>JAWQUT010000355.1:84407-123618 GCA_033807755.1 Ellobium chinense | reverse complement strand
CCCCCACCGCTATCCTATTAGGGCCACATCAAATTGGAGCAAAGTACAGTCGAATATTCTAGATCTCTTTTATGCGCATACAGTATACCTTAATATTAAGTATGAATTAGTACGCACCAGTTCGTTATTATTCTGTCATTTTATCAATTAGGTGGACCTCAGTACTACTACTACTACTACTACTAATAATAATGCGGTTTATAAGTCTCGTATCCAGGCTAATGCCCGCTCACGCGACTTCTCACTATCATTACCCCAGCAGGCCTGATCACTCAAGAACTTCCTCGACTCCCTGGGGAGCATACAGTGCCGCTGCCATTTATAGGCGCTGATCANCCACATCAAATTGGAGCAAAGTACAGTCGAATATTCTAGATCTCTTTTATGCGCATACAGTATACCTTAATATTAAGTATGAACTAGTACGCACCAGTTCGTTATAATTCTGTCATTTTATTAATTAGGTGGACCTCAGTACTAAGTATGCCTCAATATTAAGTATATTTTCTCCATTCTCTTAGGACATACATATTATCGAGATTCCACTGTACAGTTTAATCCTGGGTTTTGGAAACAAACAAACAAACAAAAGATGCAACAGTTGAAAACAGACCGTACTGCTCAATTGCACCCACCGCTTAATCACCGTATTAATCGTGATTCCCATGGAATTGCAGTAATGCAGGCTTGATCCCATCTTTTCCAAGAACGTTGCAGTGGAAGCCCTCCGTTCTCTGAATCGAACCCATACACCTCATATTCTTTGACAGACATCTAAAATTTCTGTGTTCATGGCCCTGGATTTGCGATCAAGAAGTTGTGATTGCGTCTTTTGCCAAGAATACTGCACGAGCAGCAGAGACCGTGCGTCTCGATCAAATACACAGACACCCTGCTCTGGCCGTCATTCCGTATGCCGTTTGTTATTTTCCATGTCCGTCAGCATGAGTCAGTCTTATTGCCTATCGCCTCCTACACCCCTACTGTTTTCCTTACGTTGTCACTCACATGGAGAGTAAAACTGTCAGTTACGTTTTTGACCTCTTCTCGCCGTGCACATATTATGTCATGGTTTGGCACTTGTGTCATCCTCCCTCTCCCCCCCCCCCCCCCCCCCCCCCCNCCCCCCCCCCCCCCCCACCCTTTACGGCCTTTGTTATAGTTGTCTTCTCATAACTTTTATCAGCGTGATGTGAAATTTGTACGAGAAGAGAAAACTCAAGACAGGAATCATCCAGGCAACGCAGAATTTCATATTGAAGAGTTAATGCTCTAATTAAGTCAGTTAAAAACTTTCAAGAATGCTTGCTTTTAGTGCAGTGGCACTGAATCATGAATGCCCTCATCCTGCGGGAGTTCAATTTTGAGTGATATGCCTGGTGGGGTGATCAGATTTCTGTGCCGGTTTTCTTACCTGTCTCCCCAGAGCAATGTTTATCTTCCTGTCTTACTCCTCCTCCCTTCCCTCAGTTTCACTCTTTCTTTTACACTGCAAGATTAATTTCCTCCAACGGTTCCATCATAAATCTTCATTCCGTGCCGATGGCTGATTGTACTCCTGCCCATAGCATCATCACCACGCGTGCAAGACAACATTATGTCACTGTTGAAACCATCCTCCCCAAGTCATAGCGCCTCGATTGGCATTTTGATGGAGAACGCTGCATGGGTGCTGATGCCCGCCTTTTGTTAGTGTTTACTCCATGTGTTATGCAAACTCTTTCATTGACTTGCCTGTTAAACATGGATTTGTAGCTAGTGGCTAGCTTGGAAAACGAGAGAGGAAAGGAGAAAAGAAAGTAAGAGAGAAAATATTCAAGAGTAGACGTGGAAGAAGGGGAGAGGGGATAACGGAATTGACAGAATGCCGAAATGCAAAGAAAAACACTTCGGTCTACATTTTGTTAACATTGTATCTGCTTATGACTCAGTGCCCTCAACGACTTTCTTTCGTTTGTTTGACAAAACCAGATGACGTATTGTTGTGTTCATTATGCAAAATCATGCGCGCACTGAATCGGCCCGGTCGTTCTCTTACCATGTCTGTTTTTGAAGACCTGATGATTGATCAAAGTGACCGAGCCTTGTAAGAACGTGATGGTAGTTGGTAGCGTAGCCGTAGCGACTCATTCACTGGCTATGCCAAAATTTCCTAAACAGTTTTTTTTCACTCTGTAGCTCTCACAGCAGATTGAATGAAACATCGTATCAGTCGTCTTCTCGTGCAGGTTGCTCGACATTGTTATTTATGGCTTCAGTTGTGTAATCCTATGATTTATGCCAACACTGTGATGATTTTTGTACCGTCCCTTTGTCTGTTGCACCATCGCAGGTCTTTGCCTATTCTTTGAGAATATTTACTGTGCAGCGTTTTGTTGTTTTCTGTATGTTTGGTGTTTCAATGCAGTAAACTCTTCTGGTGATTGAGAAATAGGATGGATATTTGGTCATAATAGATATATGAGATAATAGGTGGAAACAGACTGGCAGAAAACGAAAACAGCAGTCCTTTACCTGACATATTTTTTTACTGCTTGCAGAGTGTCAGTATATATATACATGTATATATTATACAGTGTATATACATGTATTATATTATTATGCAATTTTGACCTGAACACCTCGAAATAACAAATTTGACACAAAGGTTCCATTTCAACGTCATTCTTTTAATCACACCTTGCCGAGATTAGCATGGAATATAGGTGTGTATTTGTGTGGGTGTGAGTTTCTGTTTTCATTCTAGTTTTTTTAGCATTGCAATAATAAACGTCCTGTGTTGCAGCAATCCCTGCATCGCTTCAAGAAGCCCAAACTTTTGTCTGAATCATTCACGTCGGTATGTACCTATTACAGCCTTCAGATGGGTCGTGCCAGACCTAGACAATGACATTAGCTTGATGGGAGTGTTTATCTGGCGTCATTCAAACATGATGTCAAGATTATGGAATTGTTTGTCTTATCTACTTGACGGGGTCTGTGGTTTTGTATAACACTGGACCTCGGGTCAAATATGATGGTAATTTTGTATCATTCTTCTCTGAAATCAGCCGATGAGATTGGCAAATGTCATTTGTCACGTCCGCGATGAACTTGGGATACCGCATTTCGTAATCCGTCACTTGAAGAGCACCGGTTTTGGATTAATTAATTTCAGGCTGGACTGTTATATCGTTTTGTTGTCAGTTCATTGTTATTGTCATCATCAGTTATTATGACATTCATCATCATGATAAACTGTATGATTATATATTATAGCATCATCATAGTAAAGTAACTTGTGAGCGGTCCAAAGAAACAGAGGCTGTAGTGTTAAAGTAAATGGCGAATCCTGTCACTAAAATCAATCATAGAATTTGAATGAAATTTTTAAAAGAAAAGAAATGCAATTAGATCGAAAGTGTGAATAAACAGTTTCTGATAAAATGTTACCATTGACTTATTGTCGATCAAGATATTGATACAGACCCATTACAGTGGCTCCGGATCATTGTGTAGTTACGTCAGAAATCGCAGATATTATGGCCGACATGAGTCACCCACCACGGCACTGATGTCGGATTTCATTAATTGAGAAAAGAGCCGAAGGGGGGAGGCCTTCATGGAACTGACACTCATTTGGTTTCTCATTAGAGGGGTCACCCGCTGTCAGGTCCTCAGGGACAGGAAGGACCCATATTGTCCTTTCCCCCATTTTGTTGGGTTTTTTTTCTTTCGTTAGGTGGAATGAGAAGAATATCTCAAATTTCGTGCACTTGATAAACCAGCAGTTTCATGGTAATGTTCTGATCCCAAATTCGTTTTGTCTTTATCAAAGTTGCCTGTCCCGCTGAATATCTTGCAGAAGTTGAGATTATGGACGTCCTTTCGAAATTGGGTTCGTTCAGAATAGTATGAACGAAAGAACAAAACTGCGCCTCATATAGAGACAGAACCGGTTTTCATAGAGCTTCTTTTGTGTGGGTGGTAGTCGTAAAGGATGCTGCTCTTCCGGGAATTTATCAGAAATCAGAGAATCTTGTCATGCCAAGTTATAACTTGAAATAATGTTGATAAGTTCAAGTGAAGAGCATTTTCCAAGATTCTAGTTGATCATCAGCATTGTCTTTTTGATGTTGTCTTCATTAACCTTTAACGTTATGAAGATGTTGTTAATGCTAGGTGAATCGTAACTGAAATACTCTAAGATAACCATAAGTGATACAGCCCCCGTGAGACTAGAAAATTTCAGAGCATTTTTTTTTTTTTTGAAATGTGAAGGAATGCATATTTTCGACAGACTCGTCTGGTTTTTTTTTTTTCAGTATGTTACATACAGAAGATGTGTAGCTTTGACATTTAGTTTCCTTGGCGTAGACGCACTTTGACATTCTGTACGTGTGTAATTTGCTTCACAAGCGTGGCACTTCTTGTACTGAGCTGTGGCACGAGGGTGACCTCCGTAAGGACTAGTCATCGAGTTGAGCAGCATGCCAGCTGAAAAGTGTGGAACCAAGACACATTATTGTGCATACTTGCATAGAGTCGGGAAAGGAAGTGGGCGAGATTTCTCAAGGGGTGAGAGGAGGGAAGTCTTGCATAGTGCTTTTGTTATGGGGAAAAAAAGGGGGGAAGAGGAAATGAATGTATATATTATTATCTTTTCATCCCTTTTTTTTCCCACCAGGGAGAAGTGGGATTAAGGCGGGACAGGCTTCTGAAATTTAAGGGGAAAAAAATTGAAATGAGAGATTTTAGTGCCAACATCGTAATATACAGACCGGATAGAGAAGTTGAAGGCATGTGTTAAAAGTGGGGGCGATATGTGGCACATGATGTGAAGATAAAGACGTTATGTTGGCAGAAGAATCTGCGCACACAACGGATGCATTAGTGTCTGTGTGTGTGGTATTTATCGTCAGGGTGGGAAACCTTCCAGATGTAGGAAGGGAGGGCCCTGTCGTGTTAATCTCTGTTCATTGTGCAAGACAGCGAACGAAGTTTAAAACAGGATTGCATCCTTCAGTTGATGATTTGTTTTCCCTGATGTCTTTCTGCAACCAAGAACTTCCGTTTGACATCACGACGAAGAATCAGAATGTCGCCGCATTATCAGTGAATCACGTTCACTACGTACGTACATGTACTTCCTACTTCCAAGGGTAGACAGGTGGTAGGGGCGGAAACAAAGAGCCGAGACTGAGGTGGTTGGCTTGTCCAGGAAAAGTTTTACTGTGTTTGAAATCAACGATTCGACGCTGCGAAAGGATGCAATTCTGCAGTGAATTATCTGAAATCATAGGATGTTGTCTTTCAGTCAGAAAAACTCAGTGATGTAATTTGCTGCTAAATTATATAATCGAAGTGATTCTGCAAGAAGCCCAGAGAATTTCATGAAAAGTGAGTGCGTCCCGGGGCTTACTCAGGCAAATCTTCATTCTAGTCTACCTTTCCTCTCTGCCTCCCTTCCGACTCCCTATATCCCCCTTCCGCGTTCCTTGTCTAACACCATACATAGACACTATTTCTTATTTAAAACAGACGTTTAAAGATGTTGAAAGTAATACGCTCGATTTTACTTCTGCCCCAGTTACCTGCCCTTCAAAACAATCCTCAAGAGTCTTCCGGTGTTGTTGTTCTTTTTCAAGAACTCCGTTATCTGATGGATACCATCTACCAGCCCTATTTCTCTCTCTTAATCGCCGTTGTATCGTTGTATTGAATCTCACCCACCATCTGTTCGGCCTCTTCACCCCACAACAGCTTAATTTACAGTTTTCTCCGCTTAACTGCAAACTGCTTTGTTGCATTTTGACTTAATTGCAGAAGGTTGCAAAGAATCGCACGTTTTGGGTTCGAGTCGAAAGAAACAGCGCCACTTTGTTGAACCGTCTGCATAGTCACAACTTTCTCAGCCTCTGACGATGTTGTCATTAAGCAATAAAGCCAGTGCATTCTTTTGTTGTCTGCTAACAGGATTCAAGCTTGTTAAAACTCATGTAGTACATTATCGTGTTCCGTGCTTCAAATTTAAGGAGCTTGTGGGTTTTCACTTAACAGCTGAGGCATTTTGGGTTGATTGGAAAAGTTTTACGATCTTTTCTTCCTACTGCTTCGTATATTGTGAATTGTTATTTTATTGACTAATGATTGGCTTGTCCTTGATTTAAAAAAGAAATGTATCTTGAAGAATTTCTTTCTTTCTTTCTTTCTTTCTTTCTTTCTTTCTTTCTTTCTTTCTTTCTTCCTGAGAGCAGACGTAAGCACAAACTTATACATGGCGGCACAATCTTGAGCACTTTGTGTTCACCAGAGGAGGACGTTATATGCATCCAGCCTCAAAGAGAGAGAGACATGTATTTCACTTCGTCTGTAAAAAGTTGTTACTTCATCTGCAGAAAGCGGAGTGTTTTGTCGGGTTTTTGGTTTTTTTTTTTGGAGGGGGAGGGGGAGCGGTGGGGTGGAGATGGGGAGGCACCGTCATAATTGACATCCATGAAGTAAATCCTCATTAAGCTAACTGTTGCGGCATCATTAGCCAGTTCTCAAAAGGTAAGCACCCTGAGAGCTCGTTATTGATTCCTTCCGTTATAGTCACCCCTTCCCCCCATTCTGGAACAGGTAATCGTGTCTATGCTTTTTCCTTCTTAATTTCCTTTTTCCTATATCTTATACTTCCTCTGTGTTTCCTCTTCCCCCTTCCGTCTCATCTAGGTCATCCTCCTCACTTCCTTTTCCACGTTCTTAATCCCATTCCATCTTCTTTTTAGTTTTTCTTTCCTGAATCTGTCGCCTCCTCTTTCATCCTTCTTCACTGTCCTTATCATCTGTCTTCCATTCTTTCTTTTTTTTCTTTGCGACCTCTCTCCTTCTTTTGCCAGTTCCATTTCGGGTTGTTTTTTTTTAACCCCCCCCCTTTTTTTTTTTTTTGCTTTGTATCTGCTCCTGCCTTCTTTCTTCCTTCTTTTAAATATCATCCTCTGTTTCTCTTGACCGCTTGCTTTGTTTTTCAAATCTTCATCATTCTTTCCTCATCTTGAATCCCTCTGCTTTTCACCTCCTCACTTCTCCTCTTCTCTCCTCTCTTCTCCTCTCTCTCCTCTCCTCTCCATATGCTAGAAAACATGTCATCCCGTGTTCCCCATTACACCGACTCCCTACCCTGCTATCCTCTGTGGAGAGAGCGGAAATCAACAACAAACACACAAACAAACTGTTTATTTACTGTCTGGTGCCTTGTCGGAAGGTAATATATTTTGAAAGATGTAAATCACCAACTGGGCCTCCGAGTGCTTATTTTTGAGCCAGTTCATGGAGAAAGCTGGAAAAAAAAATGTGGTTATCTAGGTAATTGAGTGTTCTTTGGCTGAGGACACCGCGGGATACGTTTGGGCCAAATAGGCTCTTGAAAGCTAATTGTATTGGGTTTTATTGGTAAATACAGAATTCGGAGATGCAAATTATTTTCAGTGTTTTCATCTGTTCGTCCAAAATTTCCGGAAGTTTGGGTTGTTAGAATGCTGTGTTTATAGTATTTTTTTAAATTTACTTTAAACTTGACTCTTTCTTCTCTCCCCCCTCCCCTTTTCCTGAAATCTGGGGGGACCACTTTAAGTGTTCTCTGTTCGGTTACATTATACGGGGAGCTCATTTTCAATGGAACCTGAGTAAAGATAAATATGGAACTTGGATCTACTGCGTTACATGATTGAAACCTTTTTTTTTTTTTTTCATTACCCTAGAGGACCAAAAAGTTCGAGATCAGTATACGGCAGAAATCCTGCTTTCGGGAATGTCTCTTAATTTCGGGTCTACGAAATACTCGTCAGTAAATCCCACTTCTATTCAGGCATAGTTATCTTACAAATAATTTGAGATGCTGGAATTTTTCACTGAATCGCAACGTTTTTCACATCAACATTAAGTAAGTGTCCAAAACAAGCAGTGCTGCCCGATCTTAGTTCCCACTTTATGGCAGTACTTCCAAATATCCGAGAAATTGTGATTAAGCGGTCTTGGATTCGACTGTACCATCTTTGTTACCTTTACTGACATGTCAGCCGTTGCATTCTGTGAAATGAAAAACTGACAGTTAAATGGGTTGAAGAATAACTGGACCGCGAAACTCCCGACAAAGTTGCAGAAAATGTTCCATTCCTTCCAGGCCATCTGACCTACTTCAATGACACAAAGCCCAGTGTCAGACCTGTGGCAGTGTAATTAATTGTATTATGCGGCAAACTTTGATGTGGTGTTAATATTGATGGCAGCCCTTAAAAGCCCGCCAGGCGTATATGAGGAGAGGCATGATGAGACATTTCACTCGTTTGAATTCAACTTGCACGTTTTGCTATGACGCAAATTTCACAAGAAAGGCATTTCATGAAGTGGCCGATGGATTGGGAAGGTACAATAAAAAGATGTTTGGAGTCTCTTTATGATTTGAAACCGAGTCATTCAAGGTGTCAAAACGACCTATTGTTTAATACTGACCTTTAGAGTTCCTTCGTAGGGCATCCATCTTGATGTTGCCAGCCCAGCATGACCTCTCTGCACCAAGTCGGTTGCATCTGTTGGTTCGTCATTCCCAAATACTGCTTTGATCGTCGACAGTATTCCGTTCATGCAGAAGAAAATATCTTGCTCTGTCGTGTAAAGCCAGGAATTTTCAGCAATCATCACCAGACTGTGTTTGTGTTGATCTGTTAATTGGAAAAGTATGTTTGAGATAGTTGGGGAATAAGACGAAGGCAGAGATAGGTTGAAAATAGGTATACTTATATAGTGGGTGTTTGTAACTGGCGACCGCACTCGAGTTAGAAGGAGAGGATAGTTTGAAATGTTTGCAAAGGCAAGAGTATAAAGATGAGTGGGGTTTGTGGTTAACGCAGTAGATGTTTGTAGCACATTTTCAGAATGGGAAAGAGGAGAGTATGTCTGTACATACAAAAGGCAAAGACTTGCATACAGTAGACCTTTGTAGCACAGTTCCCAGGTAAGAAAGAAAAGGAAATAGGGCAGTTATCGTTCCGAGAATTAAATAAGAGGGATAGGGTGGCTGGGAAGTGCGGCATACAGAAGCTGTTCGTAACATAATTCCGGAGTGAGACACCATTGCTCTTGATGCGCAATAAAAATGGGAGCAGCATGTTGGATGGGGGTTTAAATCTACTACTAAATCTAGATTTAGTAGATGCTTTTAATTTATTTTGCAGTGAGAAAGGACATATCTTCATGCTCATTAAAGATGAGAGAAATATAATGAGCGGGAATTCAGATTATAAGGTAGTTGCTTAAGATATAAGAATTGGTTTCGAGGTGGGAGAGTTTTGGTACACATAGGTGAGGAGGATGTGCGCTGAATTAAATTGGCCGATTTTTGTTGTGCGTTTTCGCCTGAGCGCCATCTACAAAGAGCCATGCTCATTTTGTCATCATTCCAAGACGCAAGATATCAGGATAATTCAGTTACGCAGAGCGGTCCGCGGCGTGGATGTACAAGGGCCGTTGCTTTTCTTCATTTTTTTTTTCTCGTTTCTCATAGGGCGGAAAGGAGGAGGTGGCAATGGCGTGATTGTCTACAGATCTTGACACCATTTGTTCCCCACATGGCGCTCAAGAGCCATGATATAAAATGGCCTGAAATCCAGCTATTCTTAGCTCTGGTGCGTTTACAGGATGGCTGTTACGTCAGATTTAGATCGTAGATAAAGCCGTTTTTGTATGATTTATGGCAGTGCTTAGGAAGATTTTCGCTGTTTTATGGCCAGGCATTTGCCTCAATGCTTAGAAGTGTATTGAGTCTTTTTATGTGCTGTTTTATTTCCTAGAAACGCGAATAGCTTGGCTGATTTTGTCGGGTCAAGACGTAGATCCAGTATCTCAAGTGTGTTTTCATGAAGGAAGATCTTGATCTTTGTAGTATTATGAACGACCAGTGCGGCACTTTGGCTTTGAAGAGTCCTTTCAGTTCCTTCTGACGTGTCGATAGGTTGGCCAATATTCAGCATACAGGCGGTATAGAGACGCAAAGAGGCTTATTCTTATTAAGAGTAGCCCTGTCTTTTCCTGTGGTGGCTTGCTCTAATCAGGGGCAACCTTTTGTGTGCAGCCGAGCAGCAAGTATTTGTGTGTGTCCCAGGAGATCCTGCTTCTGTCGGGGGGNTGGGGGGGGGGGGGGGGGGGGGGGGGGGACTTGGTTCATCAGTTGATTATTGATCAGCGGGGATCGGATCAAGGACAGTGTTATGCAAATATAAAGCAACCCATAAAATGCGAAATTGGCAGTAGNGGGAGGGGGAGGAGTTAAAGGACTTAAGATTTTGAGAAATTCTGAGCTTGTCCATGAAATGTAATGCACCATGGATGCTCCAGTTTGTCTTAAATGTGGTATAAGGTATATGGAGGAGATTTCTAGTTTCATGGAAGTTAAGAGTCTTGTTATCAAACACGAGTAGGAACGTATTCTGCAAGAGTCCAAGAAATCAGCGAGATGCTTCAACTCGATTGACTTTTACAAAGTTCATCAGCTTTAAAGGCAAGTTACAAAGCTGACGTTACAGTTAACTTCTGAAGCTGATCAAAGTAGTCAACAATAAGAAGCTGATCAGAACAGATACACTAGTGTGAAGCTAGTAGTAGTCGCTAGTAAGAAACTGATCAGAGCAGAATTAGTAAGAAGCTGATCAGGGTAGTCGCCAGTGGGAAGCTGCGTATAGAGTAGTCGCCTGTTAGAAGCTGATAAAGAGAGCGCCTGTAGGAAGCAAATCAGAGTAGTGGCTAATAAGAAGCTGATCAGAGCAACCCGTAAGAACTGATTAGACCAGTGGCCATTTAGAAGCTGATTAAAACAGACGCCTTTGATTAAGGAGCTGAAAAGAGCAATCGCAAATGCGCATACTCATACGTGGATTATGATAATAATAATATATGATAAATAGAATCCGACATGAATTCATGGTGTCTGGAGGATCCAGTGCGGGTTACCTCTTGACGCCCTTAAGAGTCCAGTGTGAGAATTGCTATCAAAAAGTGCGAGACCACCGTGCCATCAAGCATAAGCAATGTGAAACGGAGTGAATACTAATGTGATCTCAAGTGAATGTAGAATGTAATTCCTCAGGGGTGGTATCCTGTTCCCCTCATCCAGACAGCGAGGAAAGACCCCTTGGTGTCTGTGGAGCCGTGTGTGAGAGCCGCTGTCACAGGGTGCCAGAACCGCGCGCAGGCGTAACCAATGTAATCATCAGCTGATTATCGACCAGTGCCAGCACAGATTATATCCGGTCGCGTCTCATGACTGGTCATTCCTTTGTTTCTCCTGGGTGCCTGCGCGGCTCATCTCCCTCATTACTTTGTCTGGATGCTCAGTGTGTCCACGGACAAGCGTTCTTCTGCCTGCATAGGAACTCAAACAGTGTAGCAATATTTATGAGTTTATTCCTTTGAGTGGCCTTTGAATTGCGTTAATAAGTTCTTTGCAGCATTGGCATGTTTATGAAGATTTTTACAATTCGAACTGGCTTTCTCTTTGTTTATTAGCCATATAGAGATTTTTCACTGAGCTTTCCGGCGACCATTGGAAGGACATTCTCTGCAGCTGCGACACGCCTGTGGCCATTTCATACTGGGAATTGCTTTTATTGTGTCCACTTTTTTTTTTCTCCTGGGAGATTTTTCTGCTGTCCGTTGGAGAGGCATCATTTTCAGCATCGACTGGATTGCGATCATTTTTATTACATGAAGTGGTTTTTCTTACTAGCTGTGAAGTATTTTGTTATGGAGTTTCTACCGTTTCCTGAAGGCGCGTCTATGCTACGATTTTAGCATAGGTAGTGCCAGAACCGCTACTACTGTGAGTCACTTGTGAATGCACTGTTCATGGTTTTTCACTACTTCTGTTTGTTTATTTTGTACGGTGATTAAATGCGAAGTTTGCATGTGAGAGTGCTGAGTCTGTGCAGTTTCATCCTTGGAGTCGCTAGCGTATCGCGAAGTCTCAGTCTCATTGCATTACCTTGGCCTGTTATTTTGTCAGATTATTTCCACACTTTAGCCGTGATTATCTCAAAGATTTTCCAGAATAGTGTACATTTCCCTAGTAAATGGAAAAGGNGGGGGGGGGGGAGCAGGGCTAGCCAACACGGTGCCTAATTCGAGTGTTACAAAGTTACGTTAATGTTTACAGTTTAAGATATTGAAAGAGGCTTCTACTCAGTTCGTGTTATCAGATATTTTTTAAAGAAGTTTGATAAATTCAGCTAAGCGACCAGCTTGAATATGGTTTCCAAAGTGACCTCATACTTCTGTTCTACACTTGGACATGATTAAGAGGCAAGATTGTATCATGCGGATCCCTCGGTAACAGCTTCAGTGTCTGTTGACCTGCGTAATCTCGCGACCGATTATGTCATAAATGCTTTGAATTCCACAGATCTTAGTTTTCCCCGGAAATACAGTCACACACCTGCCGTAGAGCATCATGCTTCTATTGCTCATTGATGTAGTAAGGTTGACGGTTGTTTATTATCAATCTCAGCCAGGAACTTCAGTGTGGTTTTGAATCAGTCTTGCAATGCAATGATCAGGAAATCTCCAATCCGATGGCATGGGTTGTAGTGCAGGATAATATGTAATAAATAGTACGCGTGAGCCCTATTAATAATAATAGATTTGTTTTATGTTCCTTCTCAAGTGTTTTCGGGAGACGCAATGTAAAGGCTTAAAAAAAAAAAAGGGGGGGGNGGGGGGGGGGTGATTCTCTAAATTTATTGAGGAAGCGGTGGCGCCAGTGAAATTTTTGATTTATGTAAACACCGAAACATAACATACACCTTGCTAATCAGATCATGTTATCTCAGGTGGCTCTTACAACATTTATAGTGAGCCATAGTGGAAAATGAAGAGGGCTAGAGAGAGAGAGAGAGAGAGAGAGAGAGAGAGAGTGATTTGGAAGGAGTTTTAGAGAATAGAGAAAACGAAGAAAAAAAAACAACGTTGCAAGTATTTGATGCACAGTATATTGACAACTCTGGAAAAAAATGGGCCAGTTAGAGTAAGAAGCAGAAAGGAGTATGACATTGTACTATTTAAACAGCAGACCAGGCCACATACACGGACACGAAAAGAAAGGATGTCAGACATTTGAGGTCGTTCAGTAGCATATTAACACATTTCATTTTCTTTCGCGATCAGAAACGTCCCAGGATTGTTGAAAGAGCTCCAGTTGAGCAGACCAAATGTTAGAAAGTGTTGTTTGTTGTTCACTGTTGCACATTTTTTTTCGGATAAAAGAAAAAAAAACCAAAAACTGATGAAACCTCTCTACCGTATTATCTTCTAGTAATAAGGCTTTGTTTCGGGCAAAGAACTCCGTTATGCTTGTTTTTAACCGGCAGTTGTTTTTAACCGGCAGTTAGCTTGACATAACGACACTCAGTATAATGCATTGGACATTAAACATACACTAGTTGACCACATTCTGTTAGCTCATCACTTCAGCTTAGAAAAGTAGTCGTAGCTGATTGCTGTTGATGCTGCGTGAAGTCATTCCTATTCATTGTTCTACATGTCAGAGCTTGGAAATTCGGGATCGCTGTAGTTTTCCATACATCATCGGTGATGTTTCGTGCATTAATTATATTGACTGGATCCGACTGTTGAGTCACGTGACATTTAAACAGCACCACCCACGCAGCCAGAGTGTGAGATTGAGATTGGGACGCCATAAGGGCTGTGATGTAATTCATCATGTCAGTTGTACACGCAGGAGTGACCTAATTCTTTTAGACCGTTATTCATGCACCATTAATCATACTCTGATCGTTATTACGACTACGTTCCCTCCTCCTCTCTGTCTGGTACAATCCAGTTGTGCACCAGGGTCTGTGCCTAAGTGTTCCTGAATGTATGTTGCATATTTTGCATGTGGATATTCTGTCCGACTTATTTCGTTTTTATTTTCTTTCTTGTCTCCTTGCTTGCCTTTTCTGTACAGTCGCCTAGATAACCTGTCCATAGGATAGGGTCCTTTTGGATTCCCGTGACTAGGATAGGGTCCTTTTGGATTCCCGTGACTGGGATAGGGTCCTTTTGGATTCCCGTAACGGATGGCTACCACGGTCGCGACATGTGTAATAATTTGCAGAGGAAGAGTTCCATAATGAACCTTCCCAGGCAAGTGCTTTTAGACCAGAAGACAGGTGTGCGGACGTCTTGATTGGACTGCGCTTTGTTTTAACATGACCTGTCTCCTATATATGAGCTAAAGACCTGTCATTTCCCAGTCATTCTCTAATAAGATAAGAGAAAGCATCGGTTTACACCGTGTTTCTCCCCCATCCCATTTACTTCCCTGTATGTTTACGTTGCCACTTTTTTTCTTCATTTATTATTATTTATATTATTTATTATATTATTATTTATATTATATTATTTATTAGTTATATTATTTTTTCCCCCTCGTTTCCCGTTCTCGTCTTTGATATTGTGCCCTGATAAAGTCCGCCCCTGCTCGCATACGGCCATCAGGATGTAATGCCCTTGATAAACTTGCGTTAGTTCTGGAGATGACACGGCAGTTAAATTAATGCACAGAGAGCTGTCCCCGGCCATTGTTGTCCCTTTGTGGTCGACTGAACCAGATCCGCTTGATGAAACCCATTGTGAATCCTCGCTCAACAGGTGGAGTGTAGTAACTGACATTATCATGGACAGGGAAGTTGGGGCTGTTTTCAATGAACGTTTAATTTGGTCTATTGTGGTGTATGTTCTTACCTCGTGTGATGCGTAGTGGTGTGGGAGAGTGGGGCTGTACATCAGTATACTAGTTGACCACGTTGAAGGAAGCACGCTTGCAGTGTAGTAGAGTTTTGTCACACAGATGCTTTCTTGTATATTATGACAGTTGGAGTATTTTTTTCAGGTTCTTTTTCAGAGGAATTGTTTTCGTGTATGACATTTGTTGGGAGTTTGTTTCAGGTACATTAATAACCTTAATACGGATTATTCACAGTGAAGCCTTGTGGTAGATTTGTGGTACATGTACACGATATAGTATTAATCAGCATGCGGTGTTCAAACCTTATAAAACGTATTGCTTAATTTCCAGCATCGTAGCAAGCTTAAATTTTAGCTTAACTATCCCTGACATCATTCATTCACAACCTGTGCTCTGTTGAGCGTCTCCTTCAGCTTGACTAGACTAGTTCTAAGCTCTTAATTCCAACACTGGAGCGATGGAATATAATACATACACCAGCTTTTGGCTGGCAGTTCTTGTGTATGCTATTAACATTACACGTTTTGTGCTAATATGATGTCATGTTTTATTGTAAGAGTATGTTTTAGGGGTGTGGGGAGTTAAAATCCGTAAAGACCATACATTAACTTGCACTTACTGCTTTCTCTTTTTTCAATCTGTACACCCACACTGAGTCGTTCTGTCAGCAAATAGCGACAAGACTAACCGTGATAATTGCCCCTTTGCTACTGTAATGAAGAAACGTGTTACTACATTCATAACGCTTGTAAGTTTAAAGGCTGATGTCATACCATATCAGAGAAGAGACAATAGAGTTAATGTATACCGAAACAGGTAGTATCTTGAGCAAGGGAAAGTCAGGTGTGTGACACATTACCGTTGCAAATTTCCGTGTATGAAGTCTTCGAAGCAGGACGTTGTGGTGTTCCGCTTTGTTTGAGGCACGCCATACTGAGATCGTGTTCACGATTAGGTGATTCAGATCTTCTTGTGGCTATTGACCATGTTAACGAACCCCGTATTTTGTGTGTCATGATTTGAGTCTAGTCTGATGGTCTTCTCATAGTGTTTTGTTTTATAAGGACTTTATGGTTGTCGCTTTTCGGACGTGTCATAATACCGCATTCACAGCAGGATAATTATCATTCATGTGCTTGTGTATGATTGACTGTTTCTGCAGATGCTCTATTATTTATTCGTTGGTATTAAGTTTAGGCTTTATGTTTAGTGTAGGCCTTCCAATGTGGAACCTTGTGGTGTTCTGTGATTTGAGGATACACACCCTACTGAGGTTGTAGAGATACGAGGAGATAATTCTGATTATAAAGACAAGGTTGATCATATTGCTAGCACTGTACTCTGCTTATAGGTTAGATTGATTTTCCTTTGTACGTGGGCTTTTTAAAACCAGAATACTCTTACCCCCTATGTAATCGTCAGTGCCACTTCATTAAAACCCGTACACAAAGCCTTCCTTTATTTCAAGGGATATGACTCGGCGTGTTGAGCAAATGTTTCCCGATCCTAATAGTTTTGTCTGTTCCTTCAGCTGTTTATATTATTGTCCTTGCAGTGTAGTCACGGTGATTCCTGTTGATTAATTTTCCTTGTTTTCATTTAAAAGTGACGTCGGTTGTTAAGACTGTTTGGTAAGCATAAAGATAGACCTATGAATTATATGTTTTATTTTATGCTTTAATATGAGGCAGTCAGATCATGAAGTCGTAAGTTTAAACCTGCGCTTTATTATAACGTATGGTTTCCATAAGACCTTTGAGTCGATATTTCACGATTTTCTAGTTCTTGCACTGTGATCTCCATGGGATGTTGTGAGAAGAAGCGCCGTTAGCTAATGGACATCTAGAAACAAGAGGAAACATCGACATGGAGTCTATAAAGAAAGATTGACAGTAAAGAGAAACGTTGAGCATTGTTCAGCTTACTATAGCATACTTTAGACCCCGATCGATGGGAGCGTGGGCGTCGAGATCCGCACTGGAGACTTGGATTATAGAGCAATTACTGTTTCCAGATTGAGCTGCTCATGGGTGGTTTTCCCGTCGCGTTGACGTCACTGTCTGAAGACTAACAACGATTTTCCATGTCCATAATTCCGGTAATCTTCTTGGAAAAGCCGGACTGTCACTAGACTAGACATTAGGGCCATCCTTCATTATTGCCGTGTTCAGCGTCGGTGTTGGCGAGGTCTGACCCCTGAAAAGACGCACTGAACATGGCTTCAGAAATAGGTTAATAGTCCAAAAATATTCCCATCAGACTTCGAGCTGCCAAATTATATTGTTAAAGATTTTATAGTCCACACAGACACGACTGAAGAGCGAAAGTATTCGCGCAGTTCTCAATACAGCTTACAAGGCTTGCATGTGAATTTAATGAACACACCTGTTGGAACAGTTTGAGTTAAGCGATTGCGTTTGTTTGAACAGCAGCAGGTGTAAGCCATTTGTTTTTCTTTACAAAGATCGTTAATAAAAGTGTCAGAGCTAATGATTGGTTCCAGAGCGGAACGGCTTTCAATGAATCACGAACAAAACTCAGAAACATAAATTTTCACCCAACTCTTGATAAAGCATACATACGATTTTGCATTAAACTTAGTGAATACACCTGCTAGAACGTTTGAAATCAATGTTTGCATTTGTTTAAAATTGTGCAAGGCAATGACGAAATAGCTGTATTTGATTTATTTGCGTTAAAAAAAAACACAAAAAAAAACCCTTTAATTTATTCTGATGCCACAAACAAAGCCGCTGACCGGTATGTTTAGTGTAAAGTCACTTGACACTATGGTAACAGAAATCTTAGGATCTTTGCATCTGTATGTAATTGACGCCGTAGAAAAAGGAGAAAGAAATTCTGCCGTTGTCGTCAAGTGGTGGAAAACAGAGCAGAGAGGCATTGTTACCAGAAAGAGGGTCAAAGTCTGGAAGGATAGGAGCTCTTTTAAGATTTTGGGTTCTGGGGATTGAGAAGTGGGAGATTGGTGGGGATGTATAGAGCACAGTGGTGGAAAAGCGAGGGGGGCAAGGTTATCAAATGCCTTGAAGTGAAATTGAATTATATGGGAAATGGCTGTTCTACTTCTAGTTCCCCTCCAGCACTCATTCCAACCCCATCAACCTTTTCCCCTTTGCCCCTCAAGAATGGGAAAATTTCCGGTGTGAGCAGATAAAATCTGAGACTTTTTTTTGGGTGTGTGTTGCTGAGTTTTGTTTGGGTTTGTAGAATGATTTAGAGCATTCATAGAGATGGCATGCAAGCGGTCCAGACACTCACTTCGCATACAATTAAAAGTACAGGGTCTGGCCTGGCTATTAAATTGAAACGGCTGGTGATGCAAGCGCGTGTCAGGGATGTTGTATTTAGCCTGTCGTTCTGGGACTTTTCAAGTGGAATTCGTCGGCTGTTTGTGTAGGCAGAACAGAGGATCTCAATTGGAGAGCATAAGGTGAACAACTGATCTATTAATTGCTGTTGGAACTGGAGCAGAAACAGCTACTTCTACTAATGAAGTGTCTTAATAGAATGGTTTCGTTCTGAGCCATTAGCGGCCTTAGATTAGTTATGCTCTAAGATCTTCAAAAGAAAGATTGAAGGAGGAAGGTTCTGTGGGTTCCGTCTGTTTGGAATAACTTGCTTCTGGAGACGCCAGTTTCGTTCGTGGTGTTTCGCTGAATATTAGGCGCAAGAGCAGTGCTAGAGTTGCACTCAGATCTCTTGGTTGGAGAGCAGTTTTAGACAGATTTACCAGGGCTTGAGAGCGGTGCTGTAGGGGGCTTTCGGGTTCTTTGGATTGCATTCTTGGTTGACACGATTCACACTTTCTGTATTGTTTAGGGAATCAACGTGGGAACTGGCACCAGATACAATGGATTCAATCTTCTTGTCAGTTTGGCATGTGAGCAAGATGTTTTGCCTTCAGCGTTACTGACTCCTCTTGTTCGTCTCAAAGTCATTGAAAAACGTGGCCTTCAGCATTCCTTGTTGAAAAGGATGAAATCTCGACATTTGAACATGGATCTGTCTCATTTGGGCTGCGCGGTTTTGTTTTTTTGTTAATGAAGTTTACATGGATCTGGATCATACGATGTGCACGGTATTTGAAGAGCACCGTTTCAGCACGTATGGGTGCTCACTTGTCGAACCGTTATAGTATGTAGGCATCCCTTGTGTCATCACTTGAGCGTTTTGGTTTTTTTTTAAATTTTTGTAGCCTGTGCCGGTATCTGGTTTGTGTTGTTTCTTCACAGGTCGCTGTGTTCCTATCATGTTTTTAAGAAACAAACGCGTATGCTTATCAACTGGTTAGAGCGTAGTCCAAAATATGTCCTATATGGATATTCTGAATGGTGAGAAACGAATGTCCCGCTCACGCAATACATAAAAGATATATCACTTTTAAAGTATGCATTATTTGTGCATATGCCGGCTGATTTCTATAAATACCAGTTCCGAAGCAGTGTGTAAATATATTAATGAGATAATTATGCTTTTGTTTATTTATTAATTATCATACGATCCATCCACGGAATATCAGTAAAATTTTCACGAACGTCTGATACCCTTCACACAAACTGTAATGTTTGTTATTGTACAGTGCCCCAATTATTATAATACGTATTGGCTCTGTTGACTCACGTTGTATAATATGATGCTGAAGCGCATTGTTAATGGGATGTTGTAATATACACATTGTTAACTGTAAATATTATGATTGCTGATTATACTTGTAACTGTCATAACAAGATGTATGGCACGTGATAATTGTTAAGATATTGCGTCTTAATATTCAAGGAATGGAATTCCATTCAGTGGGATGTTGCAAGGGGCCGCAGTTCCACGGGAGTTTTGAAAGAGTCCCAAATACTTGTGACACGATTAGATTAGGCGTCGTTGTTTGTTTTCGGTGTGTAATAGCCTGTTTTCTGAAAATGTTGGCATTAAACGAAAAATGCGATTGCATATGTAAGCTGATCGCATATATGCGGCCCCCACTTCATTTTGGCGTTGCTGGCACACGTGTGCTTAAAACTGGCAGTATTGTCCTGGGAATTCATAAATATACTCGGATCTCATCAGTGATTGTGAGTATTTCTGATGTACTCAGCACGGTTACCCAGCAGTTTATTGTATTGCAATGTCAAGATGAAGATTTGTTTTCCAGCAGTTTATTGTATTGTAATGTCAAGATGAGAGAAGATGTGAAGCACGTGTGAAATCCTGTCCTAGTTAATTTGTGGATCATGTCAGATTATTTCTTGCCGGAAATGCCCCATGTGGAATGTCAGATCTCTGTAGAGCTTCATGGAATGCCAGTGGCTATTTAGAGATGTTAGGGCCTCGTTAGAACAGAAGTACCATCGCCATTATTGAAGCCCGGCCGTTAGCCGTGTCCTACTTATGAATTCGATTTAAAACGGTGATTTTGTTCTTAGGGATTTGCTATTATTTGAATGTAAAAATGTCGTAATGATAGTGTTCGCAGTGAAGTGTTGGTTGTTCCGCAGTTGAGGTGTTAGAGAGCTTCAGTGAAGTGGTGAAGTATTAACTTAAGGCAGGTTGAATGGCAATGGCAATGTTATGGAAGTCCTTGCCATAGCGTCACAGAGCAGAGGTGCCAGAGCTAGTTTTAAATTTAAGTGCCATGTTTCATGTCGTGAAATAGGAGCATTGTGATGAGTAATGCAAGGTAATTGAAGTAAACCAACAGGATTACTTTAAACAACCAGTCAAGGATTTTATCACGTGGACACACGGTGTTGTGACTCAGAACATTTTCCGGCACCGTGTGCTGATCAGTGTCGGCCATTACCACCATGTTCGAGTGTTTGAACAGCAGCGACGACGAGCTGGATGGCGACTGGGGATATGAGGTAAACAAGCGTCAGTTTATATTTTACGTCATCTTTATCGATTCTGTATCTGTGTTGCCCTTGTCGTATTTTGCACGGCATGTTCGTTTGTTTTGTAAACTTTCTAATAATACGATCAGAGGTACTGTACTTTGTGCTATGTATCACTGTCAAGCCAGGTTTCCTGCCGTAGATACAGCGTCATTTTGTTTCGTGTGAGACAAGGGATGCGCAGTCTGGAATGCAATGATTATAAGCATTAAATAGTGCGTGTCGAACTGCATTGACTGTGAACGCAGGAAGGAAAATTCGGGGTTTCCCGACAATTCTCGTTAACACAAGCATTCCAACAGGACCGCCTCGCCCGTGGGTAGTGACTGTAAGCTCGAAAATGTTGGGTATCCAAGAATTACCGAAACATGCTGGATGCCGAAGTAGTTTAGATAATGATGGTGGTATTTTTAATTCTGTTATTAATTATTCTCTTCTCCTCCATTGTTTTCCTTGAGATACGAAGATATAACATACGCTATACGCTTCTGAACTACATTTCAGAACTGTTTTAGTTACTTACTGTTACCAGCACAGTAAGTCACAATAGAAAAGGGCAAAGAGGAGGAGGAGGGAGGTGGAGAAGAGTTATGTAAAAGATTTACTTACTCGTGTAATTATGTCTAAAAACTCTGCATCCATAATGTCTTTCTATCGAACCTTAAAGTGTTCACATATTATGCCCCATGCGCTACGATTCGTAATAAAATGATATAATAATTGGTCTTGTTTAAACTGCCTATAGCCTCTCATCTCCCCCATACCTGTTTTTCGTGGGTCTCCCCCTCTCCTCCCCTCCCATAACAAACCTTATTTCACCTTTCTTTTTTCCTCTCATCTACCCTTGTTCATAGCCCTGTAAGATCCTTTCAGATTTTTGCCTTTCCTTTATACTTGACCATCGGTCATTTTTTATGCTCATTACCCCAGTTTTATTTTTTTTCTCTCTTTCACCCTTGCATCCCTCACGCTCTTTCTCTCTCCTTGGCTGACCTTCCACCCTCTCTACCTTTATTCACCGCATTCGCACCATCGCACATCAAGGTCTGCATGTGAGGGGTGCATCAGATTATTTCTACTGGAACAAGCACCGCTAATTAGTCGGATAGTGTACTGTGCTTTGTGCTCCGAGTCTCTTCAAGACTTCAGTATGTGGAGCGGAGCGCTGCTCGGGAGGGTGTTCGCCACGGCTTTTATTTGCACGGTTCCTTCCCCTGCCAGTTTTGTATCACATAACACCCATCGCGTGTGGCGTAATGTTCATGAATTCATGGGAGAAATCTAACGAGGACGCTAGGAAAGACTGATAATCAGGGCTTTCCCACCAAACCATTTCATAGACATTATAATGAAGAGCCCAGACCTCTTCAGCCACCGCGGATAGTCTTTGTATTATTTTGAATGGTAAATCATGTATTAATTATGACATATTAATATAAGCATTATACTTCTACTGACGACGTTGTGTTGTAGCTTTTCTCATCCTTGCCGCTTTTTTTTGCGCACATTGTTAACCAGAAACAGAAAACCCCAATTACTCGACAGAGTATAATGGACTAATGGTGATTTCTGTTGAAAGAGGATGTTGTCGAGCGCTTGACCGTCGCTGGTTGAAGTGCTATAATGGACGCTTGTCAGTAACATTTTTGTTATCTGCCAACTCACATTCGTAAAGAGAACAGAATTATTCTACATCCGTGACTTCTGTTGGAAGAGAGTTACACAACTAGGATGCTATCCTAGATAACTTGTTGGAGTGCCGACATTGACCGTTAGTTCCACTTCCTTCTTCAGCCATTTCCTCATCGCTTTGTAACAGAGTCGAACAGAACACCTCTGCAGTGTTGGCTGTGTACTAATGATGATTTCTGTTCTATTGGCGGAGGTCATGTCATTTCTGTCCAAGGTATGCTTATGACGATATAATAATATTCTTGAGTAGATAAGCTAGCTGTAACCCTATAGATACTTTTATCATTAACCTGACTTGTACCTGCGTAAGGCAGACGTTATCCAGCAAGTCGTGGCTACAAATATAAACCGCTGATACTTGCTTCATATCTCTGGTATCAGCTAATAAAAAAAATGACTCACGACAGATACAAAAGCAGGTCAGGACAGAGGTGTCTATTTGACACTGGATTGCCTGCAGAACGTATTGCCCTCTATATGAAAACACATTACGATAGAATTTTTAATTTTGAAAGGTTTGGATGCTTTTATTGCTGCTATGACGAATATTGCTCATGTTTTTCGTTTTATTTCTGGCGAAGTAAAAGTTGGCTGCACCAGCTTCAGTATAACCCATGATCAAGGACAGATTTACAGGGTGCATGCACGACCCTGAGGTAGCAAATGTCGCAGGGCTCCTCTATGACGGAGAAAATGACACCCTCATTGACGTCCATGAGAAAACGGAGGGGCCCCGGGACAAATTACCCTTTACCCCGCCTGCCTTAAGCTTAATCCGTTCCTGCCAATGATAGTGTGTTTTTGTCATTATCACATAGGAGTGGGCGGACTTTGACCTACTTTTGTTTTTATACTTCCTGTTGATAGTTCATGACTTCATGTATCTAAAATTTGTATAGAGTGATTCATTGAACTGGTAGTTTCGGTTATGCGACAAGGTCTCCTATGTTTCTCTGGCATTACACCAGTCGGACAGTTTCACTGATCGTGCTGCATTTGTGATTCGACTTGTTTGGTTACGAGTAGACTAGTTTTCTCCGTGTTAAACGTCATTTTTTTCATTGCCACTTCTCAAGTTTGCTAACTAGCTCTGTAAAGCTTTGTTAAGTTTTGCTCAGCCTGATAAGAGCATCTAGAGGACAGACGTATGGATGCAGTCGCTGATAAATCTAATCTCTTTTTGACGATCATGGTTGGAAAGCACTGTATCTTCAGTGGCCACAAGAGACTAGTGGGCTCGTTGTAAAGGATATAATAGTAAATGTGAGTTGAAAAGATTGCGTAGACTGTACGTTAAAGTCAGATGAACCCCATAAATAAGTTTTCTGACTGAATAAGCTTGCTGAGATATGCCACTAAACATAAACTTTATGATAAACTTTCAGTTACCGTACTGCATTTATGAAAACTTACTCCGCTGATATCAACGTTAGTGCTCAAAGATTCGTTTTTCTACAACAAAAGTTAAATCTTCTGCTCGGTATTTCAATGGTATAGATACATCATTGATATGACTGTGTTCTTCTCCTACACCGTTATTATACGAAAATAACATTTGTGACGTTTCGAAAGCTAGATCCACCCCGTGATGTTTTATTGCGTAGATAAAAAAACGTATTTTATGTGGCGCTGAGGGTTCCTGTAAAAAAAAAGTGTAGAGGTTTCAGTGATTTGGGAGACATTATCGAGAACAGTTCGTCACGAATGGATGTAACATGTGTCAGATCACGCGTGGTTCACTGCCGAATTATCTCAGCGTTTGAGGATTTATTCTGAGACTAATGGGAGAGCAAGAGGTGTACATTGCTAACACTAACAGTCAGATGGTGGAAGATCTTCCGAGATGTCTTCCTTCAAGAAACGTTCACTTCGCAGGAGGTCCCAAGTGAGTTATTGAAACTATTCATTTTATACGATAATATTTGCGATGATATTATAGGCCAGGGGACTGTAAGTCATTTTGTGAGAGTTGTGTCTAAAACGTAGGCACATGTTTCCTGAAAATGTCAGGCACCGAACAATATGAAGCATTCAGAGCTGATTAACTTCACGTCTGTATTATCACTTTTTAGTGCATGACGGGCCATATCTTGGCCCGCGAGCCAGCGTTTGGGCATAGTCCATTTGTCACAGCACGAACGACCTCACGACACAAACAACCTCTAGGACCTCACGACATGAACTCACGACCTCAAACGACATGCATTCGAAAAAAAAACAAAACATGCAGACTCACTGTAATTCAAGAACTCGAAATATCTCACGGTCGAATTGGTTGCTTCAAACTCGGGATGGAGAGTTCCTCCTATAGTTGTGTTTGGTATTTGTTTCAGCTGACCAGAATCAAGGCTTGAGGTTTCCAGGACTTGTGACCTCATATAGATTAGTCATACCTATGTCTTTACCGACATCATCTAAGAAATGTTCATTTAAATCATGTCTTTTACGTGCAGAATTACTCCACGACCTCCAAACTCATGTGTTCAAGAGACCGCCATTTTCATTGTAATGCATTGAGTCTGGTCCAGAGTATTGCCTATTAGCGTATTTTATTCCCCCGAAAACTTTTAGACTGGTGCCCTGAAATTCGACTTGTGATATTCCACTCCACTGCAATGATATCTTCTGCCAGATGCAGCACTTCTTCTTGTTTATGAGGAAAAATTGAGTTGTTCTAACTTGGCACACTATTACCCGCGTTCTCTTGTTTCTGACGCATGGATTTGTTGTCTTAGAACAAAGTAAACATGTTGTTATTCGAAGAATCACGATACGGTTTTGGAAAAATCGGTCATGCCATCAAAACTAAGATAAGCATAAAACAGCAGCAAAGACAATTATCCGTTGTTTTCTTTTACCTGTGCAGGAAAGATAATTGATTCGATAAGGACTGTTATGGAAGGGGGCCGTGGGTGGTATTATTAGGCAACTGTTTTAAACAGAAAACGAGAGGTTGGGTGTTCCATGACAAATATAGTGCGCACCAGTGTCTGGCACCATCGTCCTAGAAAAGTGCTCTTTTAAAGTTGTGAGCTTTAAACTCTGTGCCGTCCAACTTTCACATTGGCTACTTCTACTTTCTTACACATTTCGCCTAGTCGCACTTCACGAGAGCAGTGAAAGAGACGCGAGTTACGCCAAGTTGCGATTACTTGGTGCTTCTCGTTACCGATTATTAATATGTTTTTTGAACATTGTTGCGATTACGAGCATTGGAACATTTTGTTGCGATTGCGAGCATTGGAACATTGTTGCGATTACGAGAAAAGTGAGCTTGAGGGGAATAGGACGTGCTAGCCCTTGTTTTCTTTAAACTGGTCATTTCTAAAGATATTTGCCCTTTTCAGCAATTACTAACCATGTGAAGGAAATAATTCAGCTGTGTATGATTATGAGAAGAGTAGGAGAGAAAGGTTATCCAAGAATTGTTGTTTAAAGTACAAACAATTAGAGGGCAAAATATTGTGGAGAATTTCAGTAAAATAAACGTACGATGTCTTTCAAGTGCATCTTATCAGAGAGGAATCCACCTGCACTCCTCGATCCCCAAAATAGAGCTCATTACTCCGAAAGGGAGAGAGTACAAATCCGCAGGCTTCTCTTCTGTACGTATTACACATTGTTTGTGCTCGATTTCCCCCCTGTGGCCAAAGCAAGACGGCAATCAAACATCGATAGACATCTGCTTGTTGTTTGGCTTAAAGTGCTTTCCCTAGAATAGCAAGGGCAGCAATTGTAAAAGGGCGTTTACAAGCATACACTGTAGAACCTCGATATAATGTATGTCTTTGTGCTTAAGATAATTAGACTTAATATCGAGTTTCACCAGAATAATGAAATGATAGACTAATAATGAATCCGTTCCTGTGAAATTCATACTGAATGACAAGATATACATAATAAATGCGTCTTAATATCCAGGATCCACTGTGGTATATCGTCCATGGTGGCATGAAACGTTGTATTCTTCTAAAGGCACGAGGCTTGGAGAGAACCAATATTCTTTTCTTACAACCTTTTATCGGCATGAAGAGATAGATGATTCCTTATAAAATTCGCATGCTCTTACATTTTTTGAGCTCCTACAAGAATTCCGATGCTGTCGTCATAACCGATCCCAAATTATAAACAGAATGATGCGAAAGTTTGCATTTGATCTAATTTGTGGGTTACGACCAGATACATGAACACGGGTGATAAGTTATTGACGAGGAGTGCGTATTTGTGTAGCGCATTGGCGTCAGCGTCAGTAGGCATATCGTCGTCAACATCATTGTCATCATTGTAGAAAGGGTGAGAAATTTCAAACACAACTTCAATCCGACAATTGTAATAAAAATTTAATAAACGCTGAAGAGTAAAACAGTCTAAACGTTTCGGCAAAAAGCCTTCTTCAGTAGAAGAAGAATTTTAAAATTAAGAGGTTTAAAACAGACGTAAAGAGGTTATGTTTTCATAGATAAAGAAAGTTTGATTTATTAGTACAGATGTTCGATCTAATAAGATCTTCAGGCATAAAATAAATCATCATCATTATCATCATTGCCATCATCACCACCACCATCATTGTCGCAGCCACTATCGTAACAGGCATCCTTTTTTTTATGAAGATTGTAAAGGAAAAAGAAACAAGTAACCGAACGTAACATATCGCCCCTTTGAAGTGCGTGAGAAACCAATACTTCAGCATACCCTTGATACCGGAGAAGATACCAGAGATCACTTAGGAAAGCAAGAAGAGTACACTGTCAGTTACAGACACGTTTCTCTACCTGTTAGGCAGGAGGTTTTTTTTTGTTTTTGTTTTTGTTTGGTGGTTGAAGGTGAAGAGACACCGCATTTGAAATGTCAAAAGATATAGTGTAAGGGTTACAGCAAGAAGTTCCGCAGATGCACTCTTCGCTTAGATGTGGCAGATAGAGTTAAGAGAAAGTGCGGAGCCATTTTGGGGAAGTTTGAAGAGGGAATAGTGAGGGGGTAAAAGAAGTAAGCAGTGTATTAGAGTACAAGGATGATAGTTACAGGGCGTGGAGTAACACAATGATATTGGAATAGGAATAAAGGCGTTTTTTTTTTTTTGCTTGGGATAAGGTGTGAAAAGAAGCATGGGAAGAAGAGAGATAGGGTGGCTGGAATTCAGTTGGGGTTCTTCATTGCCCTTTCTTCTGATTAGCAAAAAAAATAAGACGAAATGAATAAAATGGCAATATCGGCAATAGCGACAAAGATTACCGAAGTGAGCGGTCACGCGGAGGACCAGTATTGAGAATACTAACAGTATTGACTTACCGACTGAGGCACAGCCTCACTTTATGGCGAGAAAATCTGGGAAGCACACATTGCGGGGGGTATTGATTATAGTCATGTCCTTATTTTTGACAATATGGCACTACGAGTGTAATCAGTACCGTCCGCGATACGGCCCTGGGCAATGTGCAACCCCTCCTCAACTCCAAACTTGGACATTCCCCTGTCATAAGCTTTCGGCACTGCGTAGAGTACTTTCACTAGATGAGGCAGCGATGCGAAGTTTAGAACAACATTGCTGGGTTTATAGCATTGGAATGGTTTATGCCAACAAACTTTTTACATTGGAACTCTACATCGAACGAAATGATCTGGCACCATCTCAGATTTGCTGATATCAGGAGAGGATGTGCCAAGACCTGAAGCTATGTAATGTGATAGAGAATTTACCTTTTATGACGCTGATCGAAGACAGACGCTTATGAACTCATGACCTCATGAACTCAGGTTCCATAAGAACCTTTTCGTTGCTTTGAATTTGTGAGGTTTTGGAGTTCCATAACAAATTCTGTTGTAGCACATCAGGAACTTGGGCCACAACACTATAACGAGCATCCCGGGCGGTTCGAACAAAGTTCCGACGCTGTGAGGATACTGTGTTATGCTGCAGTTGTTTTAGCAAGTATGTTATTTCTACGTCAGCCAGTCATCTNCAGACACAAAATGTTGAAAACTTCTTTTGTTATCAACTGATTTCTCTTAAAACTATTATCGATCTTATGCCTTTTGATTATGCACATGAATTCCGTAAATACCCTGAGAACCATATGAAATTTGAACCGTAATGACGCCAATCTTTGCACCTAACCTAATTTCCGGAATACGATTTTCTACCGCCAAGACCGACAATACTCATTATTTACTACGACTCATGACCCGGTCAGTCATCCATCATCAATCAGGAAACGATCTCATCTTATGGGATAGATACAGACACATTCCAGGTTTATGGTGCCCTCTGGGTATTTTGATGGTAAACATCAGCAACGGGTCATTGGCCTGCTATAGCGTCGGTATCGGAATTTTATTGGTTGTTGGTCTGTTCGTAAGAAAGCCATTCCCAAGTACTGTGCTTTGGAGTACAAGCGATTCCGAACAGTGACAATGCAAGTTATCGCACTTTTCACTTAAAAATAACTTTAGTATTCATCAGAGCAATGACAGTAATAAACGTGTGTTCTACAGATAGGATGCAGTTGTTTTTCTTCATCGGCTGTTACATAAGTGTTTTGTGACGTCAGTTCCGATCATGCGAAATGTTTGAGCAAGCCACGCGGAGCCCAGTAACCTTCGTAAAAGACGTTTATGTAGTCTATATCCAGCTTTACTTCCGGGTGCTTTAAGGGATTTGGGTCTCATCTGTCTTTGGCCACACGGAAGCCGTGGAAGTTTTTTTTTATTGGTTAGAGAGAACAGGACTTTAACCCAAATCCCTCTGTGCCCTAGCCTCACCACATCGTTTGCCCAATGTGTCTGAAGCGAAAACTGAACGGTTTAGATACTGTATAGTATAACTGTAGGACCTCAGTAATAGGGTGGAACCTCAGGATCGCACATGCACTAAGGAAAGTAAAATGCATATTTTTTTTTTCGGAAAGGAGGGGGGTGGGTGGGGATGGAAGGGGGTCATTGCAAGCATTTGAACAATTTGAACGCCCCACCAGCTCACCATTATGAACAGGTTCCTAGGACTTAAGTTTCTGATGGTGCCCTGTGATTTATTCCAAATTCCATCTTATGGCCACCTTTATGTTGTTGTTTTTGTTGTTGTTGTTGTTGTTGTGAAAATTCAAAGGACATTCCAGTGAAGTAACTTGCCGATTCCGTTCTGATTATGTTTTTTGATACTTTACGTACGAGCTGTAACACCTTACAGAATCAACATTATGAACAGATCGCCTGAACTTCAGCTCATGACGTTGTACTATGATTGATTCCATCTTCGGGCCGTCTTTATGATGTTGTTGTTGTTGTTTCGAATATCTCCAAAAGGCATTCCAGTGCGGTAACTTGTCGATGACTAGCAGGTAACTCGCACATGCCAGCACCATTAGGCCTCGTTTGTGGTTTGGGTGTGAGCCAGTCTCACTGATATTAATGCGCAGTCTCAGAGCTCACAACCATCAACGTTTACTTTTCTCTGCCATCCATCGATAGAAAGAGTCAAGTGTACTATTGCAAAATTGAGAGACCAGACAGTTTAATTTACAGACTTTACTACATGTAACATGCCGAATCTGAGCATCCAATAAGGAAATACGTCTGAAGAAGGACCCTTTTGCCCTTTATTTGAGGACAGTCTACGTTTTTCTTTTTGAATCACCAAAAAAAATATGTTGAAAATACAATTTATAGATAGCGGGCAATTTTTTTGCTTGGAAAAGCCCCACGCGAGAAGGCGGGAGGGGGGAGATATTGAATAAAAATTCACTGACTTATGCCCATCGTTCAGTTGCAAAAAAAAAAAAAATTGGGAAGACGTTTTTCGTGGCATTAATTTATCCTTCTTCTTTAATCTAATGGGATATCAAAACAGTCACATGTTATTTATTACCGCCAACTGCATTGTCCGGTCATTGGAGAAACAGTGGAGATGGGTGTTAACTGAGACAGATCATATTCATGTCTCCCTACGATTCGTCCTCTATGGCCAAGAACGAGGTAAATATCTAATTTTTTTTTTTTACTGCAAGCAGTCATGGCTGCACTTTGAGGCGTTTAGTCAGACGACGGAAGATTTAGTTCTACAGCGAGTTCGACGATCGTAAAACATCGTGGTCGCGCGATGTCACTAGTTACCCATCGTAATGCAGTCATCGCAGTCATGTCAGCTCATCTGAGCATTTAATAGACATTAGCAGAATTACTTTTACAGCTCTAGAAACGCTCCGTCCAATTTGCGGTCGACCAGTTCCCCAAACTATTCCTGACGTACCACCAGCTGGGCACAGACGATACCAAAGCCATAAATCTGTAATTTCATGTCTTATATGTGGTATCGATACCGTCTTGTGGTATCGTTTATTAGTTGTGGTCAGTTTGATAACAACGGTGATAGACTTTCTTGATCGAGTCACTTTTATGTCATCGCCAGTGTTTTGTCGTCATAAACAGAATTGCTTTTACCGGTCTAGAAATGTTCTGTGGGGTTTGTAGTAGTTTTCCCTTGGAAATTCTTGTCATATCACCACGCGAGCATAGCCATACCAAGATCATCAATCGGTAGTTATATTTGATGTCTTTAGCATCGATACCATATCATGGTAGTACCTTTGTGGTGTCAGTGGCGATGAGCTAAACGTAGAGCAGTCATTGCAGTCATGTCTGCTTGTCTGAGCATTTAATAAACATTAGTAAAAATGCTTTTACAGCTCATGAAAAATTAAAATTTAATACTCTTTCCAAGTGGCTGTAGATCAGTTTCTCCCAAACTATTCCTGACATTACCACCAAGTAAGCACAGACGATGTGAAGGATGTGGATCGATTTTATCCATTCCATGAATTGTTACGCATAGATACCGCAGTTTGATATCGTTTATGCAGGTGAGACCCTGGCGATAGTTCTATCAGTTATGTCATCCTTTCTGAGCACTTAGTAAGGCTTCAAAACTGCTTTTGCATTCCTGGAAACCTTCTGTCCAAAATAGAGCACAGTGAAGTTCCCAGAATATTCCTGACATACCATCATTACCACAAGTAGAGCGCATAGACGATACCAAGGTCATGAATCGGAACTTCCATTTGCTGTTTGTTGTCGTTCTAATTTACTGGAAAACGTCATGAAATCTGATTTGCAGGGAACCGGTCTTTTGAGATTGTGAGCCGAGGTGATCAGTTTGTAAAATATGATTGATTTAGAGAAAATTTAAAAGAATCAGAACATCATTCGGACCTTGCTGGCCTTTCCAATACATGTACTTAAGATACGTGTTCATGAGATCAGTATCGATGCCGTATTACTGGCATCGTGTGTTTATCTGCGGTGTCGGTGGTGATGAGCCATGAGTATTCCATGTCTCGTTACCTACTGGCGACTGACTCTTTTACCTGTCCCGAAAATAGCGATATTTGTGGCATGTGTACACATGGGCTGCATATTTATTGTTTTTACCGGCGGCTTGTCTGGGTTGGTTGCTAATATTGGGCGGGCGATAAAACGGCTTTGGAAAATAAACCACTTTCTTGCCACTGTTGAAAGTCCTGGAGAATTTGGTTGGTTGGATAGGGGACAAGGGGGAGTTCAGTTTATAGAATGCTGCATCATGGGTGGAGAACGAAAGTGGGCTAAGCGCTACATTTTTTTTTTGTAATTTGAGGGGGGGNNGGGGGGGGGGGGGGGGGGGTGGAGATAGGGTGGTACAGCGTAAGGTGAGGGCAAGGTGGGCTATGGGCTATACTTTCAGTTAAGGAGAGGGGGGGATGCAGTCCAAATGGTGGTACTTCTTAAGCTGAGAGCGAAAGTGGGCCATGGAGGAGGATTCGGTTACAGGGCGGTGCGCATCTTACAGGTTTCAGCATCAGAAAAGAATTATTTGCAGGGTGGAGCTGCGTCATATGAAAGTGAAAATGGGCTAAACTGTGAGCGAAGATTTCAGTTAAAAGATGCATTGATGGTGTGTTGTTAGGAGAAGAGAATTTGACATTCTTATCAGTTTTTTCAGACCGTGTCTTCATCACAGCTGCAGTTACATCAACTCTCATTATGGTCTAGTTCATTTCCATGTGAAGAGTAGTCGTTTTGCCTCACCATATCACTCTGCCATAGCTTTTTTGAAAGGTCTCAACAATTACCTAGGGCACCAAAGAAAAATATAAGTGGCAGGGCATATGATAAACGTCAGCTTGAGGTGAACTATTTATGTTGGCAGTCTGCATTTCACCCCTTCATAGATAGCGCTTTGTTTTTGCTGAGGCTCGCAGAAAGAACACAAGACAGATGTCTTTTGCCTTGAAGTAATTCACTGACACTTAATGTCGAGTAGTATTATCGCTGCAGAAAAAAAACAGAAGTCACCTGCAGCTCGTCGTAGGTAGAAAGGTCTCGTTTCTATTGCAGTGTGGAATACAAACAAGGGCTAGACTGAGCGAAAAGTGGTAGTCTACCGATACTGAAAACCTTTCCGTAAGATTTTGAGCTGGGATGTTTGCTGAGACTTGCAGAAAGAGCACAAGACAGACGCCTTTTGCCTTGAAGTAATTCAGTGATACTTAATGTCGAGTATTATTATCTCAGGGGAAAAGAACAAAACTCACCTGCAGCTCATCATAGGTGGAAAGGTCTCGTTTCTGCTGCAGTATGGAACACAAAAAAAGTCAAGAATGATCCAGAGGTGGTCTTCTACCGATATTGCTAACCTGTCCACAAGAGTTTGGACTGGGATACATTCTCCTTGCTGGCGTATAACACTGTATTTCTTATTTATGAGGTGTATACCAAAACGGGACCGCAACAACGTTTCTGCTAGAATGAAGAAACTTCTTGTATTTCCATGAGATCTTTTGAATTTGATACTCAGTTATCCTCTTGCTCGCATATTTCAATAGTGCATGACCAGAAGCGCAGTACTGTTACCGTGTTGACAGTGTTAGGCATATTCAGTAGACCTTGCTTATTCACAGCCTTTTTTCGATAAACAGAATACTACATTTTCCATTATAAATGTAGAAGTCACTGGATAATAACAATTCCTTCAAATTACAATTTCGTTTCCCAAAAGTTGCGATTAAGTCAAATTCAGACAAAAGTTCAGACAAAAGTGTGCATTTCAGTAGGCCTACCATCTTATTGGACAGACCCTAGTAAATCATAGAAACGGAAAGTATAGAGCGATTTCCCTCCTTTCTCATTCTCTTTATCTCGTGATAAATTAACATTAACGCTTTAATCCAGATTGATGGGGTCATCTGTTTCCTCTTGTGTTATATATCATCCCGCTTATATGAAGTTTACGCCGATGAAGTCTTAGTTTTCATCGCAACACTTTGTAAGGTCGTAATTTACAAAACACTAACGCGCGCACTCACTGGCGGAAGGGCTGTGAAAAAAATGCGATTCCATAAATCAAAAGCCGTTCTTTGGTGGCGAAGGAGCTAGACCAGGTCATGGGTGTAGGTGGGGGGCTCAGTATAGCAGCTCTGTTTACTATCAAGTTTTTTTTTTCACTCTTTTTTTGTTTCGTAGTGTGATGTACGGTAAAACCTCCTGAACTCTAATTTTAGGTGACCTTCTAAGAAAGCGGCGTTTACGAGTTATTTTAGTGTTTTCTCTTAACCGCGGGACCGCAGGATTCACCCCTAATATTTCAAAATCCCCCTTAAAAAAATACATTGAACTTGCGCCGCCCTTCTTTCCTGCACTCGAAAGTTTACATTACGTGAAGAAAATCTAAAATTCCTCCATCAATTTATAAATCCGACAGCCCCCCCCCCCCNTCCCTCCTTAAATTTATGACAAGAGGGGAACGTCTCCACCTAGCCATAGAACCTGGAGAGAACACCGCGAGGTAAATTTAATACAGAAAGAGAGCGATGGACGAGAGCTTTGCCACGGAAATTCTTGGAATTCGAGTTCGCGAGTTCAGTGTCTGGCTCTGTTATATATCATCTCTAATTATATTGATGGAAAATCGGACACATCATGACCCAATGTTGTGCTGTTGGGAAAAAATATGGCCTCATGTTAACAGAGGTATTTGGTCGTTGTTGTACCTGGCCACCCTGATTTTGGTTTACATTATTTGTCTCTGCTTCCGTCGTGCTTGTGACGGGTGTGTTATATTCGGCACAGCTGTTGACCATATTAAGAAAAGAAATTTTAAAAAATGGCCTCATTTCATCAGGAGTATTTTGGTCGTTGTACCTGCTGACCACCCTGAAGTTGGCCTGCGTTCTTTGTCTCTGCCTGCCGTCATGTTTATAACGGGTTGTTATATTGAGCACAGTTGTAGATCATATCAAATAAACAACAACAGCAGCAACAACAACAACAACAAACACCTCAAGAGCACTGATAAACTAATCATATCAGAGGTGGGAAACAAAAAGATACGGCCCAACAAATCTAAACTGATATAATATGCTTTTGAAATCAGGCGTCATGAAGTTTCCTCGCATTCTTACTGTAAGTTATATAGTCCTGATCCATTCTTCTCTGTTGTATTTCTCCTCAAAGTTTAACTTTCTCGCTGTTGGCGAATGCACTGATAAAATAATCAAATCAGGGCTTGGAAACAAAAAGATACGGTCTGATAAATTTAAACTGATGTGCTGTCGAAAACAGGCTTCATCCACCCATCATCATATCATTGTGCGGAGTTACCTTATCTTGATTAATTCTTCTCTCTTGTATATCTCTTAATATTAACTTTATAGCCCCGGAAGTTAGGAAATTGCAGCCTAGCTCATCCCATCATCCAGCTCACCTTTGCAAAACCATAATCTTAATGTTACATTTTGAATTTACTGTATATTTTCGGCAGATTTTTTACTTTAATTCTTCATCCCAACAATCCTGAATGTTTGACATTTTAAAAGCCAAACTTCACAGTTTTGCCGACCCAACCCAGGGCATTTCCTATCGTTTTCAAAGTGCAGATCCATTACTGTCGCAATGGGATTTAATAGGGCATTAGCCTGGTTTCATCCCCAGCCCGAAGGTAAAGGCTGTAATGGGCGAAACGAGTTAACTACATCTAGTGACGGGTGATATCGAGTCTGAGTATCTATCGTTATCAGTAATCAACTATTTCAATGTCGGTATCAGAACTCAGGTTGTTGTTAATATTTCGATACAATTTCGCCTGCAGAGGTTTTTAGGTATCGAAAGTTTTCAAGAAAATATCGAGGTGGCGAAGGAATCGAAATACCTACTCTGTGTGGAGTGTCAGATGAAATACAATCTATGTTTTCTGTAGATAGAGCGAGAAGGATGAGCATAGCGGTTTACAAAAATTAAGGTACTGGTCCACCGGTCCATGCTTAACTACATCCTGTTTTTGAAAGAGAAGAGCTCACGAACAGGTGAAATGAACTATTTACATTCTGGCCTCGCCGACACGATATTCCACATCGTGATATTATTATCAACATGAGCAAACAGTATCTTGACGAACGCGGATGTGAGTTAAGTTCTGTTTCAAGCTGGGCGTCATGTTAGCTGTGTGCTCTCCTTGTTATCCATCCATCCATCCATCCATCCATCCATTCATCCATCCACCCATCCATCCATCCATCCATCCATCCATCCATCCGCCAGTCTGCACCTGACTGTCTGTCCGTCTGCCCATCCACCTATCCAGTCTTCTTTTCTGTTGTTTGATTAACGAGTCTGCCCTTGTGATGCAACAGTCTAGATCTATTCAAGTTCCAAATAATGCTTTATATTTTGAAGAATTGTGTAGTGGATGTTTCTTTGTCACAGAAGGCGCAAACCACTTATATTCCGTTGCCATCAACGTGTATGTTCTGCGTCATTTTGACAACCTGTGATAGAATGTTGGCGCTGGGTCTGTGTCATCGTTGGAAGTTCTCTCTCTTTCTTTCTTTCTCTCTCGCTCTCTCTCTCTCTCTCTCTCTCTCTCTCTCTCTCTCTCTCTCGTCCATCCCACTACCCACTCCCTAAAGTTTTCAGGCCACACGCGCTGACGCTGTTTGTACGCCGTGACCCTTCCTTAAAACTGCCCTCCCTTAACCGGAGGGCAAGCTCTCAAGTGTTTACCTATGGAATCGGTCCCTTAGAAGCTGAGGAAAATATGCCCATGATATGTTGTCGCCTCCTTTTCTCTGACGTTTATATCTCATAATGAGACGGCGGGAATACCCGGGCTCTGAAGTCTGCTATAACATCGCAGAAGAGCAGGATACCTGTGAGAAGGAGGAAATAGCCTAGCGGTAGGACTGAGATCTTCTGAGATTGAAGAAATGCTGAGTTTTGAATGAGGCACCAAGTGTTTACAGTTTGGAACTATCCCTGAGAAGCTAGAAAATATGTCGCTTCAAAGGTGCGTTGTCGCTTTCTTTTACTGACGTCTAATTAATCCACGGGTATGCCGGGATGCATGGTGCGTTCCAACGTCATAGAAGTACAAAGGGGCGAAAGAGTGGGAGATAAGTATGCTGTGTAGGACGAAATGATATGTTTTGAATGAGGAACTAAGTGTTTATCTTTTGGACCTAATCCTTGAGAAGCTAGAAAATATGCCTCCTCGTATGTTATGTGTTGTGTCATCTACTTGTCAGTGGCGTTCAGATTTCGTAATACCTACATTAGCGAGCATGCCGAGTGTGTATGCGAATGTGTGTGTGTGATATGTTCTAACATCGTAGAAATGCAAAGAGGCGATAGAGGAGGGGATATGCTGAGTAGGAGGAAATGCTATGTTTTGGATGAGTATTAAGTGTTTACGTTTTGGAACTGCCTTGGAGAGCCTAGAAAATGCCTCTTCAGTGATGCTTGTGCCCACTTTCCACCGGCATTCAATTCTTATAGTCAATCAACGAAGATGCCGAGTGTGTGCCGTAATTATAGTCTAGCGTTGCAAAAGTGCAAAATGTTCAGGGGATGATGGTGAATTTAAAAATGTTATGAGGAATGAAGTGTGTATCTTTTGGAACTAGCCCTGAGAAGTTCGGAATTATGTCTTTGCATTGATACGTCGTGTCTACTTTTCTCTGGCATTCCCTTCTCATAATTAATCAGGGGGTATGCCAGGGCTCTGTGATCTCCTGTAGGGCCGTAAAAGTATATGGTAATTAAAAGGGCAAAAAGAGGGAGGAAAAAAGTTCTGTTTTGTATGAGGAAGCAAGTGTTTACGTTTGCATTTGGCCTTTTTGAAGCTAGAAGTAATTAATATGCTCATGCCTCTTCTGTAATAAGTTGTCGTCTACGTTTCAGTGCTGTACGGTATCTCATAATTAATCAGCGGGTGTATGTGGGCTCCATATCCTGTGTTCTGCTCTAACGCCAGAGACGTCCGTGGGTTTGAGTATTTGGAGAGGGAAGGATGAGGAGAGGATGTGTTGAGCGAAGAGGAAACGCTGTGCTGTCAATGTGAAACTAAGTGTTTACTTTTGGAACCCACTCTTTAAGAACTTAGAAAATATGCATGCTATTCGATGTCGCGTGCCTTTCTCAGACCTCTGTCATAATCAATCGACAGATATTTTCAGTGATAACTCTAGATTGTAGCAGCACTCTTTTACCCATGCTTGTCTGTGATTGTGGGAGAATGAGGGAAAGAACAGCATAAGCGGGTACAATACCTTTTTCTTTAGTCAAGTATCAATGTTGGTTGTTAACAACATAATCCTGGTCCATTAACACTAATTCAGTTGTAAAGCAGATATGGTAAAAGTCTGACTTTATTTAGTTTGAAGGGATTACTTTTTACAGTGCCATACAATAGTTAGTGCTTAATTGTCTTTCGTAGTTTACACAATCATTATAGTTTCAAAATGCGACTTTAACAACAACAACAACAACAACAACAACAAAAGGGCTTAGCTTTTCACCATGCGGTGTTAGCAGCCCTAGTTTAACCCGACTTATTTCTAGAATCAGGGGCGGGGTTCTTCCGCATACCTGACTCAAAACAGAGAGCCAGCTTATGAATCTAATTGATTTAGGTGTTTTTGGTGTGCAGCCGGCTTCCTGTTATTTGATTTCGACATGGAAAAGATTCCGTTTGAGAGCAGGTATGTTGGCTGGAATCCGATGCCCCAGAGAAACATTGCCGTGGTACGGATCTTCCGAAGTCAGTGTTCGCAGTGGGCTTGCTCATTCCGCTTATGTAAGCGGACGCAGTGACACAAGAAAACTGCGTAGGGCATAACTGTTTTTGCATGAGCTTATTTTGAAAAAGAAAAGGTAACGCTCAGGCAGAACAGAGACAGTCAGTGGATAAGGAAAGAGATCGTTTGAAACATGGATCTGCCTCACCGCTATGATCGCAGTAGTAAAGAGTGCATAATTATCCCCATAGTATTTGCCATAAGTTCAATGATAATGAAAGCCTGGGCTTTCGGAAAGCGGACAGTTCTGCCGACGCCTACGCGTGGTTGCTCAAAAACTTCGTTCCGGCAAAGTAAAGATGCCATAAAGTGGAGTATGGATAATGTCTACTCTTTGGGACCGACCAAAAGTGTACTTATTAACAGAGATACGTATGACAGATGGAGAAGAAAAGTCGGAACCAAAAACACTGTACGCAGTATCCGTGTTTATGTACTAAGTGTGTCCGTATTAAGTGTGCTCCGCTATACATGGATACGCACTTTTTTTTCTGNTTTGGGACCGACCAAAAGTGTACTTATTAACAGAAATACGTATGACAGATGGAGAAAAAAAGTCGGGACCCAAAACACTGTACGCAGTATTCGTGTTTATGTACTAAGTGTGTCCGTATTAAGTGTGCTCCGCTATACATGGATACGCACTTTTTTTTTCTCTGCGTGAGAGCAAACCCTGGAAGTCTGTCATGAATAACGGGCTTTTTTTCCGCCATGGAAGGGGAGCGGACGGTAACGAGAAGGGGTTTTTTTTTTTTGGT
>JAWQUT010000355.1:42776-67042 GCA_033807755.1 Ellobium chinense | reverse complement strand
GGAAATTGACCGTTATATATATTTTCTATTTCGAGAATGTATAACGCCTGTTTGGCACATCCCGCATAATATAGTTTCATAGAGATAGCCTTTTTTTTAAGACAAGGAATGCTGTCTGGATGTAACGAGTACCCGTTTTCTGTTTCCATTGCTTGTCAGGTTTGTGTAATCTTGATTACCGAAAAGTACCGAAGCAAACACTACACGTGCTGTCACTCACAGGAGGGGAATATACGTGACAAAAAACCCCCAAAAAACCTAAAACTTCCCCTTTCGCAGCATGTGATAGAGAAACTAAAAAATCCGTGACATCATGTGATGAAAAGAAGGAAACTCACACGATGCTCGAGGGCAGCGGTTTATGTTGTAACTAGTGAGAATTCAGGCAGGATGTTTAAAGTGAACTTGGGATGCAAGATCACCTCACTTGTGAGTAGAAATTGGGACCTCATGATACGGGAGTTGTTACGCAAAGTTTGGTCAGGAAATGTCTTTCAGGTTAGCCAGAAAGAAAAATCAACGTAGCACAATGTATTGTGTGTGTTGTTGCTGCTTTTTCGCTGTTCAATGTTTGGCTTTTGCGATAAATCTCTCCTTCGAGACAGTGCTAGGGCAGGCAACTTTCTATTAGATATCAGTCTCATGTGCCAAAGCTAGAGTTATGTATGTTTGTTTTTCACAGTCGCACCGACATCTCAAAATCGCCTTGTTGTTTTTTTTTAAATACAAGAGAATTATGTACTTTTCATGCATAAATCACAGGCTAATGTCAGTTTCTTTTAAATGCACACTATCCCATGCTTCTGAAGAGTTTTTATTAAGTTTTGATTATATTCATTATTTTTTATTATATTCAGTATATATTATGCACGGTTCGTGTACTGAAAGCGGTCCGTGTGTAGATACTGCTGCTACTACTGCTGTTATTGTTGTTGTCGTCGCCATCGTTGGTACTGCCGTTGTCGTTTATCTATAAGCTTTCATTCATTACGCTAATGAGGATGTCAGGTGCGTTCCTATTATCTTGTCAGGCTTGGAAATGGCGTACACTGGCGAGGAAAAAAGGGGGGGGTGGAGGGGGGAGAGAAGAGGTGAGATAGACCTCCTTCTGTATCTTTATTGTCTCGACCCGATCCAGCCCCCTACCCCCACTTTATGGCTTGTATCATTTGATATGCACGCACCATTACTGTCAATCCTTCCACCCACAGTAATGTCTTACCGCCCCTCCACTAAGTCGTGCCTCTTCGACGCCACTGAGGTTTTGTCTTGTTAATGATGCCATTTCCTGTCTCCTATACGGTCGTCAATCAGCATAGTGTTGTGTTGTCTTGTTGCTATTGGTTTTGCTGTTTCATTTGGCGTATTACTCTAGCCGCACTTATCATGGAGATTAGGCGTGGTCGTAATAATATTGTAATTAGAATGGGCTCCTAGGTAATCAATGTAGGCTCCGAAATCACGTTTCAGTCTTTTCCCACTCCTACCCCCCAATCCCACTCGAAAGAGAAGTTAAATCAGTCACGCGCTGTGTGCCACTATACTGCAAGAGAACGCGGTTTGAGTTTTAAAGTGCAAATGTGACGAAACGAACAAGACTTAATTTAGATCAACCCATCGTCCAGATCGACACCAAACTCTAGTGGTTTCTGATTCGGGCCATACCCAGCCCTCGGACCAACTTTTTGTTCCTCCCTACTACGATAATGATTATATAAGTTAAATTTAATATCCATCCTCCAGTGAGTATCCTCCTCTTCCATCTCGGCGTGTGGTGTCAGTAACCGCTTGTGTCACAATTCTCTGCTACGTCATTTCAATTATAGCCACCAACTGTGTTTTTTGCTTTCAGTGTTATTCTTGTATCAGTGCTGTGCCAGTGTGTGTTGTTCTAATAGCAGTGTTTACATCACGCTTCTCAGAAGATTAATACAAAACATCAAGTGCTTTGAAGCTAATGCCCTCTGAATTGAAATGCCTCGCCCGTATCTTCGGGTTGCAGATTAATTTATTCGATTAGGAAACTGGGGAGTGAAAGTGATGTTTACTTGCAAATATTCCCAGCAGATTAACATTTTCTAACGTTGCCTTGACGATAAAATATATGAGATCTCTTTATTATGAAATTACCATAAGAAGCTGTTTTATGTAAAACAGCATGTTTTGTTGTGAAGTTCCGTTTGCTATCTCTTTTGGAATAAGCTCGTATGACGAGCCAGTGAGTCACTGGCCGTGATTGCCTGCTGTGTATTATAATGAACGAAGGGACATAATAGTAATAGACTCGGCTAATCGGGGAATCAGTCATTATCTGCGCTAACGAGCTGACCGGAATAGCGCGCTGGATGTTGTATGGTTTCTCGGGGAGTGAGTTGAAGATGTGGGTAANGGGGGGGGTTCTGAGTTTAAGATATTAAGTTATTAATGTGTTATTATGTATAAAAGTAAACAAGACAGTGTGCCACTAAAAGCAATAAAATTGTACCTTATCTTATCCTATTTTATTTTATATGAATCTGGGCGTTGTAAAGTGTGGAGAGAAGGAAGGATCCCCTGATCAATGCCATTAACTTGAATTCCCTGCAGACAGGGCAAGGGCATATCATATTATATGTATTGCACTTGGGAATACCTTGTATTGAATGATTGTGTGCCAGATACACAAAGTGAATCAGGGAGATGGGCAGAGTGAGTGAGAGAAAGAGAGAGAGAAAGAGATGCATTGTTAATGCATTACTGGCTTTTGTTAATATGGCGTTTGTCCTCCCATGTGCTCGTATTCGAGAAAATCAGTTGGTTAGATCAGGGAAAGAGGAGGAGGCATGGAGAAGGTGTTAAGGGTTAAAGCTGTTAATGTATTCTTAAGTTAGGCAAGGTACGTGATTGATGTTTGGAAACACTCATAGCGGTGGTTCCGAGTCTGCTCACAGCCCTAGGGGAAACCTTTAAACCTAATAATGATCATGAGAAGTAGGAAGAAAGTACCTGCGTGAAAATGTGGGATTAGGTACTTGAGGAGGAAGGACAAGAGAGGTGCTTGTAGGGTGAAACCACCACACCCAGAGCCCCTGTTGTTGATAACTTACCATTGTTACTATCAAAATCTGTTGCTTGATTTTGTCTTTTGTATATAAAGTATTGAAATTTGCTTCTTCACTTTAGTACATTTAGTGCTGCTTATTCACACTCCCCTTCATTATATTTATTGCGATTAAGCACTGTCCTGTACATTTGTGTTCCACTCATTTTACTATCATATTATTATGTGATATATATCCTTACTGAATTTTTAGCTTGCTTTGACCTGTTTTGTAGTCTAGTTATATTAAAAGAAATTTATATACTGCTCAGACAAATTGAAATTTACTGTTCCACCTTCCATTTCTTAGTCTGTCATACCTGAGGAAATAGAAAGCTAAATAGATAAGAAAAATGCAAGAAATATTTAACTTTTATAAGACTGTTCAAATGATCAGGCCATTGAAGATTAAACCTCTGTCAACTGGTACTCACAAAATTATTTGACTACAGATTCATTTTAGAGTTTGACAAAGAAATTTTACAATGAAGGTTTGAGCAGTATATTTAGACACCTACAGCTGAAACCTGCTTATTTAGAGTTATATCGGGTCATTCCATTAAACATGTCCCAAAGTTTACCATGAAACTAACACTACATACAGATTCATAAAATCTATCTGTTGTCTGGCTTGCCTCTGATGTTTCCGTGTGTGTTTTGAGAACCAAATTGACATAAGTAGCATGTAACAGAGTATAGCTTTTGTTTTCATGTATCTGATGGGACAGTTTTCACTGAATGACCCATTGTATAGTTTTAGCTAGCATGGCTCATATATAATGTAGTTCCTCAAAGTTTCAGCACGCTTGTGAGTTGGCCTGTAGTGACATGAGTTAGTTGTACTTCATCACTGATTTTACTTGCCATACAGGATTGCCATTGTGCTGCTGTTACTTGTTTGCCATATTACATTCACTGCTTCTATAATGTGTTTGCTTTTCTAATATTGCAGCATGATGATATATTGTTATTTGCTTGTAAAATTTTACCCCGGATCTGATTATTATTATAGTTACCACTACTGAACAACGTATCATTTTATTGTACTCCTTGCACAGATGGAATACATTTTATTGGTTTTTAATATATAAAAATATTTTCTTGAATAATCCAGCTCAGTCTCATCACATCCCCCGTTGATGTGTAACCTTTTCCATATTGCCATGGAGTTGTTGTTCAACAAAGCCAGGGTGTTTTGCTGGGTTTTTTTTTTTTTTGTGGTTGTCTGAGGAAAGAAGAAAGGGCAAAGGTTGAAAGGAAATGGTCTCACAAAAAAAGAAAAAAAATGGAAGGGAAGAGGGGGAGGCTGGATTTGGAGACACAGGTTGTTTGCTTTAATCAGAGTTTGGCAGTCAGCACTAGTCAGCAGAGACATAGCATAGGTGCCTGACTCCACTCTGTTGAAGGTGCTTCATGACTGGCGTCTAGTAGCTGAACAGTTCCTGTTTTCAGACAAAACACACCCAGCCCAGAGTCTCAGCGCTCTTTGTTTTGTGAAGGATACAAACGAGATACTAGGTTTGAAAATGATAGTTCCTGGGTTTGCTGCAGTGTTTGAAAAATAACAAAAACTGTTAATTTTTTTTTTTAATGGGAGCTGATAATTGAGAATATTCAAGTTTCTAAAAGGAACAACTGTCTGAATTTAAAAAAAACAACAACAGAGAAATGAGAGGTAATAGAGACAGCAAGCATAGGATCTGCTAAGTGGCGCTCAGGTTGAAGCAACATTGTTTAAAAAAATATTTTCTTTTACAAAGTGCTGTGTATGAGAAATCAGATATTTTCAGGGTTTTTCTTTTTTTTTCTAAATCAAAGAGCTGGTTTCATCCCAGAGAGAGAATAATATCAAGACTTGGAAAAGTCCCCAGAAAAACCCAGCCAAAAACTGTTCCTGAGAATTGATTATATTGTGTCTGGGAGGCTCCCAAAGATTTTTTCTTAAAATGTTTTGTTTATTCCATTTATCTTACATGTCAGGCTCCAGTATTCATTTGCTACCTGCTCTTGATCTTCTGATGCCAGTCTTATGCTGCTCTCTTCTTTCTTTTTCTCTGTCTCGTTCTCTGTATTTGTTATTTCTTTTTCTCTGTCTCTGTCTCTTTCTCCGGATTTTTGTTTTGTCTTTATCTCTTTCTGTATGTCTGTCTCTCCATCCATCCATCCATTCATACCTCTCTCTCTTTATCTCTTTCTGTATGTCTGTCTCTCCATCCATACATCCATCCATCCCTCTCTTTATCTCTTTCTGTATATCTATCTCTCTCTCATTATCTCTTTCTGTATGTCTGTCTCTCCATCCATCCATCCATACCTCTCTCTCTCTCTCTCTCTCTCTCTCTCTCTCTCACTCTCACTCTCTCTCCAGTGAACAGTATCATTTTCTTTCTCATTATTGCTGCTGTGTTCTTCTTGTGTTGTTCTGACTTCCTCAGAGCTTGCCAACTCCCTATTGTTTTGACAGTCCACTAGATTACCTCATTAAGTCTAGAATAACCGAGTCTAAACAAGATAATATGAACCAGCTACCAACCTTTGTTTTCAGCAGAGAAGTAAAGGGGAGAAAAAAAGAAAGTTTCACTGCTGAGGCAAGAGAACCCCATAAAAATACCCACATGAACACATCATGTGTTTCTATAGCATGGCATAAGGCTGCTGCGTAATAGCAGAACAGTGCTGCTAACTGGAAGTGTTTGGTCCATTAAAGATTACCAGAGAAGAAATTTTGTTGTGGAATAAAATTACCACTTCAGAATATCTCCCAGGTATCAGTGAGCATGAATTTAACGATTGGGAGGTGTTTATACAAAAGGAAAGCATGTGTTTATTTAAAACAAGTAGCAGCGGTAATGATAAAAGGCTGCACACAAATCAGATGTTTAAAGAAAAAATATAGGTAAAGAAATTTTTTAAGAAAACAAAGGATAAGGTTGTTGGATAAGGTTGTTCCTAGGTTAACATGATTTCTGATGGGATGTGGTTAGAGAATGATCCTCTTCAAGCACCCATCTTACTTCAATCTTCATTTGTATATTGATGTTAACAATGGGTGCAGTATTGAAAGGGGCACAACGTCTGGAATGCCTTGAGTCACACAGAGACTGAGGCCCCTTTCCTCAATTCCCCCAAATCCCTCCACCCCATCTCCCAATCCATTGTACACATAGAAATATCCTAGTTGCTCTGACACCTGCTCATACTAAAGTGTGCTCTTTCTCTGTGTATCTGCAGGGAGGTGCCGGTAACAACTCATACCATGAGTTGAGCCAGAGGCTGGGCCTGCAGGGGGACATCTCTGAGGCCGACATGCAGCAGAAGTTGGAGGAGATCAAGGAATACCTCAAGAAGGAGATCAGAAAGGAGATGAAGATCAAGGTAAGTTGCAAGAGTGATAAGAGTGTGTATCATAATTCATATCCTTGCAATTTCAGGGTGCAGAAACCTTGGATAGTTCAGATTCTTCTACAGTAAAACCTTATGTCTTGCAGCCAGTCAAACTGAGGCATTTGACTTTTTGGTTCAATCAAGTTAATTGTATGATATAAAAGGCCTAATGAGTGTACTTTCATCAGGTGAAACAATTTTTGAGTTTGTCTTATTTTGGTCTGCACAGTTAGATTAAACTGCCTTTAATTCTTATATGCCTGCATGCTTACTCAGTGGATCTTTCTTTCTTTACGTGTTCAGTACCATGTGAGCTATGGCCTTGTGGCTAATTAAGTGGGTAAAAACATGTCCCATAGATCTGTGGGAAATAAGGTATCACAGGTTTATTTTCCACTTCAAGCTTCAGGAGAAACAAAACAGTTTTGCTTGTCTCAGTTCTACAGCAATATTCACAGCCAAAGGCAATAACATGTTTTGGAAAATCCATTGTGTAGAAAATAGAACACCTGAATGCATTTTCCAGGGTTCTGCAGCCAGTTTTGTTCGTAATCCACAAGAATTTTAAAATCACGGTCACGGCAGCATACAGGGTGATCGCAATCAGGTAGAAATAAAGCATCTACACACATTTTGATTCTGCTTGAAAACATCTTCTAGACAGCCTTGCATTGATGTATGCTGAATTATCTGGCTATAAAAGAAAAATTCATGTGTGGATTCATTCTGTGCAGGAAAAAAAAAGGAAATGGCTCCAGACAGGCTAAGCTATACTTTAAAGATTTGTGAATGACTGCAGCATGAGCTGGCTGTTGAATGTTAGCCAGAAATAATTTGAAAGAAGCCAAAAGAGCCAGAGACCAATCTGAAGATAAACAGGTGACTGTAATATCACAGTCAAAATACACATAAGCAGAATTAGTAGTGTTCTGAACCTTTTGCCTTGTAATCGCACAGGCTTGCCTATTTGTACATACTCAGTATATGGGCTGAATACATGTAGCCATAACAGCAAACTACAGTTGGAAAGCAATATCTGAAAGCAGTACATAATAAAATGTTATTTTTTCCTGTTCCACAGAGGTAAGGTTATGAATTACTCTCAAGTTCTAAGAACAAGCTATACAAAGTTATGGTACATGCACATTTTAACATAAATTTCTTGCTTTGATAGAAAGAAGTGAAGAAGAGAGGTAAAAATGGGAAAAAAGACCAACATGATAACATGACTATCCTTCCAAGATGGATAATGTGTTAGACTACAGTGAACCTTATTAACCTTTTTTGAGAAAAAAGATAAGACCTTTGCAAGGCTTAAACAAGTCGATCACACTAACCACGTGAACAAAGTGAACAAAGAATCTAATAGATGAAAGACAAAATCTGAAGTGACTGAATGGGTTTGTTTATCCAGTATACAAATCCACACTGTTTCATGTACACCTCCCAAATTAGACAAGATAACCTAAAATGAGCAAAGAGAGACTGTAGGAGATATATTGTTTGCCCAACTTCAGTAGTTAGGGCAAATGAGAGTTTGCTTCAGGACACGCTTTTGTTGGCAGCCTGCATCTCAGAGAGGGCAATAGGCATAGGTATGTTATAGTTTCCTGACTGATAACCCAAAATGTGTTTTACCTCTGTGGTTTGCACAGGAGGGAGCTGAGAAGTTGCGGGAGGCCTCCAGTGACAAGAAGACCTTACAGAATGTCAGCAGCATAGTGAAAAAAGCCAACACTAAACTTCAGGAACTTCACCAGGAGCTGCAGGAGCTCAACGCCTATCTGCTGGTGACAAACTCTGCGCCACTGGACTCAGATGGGCATCATCACGGTGAGTGAGACTGGAGGAGAAACATTCTTGTAGTCAAAGTTTATGTGTCCTCTGCGAATTTCTTGAGTTCCTGACTTTCGTTTGAAAGATGTAATTTCCAGGTAATTTTCTGAAGTGTGTAATTTCCTGTTGGGGTGACTTTGAAAGTTGATGCCAGTTTTGACTATACTTTTACTTTGTGTGATGTTCTTGTTCTTTAGGCAATCATATTTTGCAGTTCAAGCGCAGAATGATGTCAGTCTACATCAGTCTTCACAAGATCAAAACTGCACTTCTACATTTATTAGGCAAGCTACACTGATCAATAATTATCAGTTGCCCACATTGGGTTGTCACCAAGTTGAAAAGATTTTGAAAGCTGCATACACTAATAATAAAGAGGTTATGGTTTTGGAGTTAGGATCGTTCTGCCATGGTCAAGCTCTATAAATACATTTGTTATGGCAGCTCTGTTGTTATGAGTAGAAAGTACTGAAGAGATGAAAGATGAACGTGGATATACTCATTTCTTTGCATGAGCCCCAGCAGTTCCCACTGACTCTGACAAAATTGTTGTGAAGCAGATAAAATCCTTTGTGGGCAATTGACAGAGGTTGGTTATAAGGCATACCCAAGTAAGAGAAATAACATCTGGTTGTAATGTAGTATTGAACCTTATCATTTCAGATGGAGTGAAGTCTCCAGAGAAGGGAAACAGTGAAGGGGTGGATGGGAATGTCAACCCCAGGCTCAAATCACTACAGAAACAGATGGATATTGAACTAAAGGTTGGTGATCTGTCATAAACTGTGATAGACTGGCAACTAATGGAATGTGTAAAAAATCAGAGAGCAAGGAAAAGCAGCTATGTGTTAATATGTGTCGTTCATTGAAGTGACAAGAGAGGGATATTGCAGAGATATTAAAGAGTGAGGCTTGGAATCTTTCAGTTCTCTTGTCAGGTGACTTTGACAGTATGTTAAGGGGATCCAAGGAGGAAAGAGACAAGAAAAACTAAAACTGATTATTGAACTGTGCTCTGGTAGAGTTCTTGAGTCTGTGCTCTGGCAGAGTTCTTTCTTTAATAGAATGTAACTGAATCTTGCAGATCTTAGACATCATACATGAGCAGTGGTATCGGTATGGTGTCATTGGTATTGAATAATGAAAATTCATAATGTATTTTGGCAGTGTTTGTGTCAGCTGTTCTATTGCTGGTATGACGTAATGAAAGGAATTGAATGCGTGTTATATGTGGATGGATACAGCACAGTGAGTCTGCTATAGTTAACCTGGATTCAGTAGTTCATACTCTGCCAACCATAAAGGATTCCACCAATGTTCACACACAAGACACACACAAAACAGATTATCACGCACAGCTTGTTTTTGTCTCCCAGGTGAAGAATGGTGCAGAAAACATGATCTCAATGTACAGCTCAGGCATGTCGAGAGACAAGAAGATGCTGGCCGAGGCACAACAGATGTTGAGCGACGCCAAAACCAAAATCGAGATCATTCGAATGCAAATGCTCAAGGCCAGTCAAGAATGTGGGGAGTTTAAAGAAGGTGAGAGAATCTACATGACTAAGGGTTGCTTGAGTTCTTATGATATATTCTCCATCTTGACATGTAACGTCATTTTCCACAATGAGGTTTGAAGATGAAGGGCATCATTTACAATCATTTTGACAGTATGAAGACACCAAAGTCCTCTTCAAATATGTGAGACATTTATAATTTTGAGTTTAAGTAGAGAAAAAGGAAGTCCTTAACACTTTATAACCTCAGATGTTCATCCCTATCATAATAAAGCAGCATTTATAGCTCATACCAGCTTCACTATAAAGGCTCTCTTCTATTGCAGTACAATACTTATTCAAGCCAAGCATTTTTTTCTCCTGCAGGTTCCAATAGTGAGATTCTCTCGCCATTTGAACTAAGAATAGAAGAATTACGCCACCATATCAAGATAGAATCAGCTGTCGCAGAAGGTGCCAAAAATGTCATCAGAACTTTACAGAACTCCAAGTCAGAGGACAAGAAAGCCCTGAAAGAAGTAAGTGGCTTAACACCATGACAGATTATGCATGTTTTTACTTTTGAGTATAATCACTTTCCCCTGGGTACGTTTCTCAAGAGCTGAGGGAGTGACTTTAAATTATCACAAAAGAGAAACTCCATTGGTCATGAAACGTTTGTGTAATAGTGAAAGACTGTGGGAATTTTGCAGCACTTATGGAACTCCTAAATAGGTATAGTCTTCTAACATCTCCGAAGTTTTTATAGATTTTTCTCCGATTTATTAAATTCTTGCATTGATGTAATGTTTCCCAGGTATGAAACTTAGGACACATTGGGTATAAGAGGAATTAATGATGTTTTTATTCTCTTTACCGAGGTTGTGAGTTAGAGCATCTCTTTGAATGCTACCTTATAAGCTGGTTGAAATATTTCAATCAAATCTTGAATGCCAGAAATTTAAAGACACATAGTGCCTAAAGTTGTCAAAATTTACTGGGCTGTTCAGAAAGCAGTAGAATTTAAGGTGTAACAAACTTAATGTGATGTGTGGTTTATAAGTTGAATTGGCACTGTGCCACATAAGCTCTTACATAGCTCTCTTGCATTGTTTCCTTGCCAGGCTCAAACAAGGCTAGGAGAATCTAGCATGAAGTTGGAGCTCCTAAGAATGTCGCTGGAGGGCCGACTGAATGAGATGGACCCGGTGTCCAGCAAGGCCAAACTGCTCAAAGAGGAGCTAGATGAGTTGTTGAACCCTCCTTTCATCACCCCGACCCGGTTGTCTGCCAGCCAGCGCAATAGAAACACTTCATACTTCAACAAGCCAGCAGCTCTTACAGGGAAGCTTGAAGTCAGGTACAGTAAATGGCTAATTTGGGTGTTTAGGCCAGAACAAATGATTTTGCTATCTTCCAAAACACAAGACCATGCTGTATTCATCAGTGATTTCAAATTCGTTGTCACACCCCAGCAAAAATTGGACTGGGTCATTTTAATCATGCCATCAATTACTGTCTACGGCTTACAGTGGATCACTATGAAAATAAAAGTGCAGCAAATGTAAAGACGGGCTGTGTGACGCAAAAGAGAGGAATGCTAGTGTTTGTGTAATATGTGTGTTATAGAACTGTATTCCTGTTGGGAGAATATTCAGTGACTCCCCAGCAATCAGAGAAGAGGAAGAATAAGTCGTGGAAGGCAGCATTTTGCATGCATATTTATTTGCTACACTTAATAAAAAGGTTATAAATTTTCTTTTGTTCTTGCTCCACTGTGCAGGTTAGTGGGTGTTCAAGGCTTGTTAGAGGAGATGCCTGCACGACGGAAAGACAACTTGCAACTTCTTATGTCCAGTCCTGGGGAGAGTCGGAGTTTGCTGAGGCGGGGTAGCAGCAAGATGTACAATATCAAAGATGAAATTTCAAGTAAGAGCCATAATCTTGGTGATTAAACGAAGAGTTTCATAATGCCACCTCAAATAGTTATGTTACAAGATTCAGGCTTCATTAAAAGTCTATTTTCACGAAGTGTAATGTCAAGGAACTCATTTCCAGGCACTGGCTCTTGCCTGAGGCAGTTTGGACTATTATCCCATCGGTGCAGACTGTTTTCAGATCTTTTCAGGGGTTTTGGAGGTCACTCTACAAATTCTTGATGTGCATACTTATCAAAATGTCAGTTTGAAATTTCTTCAGTTTGTTATCAGATGGAGTATCAGAATAATATGCTGTGTGGATTTTGTATAATTCTTTTTTAAACTTTCTCATATTTTCAGCACTAAATTCAGCTGCTTCTAAGCAAAATGACAGGACAGTGCTGTTTCTAAAGATTTAAACAGATTTGAATAAGAAGAAACTTTAATAAATAATCAGAAGTGAAAATATAATGCAGTGGATATTTTACACCATATTCTTCAGTGTTGTGTCTTGGATGATGTTTCTTGAAAAATGTAAGTCAGCAAGTTTTCTCAGACATATTTGAGAGATGAAATGTTGAAAGGGATAGTCTGATTAGAAAGGTATTGTATGCAATGAGATGTACTCTGTGTAGGACATTATAAAATATCTCATTGGGTGAGTAAATGTGTATAAAGGTGGCAGGATCTAAGACAGTGGCAGCATTTTCCCTTTCCACGATTCATCACAAATGCATATTACATGAGAGGATACAGGACATTATTTTTCTACACATAATATAACAATGTTAAGACTGTTTCTTGGTTTCTTCCTCAGATGAAGTCATGTGCTGTTTGAAGCTGGACAATCAGCAGGTGGTACAGACCTCTTGGAAGCCTTGCAGTCAGCAATGCTGGGACCATCGCTCCTCTATAGATCTTGACAGGGTGAGTGCACTGTTCCCTTTGTATCACGAACCACTTGGACTCATTGTGGCCAGTGAAACCACAACACGCAATGCTGCTGGTCTGTTCTTTAAACTAATAACAAAGATTTACACAGCTTTAGCTGCCCATATTTAGACCTGTATTGGAACTGCACTAGGCACCTTCCTTATTTAGTGTCATCCCTTGGAGCTGCTTTCCCAAAGTAACATGATGTCCAGTGGCATGGAGGCACTTTGTGGTATAGGCAGTTTTCAGTTGGTGGATCGTCAGGCATTGTGCAACATCAATATTGCAGCATGTTTATTTTATAGGTACTGACAAATAAAGTGAACTCCACTTATGACCTGACAGTCTGACCATCCTTTTAGGTTCAAGTCACGTGCATTTTTATTTTCTTCCTCTGCTGTAGGCACCATGCAATATTTTATTTTACTGTGCAGTAATAAGATTGCTAAGATTAGCGACGGTGAAGTGCAGTCGGTCTTGCTCAATCACAGCTCCTCAGGAGTTTTAAACATCGTCACCTCCACTATGACACCATTGTTAAGACTGACTTTTAAAGGTATTCTTTATTTTGCTTCACTTCAGTTGGGAATTTGACCTTATCTTGGGCACTGAATGATACAGATATTGTACCAATCCACTATCTGTTAATTCTATAATTTTCTCCCCCCTTAGTCAAGAGAATTAGAGGTAGCGGTGTACTGGCGAGACTGGCGGCAGATGTGTGCAGTGAAGTTCCTGAGGCTGGAGGATTTCTTGGATAATCAGCGACATGGCATTACTTTATATCTTGAACCACAGGGCATTCTCTTTTGTGAGGTAATTTTGTAGCATTTGTTTTTGAGGACTTAAGGTTTGTTGACCGGAACATTTGGATTCATTACGTAATAATACTTCTTGTCACATTACTTTCGTACTCTTGACCAGCACATGTTGGAAGAGGGAAAGGTGCAAATAGACATATTTTACAAATGCATGAAAATGCCAAAGTGTATACATTGCAAAGAAGATACATTGGCAGTGGGATGAAGAATGACAGATGACTACAGGTGACACAAGATAACAAAGCCATGATGTGTCATGTATATCTGTCAAAAGTTTCTTAATTTCATAAGTTATTGTTTGATGTTTTCAGATAACTTTCCTCAATCCAACTTTGTCAAGAAAACCCAAGCTCCAGAGGCAAAGAAAAATATTTCCAAAACACAAAGGTGAGTCTTTGTTCAGTTGTATGCGTTTTTTTCCAAGTCTTTGGTTTAAGAAAATGAAATTGCATAAAAGAAGGTGTCAGCATGAAACATTATTTGCGAAAAATAATTTGAATGGAAAATATACATTGATCTTTCCTTTGAAGTAAATTACCTTTTTTATTTCTCAAAACAGAAAGCTATTTCATGTAAGAGAGATTTTGCTTTAATAGGGCACGGTACTCAGACAGAGGGGTAGCAGTCAGAAGAACGGTAAAATAATAGATATAAGACTTATAACTTTTGGTAAAGGTCAAGCATTATTATCATACTCTCCAAGTTATAGACCACTTTTCTTATGAAGACTTATAACTTTTGGTAAAGATCAAGCATTGTTATCATCATCTCCAAGTTATAGACCACTTTTCTTATGTTTGTTACTCTGTGCAGTCTAGTAAAAGTCTGATACTTAATATATAATTCTGTAAGCGATTTTCCTAACTATTGATTCCGTCTTACTTTCCATATTCCAAGCGCATGTGTTTAAGAGCTCCAAAGTCTGCATCTATCATTGTAGCATATTGGTTATTGATTGTTATGAATCTTTTACAGGCAAAAACTTCCTGAGGCCAAACCAAATGAACATTAATGTAGCCACATGGGGCCGTCTCATGAAAAGGGCAATTCCGAATCTGAGTGAAACAACGCCACCTCCTCATCATCATGACTCACAAGTTAGTTCACCAGGTAATGTTTGTGTCTAATTTCATCATTTTAGTTCTCTTCTTATCTTTTTTTGGAAACTAGTTTATTCAGAGACTTCATGTCAATTTTTTTTTTGTTTTTTTGCGTGTTTGTGGCAGTCAAAAAAGTGCTTAACTCAAGTTTCATGCAGTTGTCTCACAGTTGGGGAAACGGCAGTTTTCACGGTGACACAGTAAGACCACCGACACAGATCACATAGTGAAAGCATGGTGTGGATCATGGATACCTAGTGCTACCTGGATCAGTATTGCTGTGTTGTATGAAACCCCATGGTTCATGTAGAGTTTTGTTTATCCCACCAGGAATTACAGCTCAAGACAGAGGTCCTCCCATCTCCCAGCTCAGCTTTGAACCACCAGAGCCCACCAAGAGGCCGAGAGAGACAGAGAGGAGAAAAGAGGAAGAGGTAGTGCAGAATAAGAGAGAGAGTGTAGAGGATGTGAGCCCAGCCATGCCAACTGCACTTCACCACTCCCACTCCAATCGCACACACTCAACACATTCAAAGGACAGGGAAGATATTCAGGTCAGTCAGGCAAGTTGTGTCAGCTGGTGAACGTAATCCTTTTGATTTGGAGATGGGAAGCAAATGGGTCAACTTTGCTCACATGCACATATCAGGAGTTGAGAACTTGGAAAACATTGAGCTTAAGCAGATGCGTCTTAGCTGAGCTGTTTATACTCAGCAAGGGCTGTCGTTTATACATCTTGAAACACACTGCCGTTTAGCATGTGCATTTAAGCAAAGTCAGCTGTAGTAGGGATAGAATTGTTGTGTGCAAACGTACTTGGTTCATAGTAGTATAAATTATGAGCCCACAGTATATTGAGAGATGATTTCTTTCCAAAATATAAAGTTGACACTAATTGCAAAAACAAAATATGTGTTCTTTAAGTAGAAAGTCTGTTTTGTTAGGTCATGCTTAAATATAGTACAACAACTGTTTGATATCTTGCAAGCTCATTGCACATTCACTAAGGCAAGAAGGCAGAAACTAAACACCTGTTTCAACTTTAATCTGTTTTTTTTTTTGTAATAACTGATTTCTTTGCATATGCTATTGTGGGGTATATAGTCGAGTTCTATCAGTTTTTGGTGGGTTTTTTTTTATGCACAGAAAAAGTTTATTTTCAGGTATGGTATCTGCACTAAGCCAAAATTTCCTGCCATTGTCACCATATCCAGTTTCCATGCTGTGCTTGTGTGCTTATTTTCACGCCTGTAATTTTTGTTTTCCAGGAAGCCTTGTCCAACTTTGACTTCTTGGGTAAATCAACCCCTGACACATCTTCCATAGACCTAGAACTCAATAACTCAACTGTACAGTCGCCCGAACCTATTCCCCAGCCCCCATTCAAGAACCAGCGTCCCCGCACCCCAACCCCACCCCTCCCCTCAACAGCCCCTCCCACTGCCCCGTCAATCATTCCATCAGAGAAGACGCGCCAGGCCCCACACCCTCCTGTACAACAGCCAGAGTAAGTTCCATTTCAGCCTGACTTACAATATCTCCAGTCTTCCTCAATGATGCAAAATTCTCTCCTTTAAAGACGATCTGCACTTGCTGAATCACAACATACACCAGCTTTCCATTCACAGTATCTCCCTCTTATCATCCATATAACTATCTTATCTGTTATATCAGTATTCAAAAGTATAACCCTGATTGGTCCTTGAAATTAGCGGAAAGCATGTTAAGAAAAACAATAGTTTTGCTGTTGCTTATTAATTACTGAATGTGTTTTTAACTGAGGAACATTCCAATTATTCTTCTAAGGAATTTTACAGTTTTTATTTTTATGTTACTTCCTTCATTGCTATCCTCAGAAAAGTCCTCACTGTTACGTATTGCTTGTTTGCAGATTTTATTACATTTCATAACATACAAAGTTTCAATAGACTATAGCCGTCAGATCCAAATCAGTTCAATACTGAAGCTTTTCAGCATTCCTTAGAAAAAATGAACATTTATTACTGTCTACCCACAGATTTACAGGTATTAGAATGAAGATGGATGATTTCCGACCCATTAGCGTTTTAGGTAGAGGCCATTTTGGAAAGGTAAGCCCATAATAAAAGTTAACACTTATGTTTTAGGGTAGCGCCTTGCATGATTCTTAATTAATTATTTTTTATTGCATTTTATATTTTTATATTATCCGAAAAACTATTGCAGCATTTTACTAGTTTATTTATCACCACCAGGACATTGCAAAATGATCATTTCTCATTATTACTGTTGTACCACAGCTATCCTGTCCACTGTCAAGTTTTATAAACTGTAGTTTTCAGTAAAATGAACAGAGGGCAGATGTGGGGGCAGATTTGCTATATCTAAGTATTAGTTCATTTTATATTCAAGTAGTGACACAGGCAAAATGTAGTGTTGTTTAAAATTGCATTTCAGAACCATATCTTGTAGAGACTCTGAACAGTTACTCCAGTTTGAAAATGGATTATTATGATGGACAAGCATCGTTACTGTTGGATATTTCACTGTCAGATATAAACATTGGCAGCAAATCATTAAGTTAGGATTTTGAGTTTACTTGTCTGGCCATGATCAGCCCCTTTAGGAATTGAACTGCGAAATGTGACCCCATTGCAATGATTAGTTACAAACTTGATATTTGAACACTTGTTGATGAGATTCAAATCAAAATATTTGTGAAGTAAGCAGAGAAGTTAACAAAACTGGACTTTGTCTAGTTGTCTTTTACTTAGGCCTATTATGTTTTGCTTTCCCATTACCAGGTTTTATTAACCCAGTATAAAAAGACTGGGGAGTATTATGCGATCAAGGCCCTGAAGAAGGGAGACATCATTGCCAGGGATGAGGTTGAGAGCTTGATGTCTGAGAAACGAATATTCGAGGTCATCAACACAATGAGACATCCCTTCTTAGTCAACTTGTTTGCTTGTTTTCAGACATCGGTGAGTTGACAGCAAATTGCCAAGGATGAATTCTGTTTCAGAAGTAAAGTACCAACTTTGCAGGTTGATTGAGATGTGCATTTTAGAGTTTTGTGTTGATTTGTTTTGTTCATATATGACCCAGAAATGTCAAAATGATGGTTAGTCAGTAATTGACCTGATAGTCTCCCTGAAGGCATGAATGATCTAGTGACCATGAACTTACATGAACTAGTTTTTTGTTCATGCACTCATGTAATCTCCCAAGAACTGCTTGTTAGCAAATATGTGCTTTTTGAATTTGTGAAAATTTCTGATAATATAGTATACGAAAAGCCCTGTTTCTTTCTATAATACTAATCTGATATCTGTTCATGGGGAGGTTAAGAATTATAGAAAGAAGTGAAAAGCAAATGATATGATATTAAATTAGTTCACTTCTTTTCCCTGTTATGATTATAGACAGTGTATAAAAGCACTTGAACACAGTTCCAATGACAGTAGAAGTTTTCAATCTTGCTGACCATGGCAGCATGTTTTCGGTTCTTCGGTTCTTGGAAAAGGTTATATCAAGTTGCCCTGTAATGTTAAAATTCACCATTCTTTTCTCATATCCAATTTCCTCAGGAGCATGTGTGCTTTGTGATGGAGTATGCATGTGGTGGCGATCTCATGATGCACATCCACAACGATGTGTTCACTGAGCCGCGCACCGTCTTCTATGCAGGCTGTGTGGTGCTAGGTTTGCAGTACTTACATGAAAACAAGATAGTGTACAGGTCAGTCATATTAAAGCTTTGTTTCAGATTTTGTTGTCTGTGTTGTCCATTTTGATCTATGAGGTCGTATTCCACAAAGTAAAAAATAGGTTTTGGGACTACTTTGTTCAGATTTTCAGACCAGTTTGAAGGCAATAAGGAACGTCAGCTATAGGCTGAAAATCCTAGATGCAGCAAAATGCTAGGCTTCTTCATGCCAGTAAAAATAGCAGCAGCCCATTTCATTTTTCTCCAAACACAGATGGTTTATGTAAAAGTGGACCTAAGCAGTTTTATCCCTCATCTCCTCTGTAGCTGAAGGGAATAAGAACAATCTGATTTCCAGGCTTAGATAATTACAGTAGTCCTTAGTGAGATAAATATGGCATAAAGCTTTTTGTGAATTTTTGGTTTCCTTATTTTCTTGAATGATGTGGATTGTGTTTTGTTGTCAACCTATTGAATGATTCTGAAGAACTGCATTTGGTTGTCTATACACATCTTTAAGGTTGATGTGGTGCAAACAGATATAAATTGTGTGCGTTGTTTTTCAGTATGGCTCAACAGAACAGTGGCAACATTTGGACACTCTTGTATTCACTTTTCATAATGTTTTTTCTGAAAGAAAATCTGTCAAGTGATTCAGGAAATACTTTAACAGAGACACAGAAGGATATGACAAACTCTGAAATGAGTAAAAATGGCATGGGCTCATCTGTCAGTTCATTGCTCCTCACTTGAACATGGTCTTTCATTTAATTATTTTTACCTTTTTTACAGAGACTTAAAACTTGACAACTTGCTTCTAGACGCAGAAGGGTACCTCAAAATGGCAGACTTTGGTTTGTGTAAAGAAGGCATGGGTTACCAGGACCGGACCAGCACATTCTGTGGGACACCGGAGTTCCTGGCCCCAGAAGTCCTGACAGAAACCTCATACTCAAGAGCGGTGGACTGGTGGGGATTGGGGGTGCTCATATATGAGATGTTAGTAGGAGAGGTAAGTGTCATATTTTTCCCTTTTCTTTGCTTCCTTTTTTGTCATCATTGTTATCATTACCATTATTTCATCCCTCTATCTTCCTCGCCTCATCATGTTTTTGCCCTTTCCAAAATAATGCTAAGACGACTGACTGACTGTTCATCAGCTTTAAAGTGCATGTTCACCATTTGAAAAAAACGTCTTAGCAGATTCCAGATATTTACAGTTGTTTGTGTTTCTTTTCAGTCCCCATTCCCAGGTGATGATGAAGAAGAAGTATTTGACAGCATTGTGAATGAGGAAGTTCGCTACCCAAGGTTTCTTTCAACTGAATCTATTGCCATCATGAGACGGGTAAACTTTATATTCTGTGTAACAGGTTGTTAATGATAAGGAAAGGAGGAAAAAGAACTGCAATATATAGAAAACAAGTGTTAGTGATTTTAAGAAGCTTATTATGAGATAAGCTTGAGTTTAAATAATTTGACATTAGCAGAAAGAGCCAGTTAGCAAACTGTTTATAAATGTACAGCTGTAGACTAATGAACGCAACTGGAATGCTCCTATCCAAGTTGGTAGTGCTCTATACTTCTATAAAATGTCATCGCTCAAGCAACATGAGCATATTGAGTGCATAGGCTTGGTCAAGAAAGAATTACTTTTGTCCAAGTCAAAGCAAGAAATCGAGCCCATGCATCATTTAGGCAATATGTTGGCATGAACTGAAATACATGAATAATGAACTGATGCTTAGTTTCAAAGTTGCTCAAATATTTGTCATGATAAATCTCTAAATGTTACTGTTTTTAAATGTGTGTGCAATGGTTATTGTGTTAAGTTGCAACAGTATCTAATAGTTTTAAGACAACAATCATCTAAAGGAATGACCTAGTGCCTTTAATAGTTTATGCTCTCATGGTAGAAAGCTAGTATGTAAGATTGAGTGATGGTATGTTTATGGATACATATATGTGCAAATGTTGTGGTGTAAGTGTGTATGTGTAGATGTACATTTATCATAATATAGTATGGTCAAAATTTTTTTCTTAAGGATTTGTTTAAGAAGTTGAATATTGTAATGCACGCCAAATAATGTTCTCATTTCTAAAGCTGCTACGACGCAACCCTGACCGCCGCCTTGGTTCTAGTGAAAGAGATGCAGAAGATGTGAAAAAACAAGCCTTTTTCAGGGTAATAGTCTTACACATCCAAATGTATATTCTGTGAATTTTCTATGTTAGTATGTGTCATACCATGTGTAAACTGTGAGGTAAATCTTTCTGTTTTCTCTCCACTGTGATGCCCCTTTCCATTGTCCCTTTCCCTTGCCCCCCTCCCTCACCCCCTCTAGCTTATGAGAAGGAACCCAGATAAACGTCTGGGTGCCAGTGAGCGTGATGCAGAGGATGTCAAACGCCAAACATTCTTCCGGGTAAAACTTGAGAATGATTTTGTGGGCCTGTGACCCCTTACTTTGCTCCCACCAAACTTTTACTAGGCTACTCAGTATTTTCATCTGGAATGTATTTTTTTTTTTCCGTCTTTGGTTTTTGACACCAGCGCTTTCAGTGTACCAAAGCAAAACAAAAAAATAGCCAGCAGTGCTGTGAACTTTTCAGTCATTTATAATGTTTTATGGAGGTATCATGTCTGTAATTCTTAGACCACTTTGAGCAACAACAAAAGATGCTGTCTGGTGGGAAGTATTAGCAGATGCAGTGGCTTTTCATTTCAAGCAATTACAAGGCCATGCAGATCAAGACAAGATATCAAGTTTTTATTTTTGAGTTCGGATCTCTTGTTGACTGTAATGGCAGATGTAAGCATGTACATTAGGCATTCCATGGTATCACGATCATGGTGCATGTTATGAATCAGATAAGAACTTTACATCTCTGATTGGAATTAATTATGTGCAGGATGATCATAATACCCGAAAATGACATATTGTGCATGCCTACATCTGCCATAATTCTCTAAAATTTAAATTGAAAATTCTTTGACCAACTTACAGGTCTGCAATGGCATTATGTTGCTATAGTCTTCTGTAGTCCCACAATTTTTTGCCTGTCACCATGAATTGGGACCACTTAAACCATCACATCAGCATCAGATTTAGGGTTTCCAAAAAACCATGAATTTCTTCAGTAGTGGTTTCTTCTTGTGATTTTCTTTGCTGGAAACATTGCTTACCTTTACTGCACTTTTTGGTATTTTAGTTTTCATCTTTGATCAGACGGAGCCAAATTTCATGCTTATGTCATCAAGGTTTCTAAAGTTCACAGTACTGTTGAGCCCTGAAACATCAGCAGTGTTCTAATCATTATGTATAGCTTTAGTAGTTTGTGTATTTGTATATTAACTATAGGATTAAAGTGGTATGGATCATATTGATGATAAAGATAGACTCGGATTCCAGAGGAAGAGAAATTGGGGAGGCGGGGGGAGATGCATTCAGTTTACAGCTGTAGCATAAATCTTACAATAATCCACTGAGTGGTATTCCTACAGCAGAGAGAAAAGCAAGACATCTCAATATTTACCTTTTCTCTGCAAATAATGGGAAGCATGCATGTCATTGCGCACACCCAAGCATGAATTTACACCTTTAACTTTGCAAAGTTTGATTTTCTTTTTATTCCTATTTTCTTCAAGTTTTTCTTTACATTTTTGACCACTTTGATCCCTTTAATAAACTGGGCACCATATCAGTGTTGTTGTAGTAGTACATGTAACACTTTGTATGTGTATTGTATGTAGTTACTGCTTGCTGGAACATTTCTGTAACATGTCTCATAAGACAGTTACAAGGTTGTTGCAGCAAAGCGCCGATATATTTGTCGTTGTAGTTGTATTTACTCACCCAGTACATAGGTCATCATTGCTCCTTATTACAACAGTATATTCGTAGATGGAGCCGCAGCACAGTTCTGAAGGATTGGCAGATGCAGATTCTTTCTCATAAAATGTAGCCATATTTTTTATCATTTATCATGAACATATACATCTACAAACCTATTTTTCCATCCAAATCAGATACCAAGAGTAGGATGGACAGATATAGCACCCTTAAATGTGCATGAACTGTTTGGTATTTGTATTTTCATGCAGTGCAGAGCTAATACAAACCAACAAAAAAATGGTCCTTATGACTCTTGACTATGTGAAAAACATAATAAGCAGCTTGGGTCCAGTTGCTTATAAAGTTTCAAAATAAGAGTAACAGTCTTATGATGTGATTAATGTGGACTGTTTCAGAGGAATGCTAGAACCATTTTGGGTTATGGAATCAAGACACCAGAAGAAACACATCATTAATAACTGCTGCTAGCGCCTAGGCCCTGTTAAAATGTTATTCTGTTGTTTGTAAATTTTTATAGAGACTGAAGAACCTAGAAACAGTATTAATAGTGTGTAATGAGACTGTGAGTGGTAATATTAGAGAAATACACATAGAGAAGCTAGACAACTTTGTGCTTAGCATTATAACCATTCTTGACCCTTCAGGTATATTTATGAGTACATTTAACTCCTTTGACGAGTATCTTAGAGCAGATAAGTGTAACTAATCATACAATGAATAGTGTTTTATCCAGGCAAGCATGGCTTCACATTATTCTTTCCTCAGTGGGCCAGATTATTAACTTTCTCAGCTGGCTTGGGAATATTCAGTGTCCCTAGCATTCACTGCCTGTGGCCAGGGTTCCATATTACAAATGGATGGGCTAAAAATAAAAGCCAATGTCTGAAGGCTCTTAGAGAGTGATCATGGAAGGGTTGAAGAAAGACACTGGATGCAAAACTTATAGTATGGCATAGCTTAGGTCCTCAGTCAAAGTTAAGATATATATATATCAAGAAGATTTAAGTTGAAATGCAAGGCATTATGCTATGTACAAGTCTCTTTCTGATTTTTACTTATCATCATTCTCTAGGTATGTCTGCCTTCACTTACACTACAGCTTCCCCTCTCCTCTCATTCTCTCAGTTTCTTTGTCTTTTTCTATTTTTCTCTCACGCCCTCATCATATGTGTTCAGGTATAAACCACTATAGACCACAGAATAATAATATACCAAGAATGACCAAACAGCCTGGGTACAATATTTATTTTTGGCATTCAAGAGCACTTGAATGGACGGGTGTCAGGGGAAGTTTGTGTTATTAAAAAAATTTTCCTCAAACTTCATTAATGCATTCGTAATCAGTGCTGTTTGACCGACATTTGCAGTACAAAACTGGGACTAATTATTTGAGATTAATTCAGATCTGTGTGTGCATCTTTGGTTACGCAGGAATATAGAAGTAGTTTTTCAACAGGGAATGTATTTCGTGAGGTCATACACATATAGCAGAGAGTACTCTTGGATGCGTTATTATTTTGTGTGCTTGACTAACTGAGGGCATTGAGGATCATGAACCACTGAACGAACAAACAATTGCAATTCATCCCTGATCATTGTATGATGTTGTTATCTCCCATCTCACAGAATGTGAACTGGAATGACCTACTCACCAAGAAAGTCAAGCCACCCTTTTCACCCACTGTGGTGAGTGATTGGAGATGTTGTACTAAAAGTGTTTCTATTTTTATTAATCTACAAGTTTACTCTGGAACCCTGCAACGTAAGGTATTGTATGCTAAAAGCACTCTACAAAAATACAGAGTCGGCAAATGAAAGTTGAATTGAGGATTTAGTTTTATGCACCAGAAATACTTTCCTTGTAACACCCACAGGACAGAGGATGTTGCACACTCTTTGTGTTTAGAAACCTAGTTGCCTGAAGCATTAAATATGCTATTGATTGTCTGTGGCTGGACCATGATACATTAGTAAACGTTCAAAAAATGCCAAGAGATCAGCAATCTCAGGTACTTCCATATATTTTTATGAACTAGTATACTCCAGATTTGGAGATTTTTGTGAATAAAGTGAGAGGGAGGGAATTTCTTGGGTACAACTTCTCCTAATATATATATATATATATATATATATATATATATATATATATATAT
>JAWQUT010000355.1:26332-42744 GCA_033807755.1 Ellobium chinense | reverse complement strand
GACTATTGCTTAACACAATTACCTGCTTATCACGACTCCATTCAGCAGACGACTGCTTTGTTCCTTAAACAAACCATTCTGGATAATACAAATTCCTGATAACACTCCTTCAGAAGTTTGGTCCAAAGGGTATTAAATCGTGTTATTAGAGTTCCACTGTATTGTTTTTCTTAACATTCAGAAGGCAATTTTCTGTGGTAACTTGAGTATGAAGGTGAGGTAACATGATTTCAGCAAAATGACAGCAACACTGCCCCAACTCTGATTGCTCTTTTAATAAATTAAATATTTATAAGTTATAGAAATTCTGTAACGGCTTATGAATTATATTAATCAAGAATATAGACTGTGAAGGCTATGTAGTTGGATGACAAAGCACCGCTTACTTTTGCCTTAGGTATTATGCAGACTGTTATCTGTGAAAGAAGGTTTGACTTTATGGATGAAAGTGAAAATATCATTTATATAACATGAAGAATGAACTCTTTGGGCATTTGAGGAAACTATCTTTAGGGCTGAAGAAATATGGTGGAATGAAGATTGTAGATGAGTTTATGGGTGCACTGCCACATGCTCCAATTTAGACTTCATGCCACATGGATAATGACATTTTTACAATGAAAGAAATACATCATTAATTTTGGCATCTTGAGGGTTCCATGACACAAGTCATCTCGGCAAAAAATTGAAAGAGGAGAAGCATAAACTGCAGAATGCACATTAGATTTCTTATTTTCAACTTTGTTTTCATAGATGTAATATTATCACTTTTCTCTTTCACCAGAAAAACATGGAAGATGTTAGCAACTTTGATGAGGAATTTACATCAGAGCGAGCAATCCTCACTCCACCCAAAGACAGACGAGCTTTGAATACAGACGACCAGAGACTGTTTAGAGATTTTGATTATGTGGCCGAGTGGTGCTGATGAATTAATTAAAGCAATATCTTCGTTAATTAACAACTTCCATCCCGTAAAAGTTTACGTTCTAGGGGTCAGTATGTGCATATTTGAGCACCTTTGTGTATTTAACTTCATCACTTACCCAGTCATTCTTGTATTCAATCAAATCATTCAGTCATTTAGATTTTTACAGACTGTAATTTCTTCCTTGTTTTGTCTGTTCAGATCAGTTTTGAATTCAGTTGCTCTGCTGGGTTATAGACCTGTAATTGTTTTTCTAATTTTCTATGATGTGGACTATGTCAGGATTTGGACATGCCCCAGGACCCAAATGTTCCTCGAACCATCCAGTCCAGTATTATTTTGTAGAAAATTTTATTTCTCAGATTGTAAGTTGCAGAAAGTATAACAAAGCCTCTGAAATTTTGTGGTAGGTTGCCGTTTTCAAAAACACCTGCCTTTCCTGATTAGTACCGGTCTACAAGGCTGCGCCGCACCTTTGCTTACCATACTAAAAGGGACAACACATGCTCATGACAACAGTGAAGTAAAGATGAAAAAGAAGATAGGTATGGATTCCCATCAAATAAGTATTTGCTCATAGAAATTTCATAATTTAATGTAGTGCATGTTAAAAGTAGACTCAGACTGAAAGATATCAAGAAAGAAAAGACAGGTCTATAGCCTTGAATTCTTCATCTGAATGTCATTGACCTTAGTTTAGGGGGCAAAGACAGACTTCATTGCCCTCCATTATATTTTTGTTAAGTAACCCAGGTTTATTTACTTGCCGTCATGTACATCGTTAGAAATGGAACCGACTCAGGTTAAAGCTGATTTCAGGTTTTTTTTTAGTTGTTTTTTTTTGTTGTTTTTTTTCAAATGACCATTCTTGAACTTTCTTTAACTTAGCAAATGCACTGCATCTGAGAACTCCGAGGAATTTTCAAGATTTTTTTGAAAATCCATGGCGTCCCTGCATCTTACTTGCCTTGGACAAGTGGGCAGTGGTATATGTTGTCAAGTCTGTCATAATAAGGTCATTATATGATCTAGCTATAACTGAGTCATTCCTTTATTCAGTCCATTTGAGTGAGTGTGAGTGAGTTTATTTGTATAATGAATATTTGTCCTCTGATTCTGGATGAGGGGAGAACTTGGATGTTGCTGCCTTTTGTAAAGTCGGCTGGGAGTGAAAATTAAGAAAAAAAGCTTCCAGCACAACTTACACATGTTTGCAGCTGCTAAGCAGTTATTTCAGATGCCCTATTCTGTGAGGCTTTAGATTTGTGATGAGCTTTTGCATTATTTTGTGACATTGTTGTCAATCATGCTTTGACTGTGTGGCATATTTTTCCCCCTCCTTTTCTTTAGACAGACTCTACAATATCAAGCGAGAAATCTTTGCTAAAGTTACAAAGTTTGTTGTTTTTTATTAATTGAACATTTTTTTTTCCCTCTTGGCTGGTTAAAAACAGTGCATCCTATTCCTTGCAGCTCAAAATTTTGGCTTCAGAGAAATTCCTGGCATTGGATAATACCATTGAAGTATAGAGAATCCTTGTAGATGACCCTGTACGGTATGAAAGAAAGCCTGATGTGTTAAAATGAGCCTCAACACAGACGGTATCTTTTCTACATTAGGAGCATTCCGGCAAACACTGGTTGGAAGTGACCAATTGATCACATGTTCAGAATGTGAATGTTTGCCACTGACCTTACCGTAATTTTCATGAAGGCTAACTGAAAGTCAAAAAGTTTCACTTTGTCGGTCTATGCATGGGACCGGCGAAGTTCAAATATGATATGAAGCAGCCTGGCCAATTATGTGTGAAGACTGTCAACATGTTTAGCTGGAGACTATCCAAGGACTTTGTTCAGACCAGAGGTTTGTTCTTGTGTGAATGACTAGCACCACGAAGCTCCGTTTTGTTTGATGAAACTTTCCTTCCTTCGTGCTTTCATCATTCAGTTTTTTTTTCTTCTTCTATTCCATATTTAGTTGCTTGCCGCTCTGTTATTCTTTTCACTCCTCATGATATATCTAGTTTGCTCAAGATAAAGAAAAGACAGTATCATTTTCTACTAGTAATATTGTGACCATACCCCATTTCACCACACCCAGTTCATTTGTTGGGCAAAACCTGTATCTTGTAAAGGAAGAGCAGTTAGTTGGGAGTTATTCTAACTTTAGTGGCATATAGAAATCTTGGTTGATAGAAAGCTTTAGTTTACTTCTTTATACAATGTCATTAATTTTGTGCCACACCTCCTGCCTCACCCTCATCTGATCCTTACAGTGTCTTATTTCAGCTTGGTCATTGTTGTTTTCCTTTTTATGTTTTCATCTGGGTTTTTATGTGTTACTCAAAACCAAGCCTGGAGCACTGGTTTCAATGCATTTATCACAGTAAATATATTTGTAGATCAGTGCTAGCAAATCTGATGTTTTTCTGTGTCGTGATATTATGAACACATATTTGCACCAAGTAGTGGTTTTGATCTGTTAACCTATTTGTAGGACATTTCAAGCATCATTCGCTTTACAGGCTTCTTCACTTTTCTGGCTCCCTTTTCGCCTAAGAAAAGCTATAAAAAAAAAAGATAAAATGAGCATCTGTCTTTTGTGGTCCTGAAGTGTTAGTATGGCACAAATCTGTGACATTTGGAAATTAATAACTGTATTATTGTCCCTGAGCCATATCTTTGCAGATGCCAATAGAAACAGAACATTTACTGCAATCTTATATGAAAGCAAAGGAATCATTGTAAGTCTTTATGATTGCGAGTCAAGGATTAGGATGACTTAGGGCTTTCATTTCAAGGACTAAGTCTTGGTGTAAAGCTGTGCTTGTGAGATCAGACAGGTATGAATGACTGGTAGTTTCCACTCACATGTACATAGACTAGAAAGAGTATCAGTTTGTGTTGAGTGTGATTTGAAGTGTGGCAGTTGCATTGATATGATATTTATGTTTTCCATACACATTAAAGAGAAGGATCATCCCTATATTCTTTAGACCATGGTTACCTCGACTCAGGTGGGTGAAAAGAAATAATTGGTGAAGCTAAAAGGGTAAACATTTTGATCTCCGGGTAACAATTGTGGCATTAACTGCAGATCTCAACTTCAAAATTAATCACCACGATATTTTGCTGGGCAAGTGATGCACTGGGATCAGCACAGTGTACTTGCCCACATATAGTAAACTGGCAGATATTATTACGTACTAAGAGGTCCTGTAATATGTATAATTTTCTTAAGATCTTCATCTGTTTAATTAGACCTTTAGGACATTTGTTTCTCTTGAGGCGACTCTAGTGTACAGACCATAGAAGCAAAAGTCAATAATAATAGAGTTTGTTTTTTTTTCTGAGGGTTAGAGTAATAATTTGTCCACCAACTTGATTTATCCCCTCATCCCTCAATCCAACTCATACATTCAGCCACTACGTCTCTCCTCATTGTTCATATATTAAGTTCATCATTATTATGATTATGATTATTATTATTATTATTATTATCATGGCGCCTCAGACTAAGTCCTTTCCACAATATTAATGGCAACTATGTTGAATATTTCACTGGCCGTTTTGTTGTTTTTTTTCTAGAATACTTATCTTTTTCACAGATCGCAGCTAGAATACATGCTACTTTTGATTGTGTTCACTGATGGAGTGTTTATCTCAGCTTTTCATTTTTGTTTGTTTGTTGTTTTAAAACTGAAGTCATGGAGTTGACTGCATTTTGGGTTGATGTGGAATTGACATTGTTCATGAAAGTTGACAAGATTTGTATGTAACACATGGTATATATCTTTATTTGTATATTTGGCACTAAAACATGTATATTATTGAGAGTAGTTGACTCAGAGAGTGAGAATGAGTGGTTTTTACTCACTGACATATATTATAAATACGTTAAAACTTTAAAAACTTGTACATGTAATCAATCTGCAGATCAAAAAACAAAATCATACTTGCCTGTGGTATTATTACTGAAGATAAAGAAAAGATATCAGATTGTGCTGTTTGCTACATAACTATAAATGAAAAGTGTTTTAAATTTGAACACTTTCTTAACCTCCCTCAATTACTTTCCATCCTCCTCTCCCCCCCTTCTCCCAAACTTGTTTACCTTTGCCTTTGTCATGTTTGTTATGCATTAAGAGTATCAAGTGCTGATTTGTATTAAGAGCCACCCTATGCAACAACTCGGGTGCTAGTTGCCAGCTGTATGATTGATTACAATCAAGGTATGCCTGCTGAACATGCACATTGTGTACAGGACAAATCTCGGAACAAAGCTATATGGTTGTTGTTCCACAAACCTCATGCTGATAACAGCTTAGCTTACCTTTTCTCCACCCCAAAGGTGTGTTGCTTTTTCTCAGTAATGCAGGAAACTGTCCATGTTGAAAAGTTAAGTTTTATTCCTCATAACTGAAGTTTGGAGAAAAAACATTATTTCTAATGACCTTTTCAAAAATTAAACTTGGTAATTCTAATGCCGGATTTAGTTGCTCTATTAACTATGATGCTCCCACTTTGCTGCAGGCATGGTGTTACAAGAATTAATGTAAAAAGATCTATCTCCTCATAATTTTGCTGTGTTCCCAAGTTTTGTAGCTTAATAATACCATCACAAAGGATGAACAGAGCCCTGAACAAAATGAGGCCAAAATTGGCCTTCAAATTTATTGGTGGAATATGACATAACATGTCAACATGGCCAAAATATGTAAGCTTTAAAGAAGTATGAGAACAATATTTCTTTTTCTTATTTGTTTGTTTTCTGAAACTGCATGGCCTGCGTGTAGTGTCCAAGATGTGATGCATATTTCTTTAGGTGCCTGTAGAATGTTCAGTACTGAAATGTAAAGCTTAGCATATTAAGAGAATACTCTTGAAATTTCATGAGCATAAGTTTAAAAAGCACATGTACAATTTGTCAAAGTCTGAGTGCTGTATTGTACTGTCTCAACAAACTTTGGCAGGTTGGGTCTTTTTTTTTAAATAAAATAATCAGTGGTGTTGATTGCCAGTTTGACTGTAGCATTTTATAGGTCATTAAGCCATTTATCACCCATGTTCAACCTGAAAGTTAACAAGATAGTTTCAGATACTTCATTAAGTAGAAATGAAAGCTATGTATGCTCTACACTCGACATGACAAAAAATCCTCATTTTCTGGTCATTTCACTTACTGGTTAGCACTTGTGTTGGGATGGAAAGAAGGATTTAGAGTCCAAATAAACTTGGGACAATGTTTTCTCAACAAAGTCAAAAGCTTGTCCCTTTTTCCTGTTCCTTTTTGTATTTCTATCCTACTCTGTGCAGTAGTTGATTTGGATGTAATGTGGCATTGTTATGAGGAGCCTTGGTATTTGAACTAACTCCATTGAACCTCATAATATGTTACTGTCTAATACCATATGATGTTTCCAAGGAGACGCACAACACAACTGGCTTTATCGAAAATCACTGCATCAGCCTAGCAGTACTAGAGTATTTCTGGTTTACAGGCTGGTGGACTGTCCATGTCATCTGGGAATTATCAAACAGCATAAGTCTAGTGGAATCATTAAAAACACATACAGGGTTTGATTATTGCCAGCATGAAATTTTCCTTCCATTTTTATCAATAAGTTTAAAGCTTTTCAAACCCTTTGCAGTGTGGATATACAAAGAACGGCTTTGATGCTGTTCAGGTTTCCATTTCCCAATCAGTAGGCCTTAAATGACATAATCAAACTGGCATGAGTCAGCAGATGCAAGATTTATTCAAATTAGTTGTATGAGACTTGAACATATGGTAAGAATACCACCTGTTTGCCAGGACAGATAATATTATGCGGTAGATAATAGTTTCCATGAAATTTGTTCACCTCCTGAGTGTTATAGGATAGCAGATGCTTGAACTAAGTTGAACCATCATTGCTTCCACTAACTTGGAAGCTCAGCTGACACTTTTCATGTATCTCTGACACTAACTATGACAAGCAATGTTGCATGTAGCACCATATCACTTTCACCTCACAGCCAAAACAGTGCTTATCTGTGTACTTATCCCTTCTTCAGACTCATGCTTCTGCTCACACTTTCGCACACCACTTTTTCTGCATTCTTTACCACAGAATGAGAATATGCATTTTTACTGTATGATCCTCACTTCTTTTCACTTAACGCTTCCTTCACTTCTCCCCTCCTCACCTTGCTTCACTGTCTCCTGCTTTTGCCTCACTCTGCCTCCTGCCTAATGGAATGGACCATTGTGGTATAAAGAAATAATAATAATGGTGTTGCCCTAGGCATACTTTGAGGCATGGTGTGGGGGACATCATAGAATACCCATGTTTTCAGTACTAGACCATAATAATGCAAGAGTTCATGAAAACTGCACTGAGTTTCACAGATCCTCCCACACTGCCTTATGCAGCTGGATGTTAACTTCATTGTTAAATGAGGTTCAGGTGAACATCATTTACATCCCTGGCCAGTTGCAGCTGCAAGTCAGCCTCACTGAAAAAGTTTGGTTGCTTTTTCCTTACATGTAAGGCATTCTGAACAACATACTTCTGTGCTATCACATCACCAAGAGTAGTTCTGAAGGAAAATGAATAGTTGATTACAGTTCCACCTTTGCACAGTAAAGACTTACTTAAACCAGAATTAATATGGATGTGGCATACTATTAGTCGAGCAAACACTTTTATTCCCGGCAGTGACATCTTGGTTTGCAAATTTACTTTGTTCAGAATGACTAGAGTTTTAAGCAGAATCTGGGACTAACTGTGGATACCATAGTAGAATGTTTAGTGTTTGCCATCAAGAAAGATAAATAATAATTCAAGCAATTCACATGCAGCTTGCCCACAAATTTTAAGGCAAGATGTGGGTTTATGCAACTCAGGATATGTTTTCATGAAATCTGCATCACAGTTTCTGTTCATTGTTCATCATATTTTTATTTATTTTTCATAAAGTCTTCTCATGTAAAACTCACATCCTCTGTGTGCTTGATTTTCATTTTTCAGAATGTATTTTGAGGTTTATATTTAATGAACTTTCTTTTTGTATGTTTTGTTCCATATTTCTTTTGGTTTTGATTTTCCAGCCTATTGTACAGAGTTTAGAGAGAGGTGTGTTTAAAGTCTGCTACAATTTGTTCTGATGTACAAAGATGTTATAAATAAATACTTGACTTTTTGGTTGACTTGTAGAGAAATGTTTGATTGAATGAATAAATCAATCAATAAAATTTAAAACTAATACTTTAAGGTCGAGGGTTTTAGTGGCAGTTCTTGATTGATGGATGTCAGTTGTTGATGTCACAGGTGTCAGATTGTGTGGTGTTGTAGTGACATTGGTTGCTGCTGATACTGCAGCTGCCTGTTAGTGCAACCACTCTGATGATGACATTCTCACCATACTAGAGTCTATTAAAATGGGACCTCAATATGAAATACTCATTTAACAGGTGCATGTCACATGGACAGTTCCTTATTATTTAATCATTTCATTATTCATGTCGACCTCAATATTAAAAGCAACTCAACAGGTATATTTTTCCTATACATCATATGCACTAGTGAACAAACACCTCAATATGCATGAACCAAACTGTTGACATTGTACCCACCACACAGAGTCAGGAGTCAGTCGAACACTTCCTTCTCCACAACCCACATCTGACAGACCTGCGTTGCTGACGCTTTTCATGACCACCCCCCCCCCTCNCCCCCCCCCCCCCTCAACCATTGACAACACAACACAACTGAGGAAGACATGTACATTTGTCCGAGAAGCAGTGGGCTGTCAAGAATGTATTGCTCACAGCTGAAGGGACTGTATCCATCATTATCATCATCATCAGAATCTGTGCACCAAGGGCAAACCTGTTATTGAGGCCCTATTGTCTGTGGTAAAGGAGACACTTTACAGCATCACTAGACACTTTTCCCCACTTTTTCATTAACACTAAATGTATAACAGTCAAAATGGGTGCAGTACTCAATAATGACAAACATTGGAACATCGTCAATTAATTTCACCAAATTGATTAATTACAATACTTTCCCTGTTTCATCAGCTTATAAGACTGACTTTCTGATTTGAACGAATTTGGAAACAGAAGATTGGATCAGCAATAACCTGTGTCATGTCAATATGTCATATCTGTGTGCAACATGTTTTGCCTTACATATTTGGATTTTTATTGAAGGTGCCCGATGACGTACTTCAATGGCAGATAATACTACTATTATAAAATTTACTGCAGAAGAAGAAACATCGAGTGATTCACAGATTCACACAAATGAGCAGAATGTAGTTTAAAATACCAAGAAACACCGATGAGAATGTGGGTAATTATGTAATGAATAAAGCAAAAAGTATTGCTGGGTACTTCCAGTATAAGCGAAACATGTAAAGCAATGGCAAAATATATATCCTGACCTCTAAAGAACAAACCTAGTATCTGATTTGTGTCTTGTGAAGCGAAATATAATATGGGGAAGGGATAGGTAAATCATTGTATCAGTCAGTACAAGAATCTGTAACAGTCACCCCTACCAGCGAAACCTGCCATCATAAGAAAAAGCTCTAGTTTAAAAAATAAAAAGTGATTTTGAGCATATTTTACAGTAATTAAATAGTAAATGTCCGTCTTATTGGTGTCTAGATATTTTGGTAAGCTTTCAATTCAGTATGCAGGATAATACTGTAAATCATCCAAGTTAACGTAAAAGGTCGTGATCCAAAAGTTTGATAATTTGATAACGTTTTGTTCAGTTTTAGGCCAGTTTTGAGAACATCAATTCGAATGAAAGCCGGGGAGCTGACAATGACGTAATGATTATATGCCATTATAAGAGGTCTGCACACGATATTGTATTTCTCAAAAAAAAAATCATTCATGCGGAATATGACATTATACTCAACACATACCATATATGCAGTCAATCATGGTAGAATAACTCTCATGATAGTGAGCGAATACTGTAGGCTCATCACATGTCAGTTGATCTCGTCTATGACATTATAATATCATATTGATATGGTCGTTTGATTGCTAACAATGTAGAGGACATCTGTATTTATCATGTATACAGGGCCTATTTCCGGCGACATAAAAGTGTGTATTAATTTTTTGTTATGTTACATGTTACACAAATTTAACCTTTGATCCGCTTACGAATACTTTGATTGGAAGCCTTGGAAACCTCTAGGCGTATGAATATATGACGTCATTTATTTTGTAACTATTTTTACTGCCGTGGGGTTTCCCTCCGTCTAGATTTGCAGTAGTCAGCAAAAATGGATGCTCAAACACAGTCAGTTCATGAAAACTGACGGGCAAGGCAACAGTACAAGGCATGGCAGATGAGGTGGTCTAAAGTTTCATCGATCATTGTCTGCTATTTGGATCTGTTTGGTGTTTGCGTAACTGTATGGCTCATTCAGTTCAGTTGTGAGTGATGTGTCTCAAACAGGGCAAGGCCACTTCAGGGTCGTTTTCACGATTATAAGTTCATTTTATTATTATTATTATTATTATTATTAGTTAGGGTTTATATGACAGAAGGGATCTAAAACTCGTGTTTGTTTGATGTCAGATTTATGAAATTCGTTATATATTTATCGTATTCGCTCGCCAGAGGCTCTCGAATACGATAAATGTATAACCCATGTCATAAATCTGATATCATTTCAGATCCTCAATCTCTCTAAAAACCTACTGCTTCGGTCGTGCAGATCGCGTTAAAGTGAACTCGAAACAAGGCTAATGGCCAATGACGGGACGGGAACAATCGATCACGCTAAGCAGGTGTTCATTCATTTAAACAGGGCACTTGTATCAGAAGTCATCATAAGCAGGGATGGGTCGTGTTATCAGGGGTTTACAGAAGTAGAGTGTGAGCGGACACAACGAAATGCCAACATTAGAATAAAGTGGAAAAGTGCTGAGAGTTACATGCAGAGAAAAGATACATGTATTATGTGATCTGCATGATCATGATGGTAACATAATACATGTGTTCCTCTCTCTGCATATATCTACTGAACATTTCGACCCTTTAGCCTATTCTGTGTGAGTATCTGTTTGTGTAGCCCACTCCCTATTTCTGTTATAGAATTGCTCCTAGCCATCTTGTACTACCACTGTCAAGATTTAAAGATTAAAAGATCATTTGGCTAAAGATGCCAAGATTCTTCTGGGAGGGGTGAAAGGTCGCCGCGCATGCAACACTTGTCTGTTGTCCACCAGGAAGACATCACCATTTTGCCACGTGACATCAGCGGCAAGGTCATTCAGTGTGTTCTCAAGGTCGTCCATCACTTCTGGTGGCATGGGCGTCCCGTCTGCGAAAGTGATGGCCTTCTCTGGCGTGTTTCGGCTGTCCTTCCATCCACGGTAGGCGGCAATTATAGAGTTGAACCACATCTAGACAAATAAAAATGAAAGCATCTTTAAAATTCCATTTGGCACTGAGGACACAGTGGGAAATGCATTTTTGTAATGGGCAAATCAGTTTCAAAATCAAGTTACTTTCAAAAAGATTAACCTACCGACTTGACCATGAGTATGATGTGTGACTTGTTTTGTGCTGTCCAAGATTTGGTTGTCTGTTTCTTTTATTCAAAGTCAACTATCCTGTCAACCAGTTCACGAATAAACCCAGAAGTCGAAAGCGAGTGACGGTCAAGGAAAGCGAATGTTTGAAATGGCAACAGTCAAGCACATTCTTCACCATGTAGCTAGCCTCTAGTTCGATTTTAATTTTTGAAAGCACCTACTTTCTGGTTTATATAATATAATATAATATAATATAATATAATATAATATAATATAATATAATATAATATTTCTGTACAGCATGGCAGAGTATTACCTTCTTTCCAGTTCTCGTATCTTCCCGTATTGCCGGTAAAGCTGCAGTGGTCGTCTTCAGACAGCCGTTTGGCAACCATTCGAACGATGTTCCTTGTTCCTGGCACTTCCGCTCTGCTTCTGCTTTATCTTCTGTCTGAAATGTGGACTGCCAGCCTCGACCAATGGGAGAAGTGGGATCATCGCCGTCTGGTAGCACTCGTGTATAGACTACTTTCTTGTCTTCTAGGTCTCTGACAATCAGAATGGTTAAGAGCATAGGAACATTCTTATTGTTATCATTGGTATATTTATGTCTTACCTGATGAAGACTCTCTAGGCAGCCAACCTTTCATTTTCATTCTCTTGCATTTGGGTAAGCTTGTCAATGAAGGGTTAAAAGTAACTGGTCGCCCACGTCATCCTATTTGTCTGAACACTCTCCCTTCCTCTTCCCTCTTCCCCTAGGTCGATGTCAGTCTGTCTGTCTGTCTGTCTGTCTGTCTGTCTGTCTGTCTGTCTGTCTGTCTCTCTCTCTCTCTCTCTCTCTCTCTCTCCCTCTCTCTCTCCCTCTCTCTCTCTCACTGCCATAGAAAAATATCAACCTACTTTACAAACTGCGGATGTTTCTCGACCATCTTCTTGTAAACGCGGTTAGACAGCACCAAGGGAGTCTGCCCACCGCTGGGTGGCGCTACATCGCAGAAGAAGAAGAGGACGCTGGGAAAGGTAGGGACTTGCGCCATCTCGTGGTGGAATGGGATTGGTTGATCTGGGGGTGCCTGTGGAGAAGAACCAAGACAAATTGTAGTCTGCAAAAGGATAAGGTCTGAATAAGCTGAAAAACATGATAGAGTTCTGGTCATGGACTTATGAAGAGCGTTAACCCACCATCATATTATCGTATGAATAAACTCGCAGCTGAAACCCGCTTAATGATAGTTATCTAGAAATTGTGTCATCTCTTGTTGTTGATGATATACAGTGTTAAAAAAAAACCAAACAAACTCGGAGTGTAGCTCATATGGTCATATCTGATGACAAGCAAAAAAGCCTCCCCCCCCCTCTCGTCACCCACTCCTTAAACAAAACAGTCTTCTCTCCCTGTAGTTTTTTTTTCTTTTTTCTTTGCAGTCTGTAGGGTTTTTCTGAAGGTGAGGTTGGAGGGGGGTGGGGGGNGTAGGGTGCTCATCATTTGGTTAGAATAGTGAGTCAGCGGGATGTCTGATACATGTATGTCGAGCCCAAAATGGCCCCACTTTAGTGCAGCCAACACTAACATACAGAATGCTCAAATCTCATTCTCAAAAAGTCGTTCATGTTCCTACCTCATTTGCGGTGAAAACTTTGTCTGTAATTTGCTTGCGAGGGGCAGCGCCTCCCACATAAGGCAGAGGAGCCATTCCAAATGATGTCACAAACTTGTCAAAGTCTTGCGCATCTTTCAACGGAAATCCCCGAAACAGTATAGCACCGTAACGCAGCAGCTGATCCTCAATGGTTGTCCTCTGGTTCTTTATCCAATCAAAAGCCTCATCGGCTGTGTCTATGGAAGCGGGATCAGGTGAAAGGACAAGGGGAAATAACTGGTCGCCGAAATTCTTTTGCTCCGGAATGCTGACTTCCTTCACTGGGTTAGAATCCATGATGGCACTTTTGTGAGTACTCTAGGTGAAGAATAGACAAAATGAATGTCAAATAACACTCAGTTCCGCCAGTCGCGATCTGCTTTATCGCACTTTTGCTTAAGCACAATAATTATAGACTATTCTCTATACGAGATCCGAAGACAACACTGTGCTGCAGCTTAAAATTTAACACCTTTTTTTTTTTTTATCCACTCGATCGTCTCCTAGCACTATGATTAGGCAGCATTGACACTTAACAAATTTGTGGATCTAGATCTAGTTATTAAGATGTTAAATCCATGGAAGTCAAATTACTGACTTTTTCGTTACATCGGTATGGAAGTCAAATAACTGACTTTTTCGTTACATCGGTATGGAAGTCAAATTACTGACTTTTTCGTTACATCGGTTGTAGATACCTGAGACTAAACCAGGCATAGCAATACGACTGTACTTTAATGAAGGGTTGCCAGTCAGCATGGGTAAATCCGGGGGTGTGTCAGCTTCTCGACTGTGTTTACCGGTACGAAATTTGCTGCACTTCCGGGTTTCGACCTCTGCTCCTAGGCATCAGCATAGGCCCTTGGAAGAATCCCATAATAAGGTCTTTACACCATGCAAAAACCTAAAGCGTAAGTGAAATTCTCTTTAGGCTGCCTGAGACTGACATCACATTGAGCTGGTTGTTTGACTTCCTTCATACGCATTATTATAGCATATCCCCGCTTAGAGCTTGGTTGGGATAAAAGACCGAATTAGAAAAGAGAAAACACAAATAAGAGAGTTCCTAGACAATGATAATGTCTAAGGACGATCCAAAGTTTGGTTTTCCTTCTCTGACCCTATCCATAACCTTGCACCTAACCCTATAACTCCAGGATGGAATGTCCTAATCCGGAATTTGCCGGAATCGCGGATTCAACAAAAGGACAATACAGTGCCCATGTGCAGCAATGCAAAGCTATTATAGGGGTTCACAAATTTGTGAGGTGATCCTGTTAATATAGATAATAACACTGAACGCTTTAAATAAAGTTTTAAAAAAGTACCAACACAACTAAACAGGCCTACAATACATACAATGCAGCGGTGATGGTGATCATGGTGGTAGTGGTAATGATGTTACTCCACGTCTCTTCTTATTCATTTAATTTATTTCAGTTTGTATAAATTTAGCCCGTCGAATGATCACTTTCACATCTGAAAACTTGTGTTATTTTGATCTCATCATTGTAATTTTTTTATGAAAATAAATTTCCAAATTCTTCACTGGTATGGACAAAACGTTTTTATTAATTTATTTTTTTAAATTTGTGTTCCAAACAACGAAGATAATGATGATGATAATGCACTGGTTGTGCAAGGGGGAATGTTATATTTACTCTGTGTCGTTTGTTCTTGAGTGGCCACCACGGAAATACTGGATTTTCTATAGCGGCGTTCAGTATGTTATGATAACACTGTATAAAAGACAAACAAGAAACCAGAGCAAAGCAACGAGTATGCGGATTTTTGTTATTGTTGTTGTTGTTGTTGTTGTTGTTGTTGTTGTTTTTCCTTTAAGAGCAATAGGCCTGTATAACAGTGACATGAGATCACACTGTATAACAATAACGAAAACTGCTCTGAGAAAAACAGTACGTGCTACAGGATAATAGACAAGCACACTCATTAGATTCCAGTAATAAGGAACTCTTATCTTTAAGTTCGGATCTCCTAAGGACTGTTATAGCTGTGATAGGCATGTGCATATATAGCATTTCCTGGTGTTCTGTTTGTACAGTACGTTACGACCTACAATCAGGGGTGAAAAGCGCCTAGAGTCCACCTCGGGGATTGGGCGCTATACAAATACAATTTATTATTATTTTTATTATTTCACGTCTAGTTCATTATGTACGATATGATTGTAACACGATTGTAACATCTGTTTTAAAAAAGTAGGCATAAAAGGGTGTGGTAAGATAAAAAAATAGTTTGAAAATAACCTAACCAATAAATTAACAACATGGTTAATGAATGTAGATACAAGATCTTAAGAGGAACGAATAAAATTAACGATACATGTAAACATTATTATAACAAATTGGATATTTAACAATAACATTGGTAATTACGTAGAGAAATGCAGAAGCAATGGGTGGACCATTTAATATTCTGAAATGATGTGGGAATTTGAAAAAGCAGTGTTTGTCTCTATGACTGTTAAAGCAAAAATGTAATTCCCGTCTTCGTGTAAAAGAACATGGTTTGGTTTGTCATCAGAGTGTAAAAGAACATGGTTTGGTTTGTCATCAGAGTGTAAAAGAACATGGTTTGGTTTGTCATCAGAGTGGTTATTGGCATGTATACCATAAATAAATAGATAAAAACTTCCGCATAACCACTACCACTAAGAAAAAGTACTTACTCTGCAGAGAGGTACTAAATAATTCACTAGCTGCACCTGCTCCGAGTAATTATTTCTGTTTATATTTAGACTTGCAGTGATCGCTGACCTTTTGACCAAACTTCGAAGAGTAGCACTCTTTTATAGGAAGCCTTTCGCTTGCACCTACAGAGGCGTTACCTAAACAAACTGAAGGCGGGTTCCCTGCATAACTTTCATCCATTTACTGGATGATAAAATACTACAATGGCCAATAGAGCAAACCAGATATGAATAAATGCATACCAATTATTATAAAAAAAATGTAAACTGCCGTTTTAATCATATTGCTGTATATATTACAGCAAATGTATGCTGAACAATATGTACACATTTTAATGCAGCATAATCGCATCAGGCAATTAATTTCTTTTGCGTAAAGTACAATTTTGAATATAGCGAACCTTCATAAGGATTATGACAGTTTCATAGGCAATTAAGACTCGATCTATTGTTTCATTTACTTCATTTTCGTCCGGTTCTCTGTCTGTCTGTCTGTCTGTCTGTCTGTCTGTCTGTCTGTCTGTCTGTCTGTCTGTCTGTCTGTCTGTCTGTCTGTCTGTCTGTCTCTCTCTCTCT
>JAWQUT010000355.1:10819-25600 GCA_033807755.1 Ellobium chinense | reverse complement strand
CCCCCTCCATCCTTTCCCCACACACTTTTCAGCATAGTTATTGCTATATCAGAAATGAGGCATAAACCCACGTTGGATATCTCTCAAACACCGCGAAAATTACTCAAAAGAAATCCGCAATCAACAGGGTTCGAACTCGGGACCTCTCATACCAGAAAACAAGCGCTTTACTTCTCGGCCACAGCGCTAACTTACTCGGTCCGCGGACCTGAGACTACTACAAGCCGGTTAGCTCTGGTTTAGACTATTAATGATCATCCTTGATAGGCTATGGATAGTGACAAATGGTGTTGGTACACTTACACCGCACCACTGATCTCATAGGAGTACAAGGACACTGAGATAGGCCAAGCTTGCTCGAGGGCGTAGCCATGAAGCGAAATGAAGTGGGGATGAGAGTCTAGTAAGGGCAGATTGCGGAAAATAGAAATGAAGGCCGACTTCACATAACTGTAACTGTTACTGTAACTTCTTGGTATCACAAAAGAAAGTTGTTGCTTAAACGGAGTTGCGATTATTTGCTACTTTTATGGAGAAGACCTAATACAGTGTGCTGTCTGTTGTCTCAAAAACTAAGGACATTAAGTGCAAGCTCCGATTATGCGGATATCGATTAAACAGAACTGAAAGGTGCCGCTTTTGAGATTTTAAGCGGATCCATGAAAGATTTGCTGATTATTTCCGGTAAATAAACATATAAGTCTTTTTTTTTATCGTGAGACTTTTCGCGAACGTCGCGAGTTGAGCTTCACTCACAAAACTTTATTTCCGTGAAAAAAAGGTTCCTTTAAAAATGTTCAAAAGGTTGCATTAGTTGCGTAAAAAAAAAGAATAGGCGGCAGGAATACTCAAGTAAAACGCAAGTGCTATTTTTTTCTAGTTCTAATCCTATGTTATTAGGGCAGTATGTTCTGTATCAAAAAGAAAAAGAATGCCTTGAGTCGGCAAGCCTGTAGTGTGAATCTTGATTTGTAGAATTATGCCTTCACCACCGTCACGCAGGGTTCGCGAAAATTAGATCCTCGGGAAAAAAAACATCTCCAACTTTTCGCGAAAATAATTCATTCGGGGTTTACCTTTTGATACAATGCTTTAAGGAGGAGTTAGTCTTGACCCACCGCTGGCCCTCTGGTCATAAGGGAATATAACAGAAAATCATTGACTACCGTGCCTGCTTTCCTGTTTCGTATGGTGCAATTCCTAATCTTTACTTCACCGTTACTAAATAAAATCACGAGAAATGATTAGATCGTATATTCGAAGAGTGGGCAGGAAAGAAAGAAAATTATGAAGTTTCAAACTTTATGACAAAAAATCAAGACTACATACAACCTAAGGCAGTCTCTATCCCTATCATTCTCCAGGAACTCTCTCTGTGTTTCTCTCTCTTTCTCGTCTCTCTGTATGCTGTCTCTCTCTCTCTCTCTCTCTCTCTCTCTCTCTCTCTCTCTCTATCTATCTATCTATGCGTTTCTCACTCTCTCCGTATGTTCTCTCTCTATGTCATGAGACCCCTATCCTCAAACCAAGCTATCGGTGGGAGAATCCTGGAAGAATACCTATGAAGGAAGTGAAACATAAAACAACCAGATTGATGTGCCAGTGTCGTGTAACTTTTTAAGGATGCTTTAAGTTAAGATTTAGGTTTATGCATGATTTAAGGACAATATCAAAGGACTCTCCCAAGGACCTGTGCTGATGGTTAGGGGCAAGGGTCGAACCCTGAAAGTCCGGCAAATTCCGTAAACAAAGCTGAGAAGCTGGTACATCTCCTACTTTATACGCAAGCTGATAGACCGAAAGGGATAACGTGAAGTGTACAAAAGCAAACCCTCTGGTCATGCAAAATGGCAAAAGTGTCGATACAATAAAAACCTTTAGTGTAGAAGGTATGTGGATTTGTGTTGTGACCATTTTAGGCACGGCAATAGTCAATAAAGTGGGAACTATTTCCTCATTAAGTTATTGGAATAGTGTGACTGAGTGGTCACGGCAATGGATTCATGATCAATAAGTCATGGGTTGGATTAACGCCGGGTGTACCGTGATCAGATTACCCCCCTCAATTATTACCCCCCGGTAATCTGATACCGGTATCAAGCTACCCCCCCTGGTATGAGATTACCCCCTCCCTTTTTTCTATTTATAACATTTATTTATTGCCTGAATACAAATTCAAGACAGCAACAGCACTTGCAACACCAACAACATCAACAGCAACAAGATATGATAATTTTTTGAGTCACTAAAAATTATCCGTTTTGGTAGCGTTTTCGTCATATAAGACCCACTCCCCCCCATTTTCCCCCCCTTTTTTTTTACATCATCATACTTTTACCCTTTTATTCAAGTGCNGAAACAAGGCAAACGACGATAACACAATCATGGCCCATGTCTCCTTCACCTTGTGGGCTATCCTTCATATCACCTCCTTCATCGCCGAAAACATCGTTGGAATCTTCCAGATCGTGGGAATAAGTAGGCCTAGTGTACGATTGTTGACGCAAATCAGTGTTGCCACCTTGGCCATATGCTTTTCTCCTACATCGAGAGTGATTTTATCCCTACATTTCCCTATGCACGATGTTGAAGCAAAAATTTCGCGGTAAGAAACTTCTAAAATGTTACAGTAAAAAAAACAATAACAACATGCTACCCACTTTACATTACATTGCACGATTTTCCCAACAACATACGAAAAGCGATTTTTCCCTATGTAGCCAAGGGACAATGGCGTTTCGTAAAATCGGTTTATCCTGTCGTAAAGGAAAATCCCAAGGAGTGGCAACATTTATGCAAATCGAGAAGCTGTCAGATGATTCTAGTCCAGGTCAATGGCCAGGCAATGTTTAGCCTGAATTTTACACATTTTTAAGAGTGAAAAAAAAAAAGAGCCCCGAGGGATGAAACTAGTCTATGTTTTAAACCAAAGAGAAGAAAGTCAAAAAAAAATTCTGAGAGTGAATTTAACGAACAAACTAACACACACACACAGACAGACAGACAGACAGACAGACAGACAGACAGACAGACAGACAGACAGACAGACAACAAGCTGGGATGAGATGGGATGGGAGATGGCTGACTGTAAAGCCAACTGGCGTGCAGCGACCAAACGTCCTAACCCTCTGGACAATATTTTCACTCTTGTCAGGTTTTGGTGCATAACAGCACGACATAAGACTACGGACATTAAATTTAAAGTAATTTATTACAATATTAAGAAAAGATATGGAAGGCGAAGGAGGCTAGTGGGGAAAACAAAGCAATACAAAATTAATAGACAAGAAAAATCCATACACAGCAAAATTTTGTTTGTGCGTGCATCGAGTGCACTTGACCTTGTAGAATAGCCCACATTTCACAAGCTTGAAACTGGTTATAATGACATTGAGTACTCCTATCGTATTTCTTCAAAATGTCCTAGATCTAGATCCAGATCCAGTCACTAATGCCTGGTCCGTTTTCATGTTGTTTATGAAGATCGGCAAATTCGAATCTTCCTCAGAAAGAGTCACTCCAGTTTTTTGTTGTTTTTTTCTAAATTTAAAAGAAATTACCGAGGGCAGTCTTGCTAACTCGGAGATCCAGACTGAACATATTCTGAAGTAAAGGAAAGTAAAATGCACAAAGAACAGCGAGACAAAGAGAAATAGTCGATGTTTGTGAGAAGCACACCTTCTGCATCCCAGATCACAGCGATCATCACTTCCGAAAAAGGATATCATCCTGATGCGTTCAATGTCACTTGACACATATCAACTTGACCAAAGAATGGTTCCATCAGTAACGCTGGGAGGTTTTACCGCACCCACCAAACAGCCCTGATTTGGCTCCTACAGAAATTAGATTTTCATCTGTTAGCACGTCTCAATTGACATTTGTCCGGGGAGCGGTTCAATACTGATGACACTGTTACTGCAAAGGTGCCAGAGTGGCTATAGCAGCGAATTCTTCGAGGAGTGAACTTAACGCATGCACTCATGTGAGAAGTGCAATCTTGGTGGTGACTGTATGGAAATAGTAGCAGACTATATCGGTAACCTATGCGAGGCGTTCTTTATTTGTATCGTAATATACATGTTCTTACTTTTCGAACACCGCTCGTCCATGGCATAATCAAAACTCACATTTCATTAATGATTTTACATATATATATCAGTATCAATGAAACAAGAGGATTTGTCAAGTCAGAGTATAATGTGTTAGTGATATTATATTTTTTAAAAAAAATGTGTATTTGTATGGAACGTATTAAGACAGGTTTAGAGAAGGCAAGGGAAGGGGGGAGGGGGGTGGGAGGGGTTGAACGTGCTACAGGCGAATATAAATGTGTCTGTTCTAGCAGGATGTTATGGAAGTTACACCTGAAACTGTCAATATCATGTTGGAGAGTGGGAGAGACAGAGAGACAAACTGAGAGAGACAGAGACAGAGAGACAGAAACACAGAGACAGTGATAAAGAGAGACAAATATCAGTAATTGTAAATATGACTAATGCAAATAATGCCATTTTTCCTTTTATTTTCTCTCTTTCCATTCTTTCTGGATTGGTGTATTTCATGATGTAATGTGATTGACTTCAAGCTAAATAAACAAACTGAAACTACTCTTTAAGGAAGAACTGGAGCTTGCTGAGAGAACCTGGTGCACCAGAGACTATTTGAATATCTGGGTTAGATCCACTTTAGTACCAATATTACGAACTCAGCTTCCTCCTTCTTTGTTTCCCATTGTTAACGTTCCTTAAAGTATGTATGGAGCAACGTTACGAACGGTTGCGACGTTGGATTCAAGGTCACAAGGTAGTGGGTTCTAATCCCGATCACGGGCATGTTGTGAGTGCCATGGGAAAGTATTCCATTTTCATTTTTCTCAGTCAAGTCGTCTGTGAAATGGGAACCCGGCTATAGGCAGTGGAAGTTATTGTCAGCTAGTGATCAGCACTTGTAAAATGTAGCAGTAGCGCCACTGCATGTTGCCCGTGTAGCTGAGAAAGTCCTGGAGTGATCAGGCCTGCTGCGGTAATAATAGTGTGAAATCGCGTAAGCGGGCAGTAGTCTGGATACGAGAATTATAGAGAGCAAAATTATCTTAATTATCATTATTGTTATTATTAACGTTATTATCATTATTATTATTGAAATGGCTGTCAATTATTCGGAGACAACTCACTCTTATAATGTATTCTCATCTAGAGTACCAATATATAATAAAATTCTTACTGTATACTCTTCGCAAATGCTCCTTAACTTTTTGTGCAGTTTGTAAAGAGACAGTGATAACAAAAAAAAGCACCTATGTAACACCCACTGCACTGGAATTCAAAGTAGATGTGATAACGACGTCGATGGAACTCAACATCTGGGTCCTAAAAGAGATGGAGTGGGGGCGAGAAAAAGTGGGACAGAAGGACATGCAGAAGAGAGAGAGAAAGAGAGAGAGATAGAGAGAGAGAGAGAGAGAGAGAGAGTTTATTCTAGTAAAAACCAGTCATTATCGGAACGTAATTACACCAACAGGATGTTCTGGAATGCGGAAAGTGGACCAGAGGACAATTACTTCGATATAATCAATTGTTTGAAAAAAAATTCTTCACAGCAGAGCACGGGGTTACTAATTCGTTCTTGACAGAGAGATTTAGGTGCAGGCAGTCGCGGATTTAGGTATGGGCACAGTGAACACGTGACAACAAAAACAATAAGTTATTATAAGCCCAGAGCTCCTTGCTTATTAGGGATACCGTGCTGGAAGAGGAGAAGATATTTACGAGAGAAAAGGCGCGGAGGAGGAGGAAAAGGAGGAGGAGGAAAAGGAGAGAGAGAGAGAGAGAGAGAGAGAGAGAGAGAGAGAGAAAGGAGAGAGAGAGAGAGAGAGAGAGAGAGAGAGAGAGAGAGAGAGAGTACAAATGTTCATTTTAATTGTTGGACGTCCTGACAAGGTACATTACAGAATGGGCGATCCCCGAAATATTTTTATTATATCCTGTAAGGTCCTGTTTTTCTGATAAATAGTCTTGTATAATGCATATATCACCGAATTTTCCCCCTTAAGAATCTATACTTTGTCGAAATCATTAGATAGTTGTTAGGGCCGTAACAACCTCGTCTGCCTTGCCCCCGGCAAAACTTTGGCTGTTTGTTTTTTGGGCAGGAATATGAGGGAAGGGAATAGGGGCGGAACGGCAACTTTCTTTCCTCTTTTCTTTGGAAGTTTCCTACCTCGCCTCCTTCCCCTCCTATCTCATCCTCTCCGTCTGCATTGTAGGGGCTGGGATGGTGCTAGTCACGGTCCTCATTTTGTTGTTTTCCAAAATGTTTTCTTCATGATTCGTTGTGCTTGTGGCATAAATTCCTACCACAGTTGACCAACAGTGGAGAACTTGCACATTAACCATGGGATCTGTTACCATCGTAAGAATTACATTAACTCTGCATGTTGAGTGCATTCAACGAAGATGCACTAATGTAATTCTTACGATGGTAACAGATCCGATCGTTTATGCGCAACCTCTCAACTGACACATGCTCGACATAGTCATCGTGTTTCGGGATCTCTGGATTTCTGGTATCAATTAACAGGCCAAATGATTTAACCCGCTAATGTAAAAAAAAGAAAATCCCCCTTTTTTTTGCCCTGCCAGCCAATGTCAGGATGTAGAAATTATTACGTAAAAACGACATGTATGTAAACGACATATGTAATAATGCATCCAATCTGAACGTTTCAGATAGTCTACAATTTGAGCCTACAACTGTAGAAAAAAAAAAGCGTGTTACGTCTATAGTATTAGCTCTCCCCTTCGTCAAAACCAGTTTAATAAAAAACTAGGGATCAAGTCAGGACAGGTGTCCGCCCTTGAAAAGAGATCTGTGAAAAATTTGTAGGCATTGACCTCCCTTCTTCTTTCCATCAAGAAATAGGGCAATGAAGGTACCTTAACCTCCATGGGGAAATAAAACATCCCGAAATCACAACAGAATTTGTAGAATACGAGGTAACACAGTTAATTTATAGAGGCCAGTGAGGGAAAAATAATAGATGCGAATAACCTTGGCGTCGTCTTCCACAGCAGGGGCCATAACCGCAAAAATTGTCCAACGCCAAGTTCTATCTCACGAGTTAGCGGTCCTTCTGAAGTCACAGCGTCATGACTGTCATAGACCGTTATCTAATATGGAGATCATTTGGTTCTTAGTGTCAGTATTATCATCATCATCACCATCCTCCTCCTCCTCATCATCATCACCATCATCATCATCATCATCATCATCATCATCAACAGCAGCAGCACTATCACCATTATCATTGCTGAAATTAAATATGATTCTGCCCAGATTTGACCCAGAGTATTTGACAAATATATAATGAATTTATTTTTTTAAAAAATGGTGAACATCTAATTCAAGATGACAAGTGAAATAAGAGACATTCAAAGAAGAGCAAGGGAATAGGAGGCTGAAGGCCAGATATAAAAACAGAAATAAAACAACTGAGAGACATTATCATTATCATCATCATCATCATCCTTGTAAAATAGGTGAAAATTCATCATCATCATTTAAGAATTTTATATTTAAGAACCTCAGAACAGACATAAAATTTGTTTATATAGATAAATATTATGAAACATCAGCATCATCATCCTTGTAAAATAGGTGAAAATTCATCATCATCATTTAAGAATTTTATATTTAAGAACCTCAGAACAGACATAAAATTTGTTTATATAGATAAATATTATGAAACATCATCATCATCATCCTTGTAAAATAGGTGAAAATTCATCATCATCATTTAAGAATTTTATATTTAAGAACCTCAGAACAGACATAAAATTTGTTTACATAGATAAATATTATGAAACATCATCATCATCAGCAGCAGCAGTAGCAGCAATAGCATCGCCAGCAGTAGCAACAGCCATGGCCAATGGTAGCATTGTCAACATGGTTGCAGAAGGCAGCAAACCCAAAGTACTAAAACAAACATGCCTGATATGACCCAGATATGCACAATATTGCTGTTCAAGTTTTCTGACACACAAGAAAATTCCATTATCATTGTTGCTCTTTAATATGTAACTAACTGCATCAAAGTTACTTGACATAAACATAGCTTTTGAGTAGAGACATATTATTTGTGATAATCTTTTCTCATACAATCAAAACCATTTCCAAACATACACAAAATACTGACTAAAAAGCCCTCTATTACATAACCCATGGAAATATTCTTAGAGAATGGATGATGCAGAAGTTCATCCAGCAGCCTCTCTGTTTCTCTGTGTCCTCTACCTAAACTATACATTTCCGATATATGTACCACAAATCCTCTCTGTGCTCTTCCATGCATCCAAACACACTCCTCTATACAATGAGTCATCAATACATGAAATTTCATTAATCAGTAAATGCAGAGTAACACTCATCTTGAATATTCAATAACATCGCTAGTATAGTATGGCATATGCTCTCTCCACCCCTATGTGGTCACTTTGTCCATATAATCATAGACGATAGAGAAACTATCTACATTTTATGCAAACATCACATATGTGGTACAGCACTGAGGTGAGAAGCATTTTACATTCCTATGTCACACAAGAAACACCAAAATAACAGACCCTCTTGGTGCTGGTGAAGCACTGGATAAAGGACAGTACAAAAAGTTAGATGTACACATGTACACAAAAGAATGCATTGTGACTGAAAAAGCCTGCAGCTATAAATCTTTCACAAGCCAAAGTTTTAGGTGCCATGCATTATATCCTTGACTTAGCTGAGGGGCATTTAATAGGCTGCATTGCAAAATGAGGTATATTCATTCAGTGGAGTATACCCTTTTCCCATATCTGTATAATACATTGCATTAGCATGGAGGCATAATATATGACTTTACTGATATTTAGAAAGTTACTTGCATTTGAACTTTCCTATGTATCCATGATTTTCTGGGATTGTCATCAGAAGAATAGGTAGTTAAGTCAATAAAGGATTGTCACAGACTGTAAACAATAATTTACTATGACTTTTCCACGACATGTTCAAATAGTCTAAAATTTTTTTGCATGATAAATAATAATTGAAATATTTGCATGTTGTATCCAACATACTCCACATGCCCATGTGATGAACATTCAAACATACAAGAGTACCAAATAGCCATAATTGTGCTGGAGTGCTGTAAAACCCCATCTCAAACAAACCTTCACATAGGCTAATGAACTCATGGCAATTAGGTGACATTGGCACCTGAATAGCAAGACATGGTGAAGAGATCAAGTGCAACACCAGTGCCACATATAATTCATATTGAATGGTCACTAAGACCTATTACTGAAGGGTTGATATGAAAAGAAAACAATATAACATAATGCACACTCTTGCAATGGCATCAGCATGCTTCCATATGCACAGATCAAAATATTCCGTTCCCTCAAAAAAAATGCTGTTGTCATGCTTAATGCATTTAACATGTGCAGTGCCACTGACAGTTTCCCCCCAAAAAACAATTTTGACTGGTAGATTGACCTGAGGAGACCAACGCTGTTTTACTATGCTTGAACATTCTGGTTCATCTAAGTTCATAAATTGAGGCCAAAGGTCCAAATGAGGTCAAAAGGAAGTAAATAGTATGATTCATCATTTGTCAGATCTAACCAGTTGCCCGTCCCTTCTTTGTGTTTGCCACCTCTTCAAGATATTCCTCAAACAAATACTGAGTCTTGAAGGGTGAGTCTGTTGGTGCCAAGCCATATCTGGAGAAGGCACACAGCAACGCATCCTTGTTGAGAGTCTCTGAATGTGGCACCATGATGTGGCCACGTTTGGACAAGTGATGGATGTGTCGTAGGTGACGGCCTACGTGGTTACAGACTTCTGGGAAGCTGACAGAGTGACCATAGAACTCCAGATCCACACAAATCCCAGCCTTGCAGGAGAACCAGGTTGTCAGAGACATGATTCCATTTGTAGGAGTTGATTTACTTTCCTTTATCTGTGAAAACATAAAATAGTTTTAATAAAAATAAAATAAAAAAAAATCATAATCGTTATCATCATAGTTAACCACTGCCCTACATATCACATAGATGTTATTTCCCAACCCTTTGATCCCAAGTTCATTGAATGTAGCCTACATGTACGTGCCAGAGATAACACATATGTGCCGTATTCAGTGTATCCTCACCTTTTATTTCCTGTATAAAGAACTCTTCTTCTTTATGAGGGTACCATATAGCTGTGATTGTGTTGAAGCACTATTAATCCCTAAATCAAACAATCTATACTTGGACTAATGAACTCATGGTAATTTGGTGTCATCAGCACTCGCAAAATATGATTTAGCAAAGTTGTTAAGATGTTTATAAGTCTAATGTCAAAGCATTCACCATTCACATGATTTCACATTTTATTATCCCTAACAGAACAAATCACAATAATCTTTTCATCAACCTGGCTAGCACACAGCGCCACTGCGACATTAAGGATGTTGAACCATTGCATTCACACAAAATTCTTTTTTATCATTAGCCAGGCATTGACTTTGCTGAAAAGTAGACTAAGTACAAAATGAATGAAAAGCTTTCCAAGGTATGATCAGGATGAAGTTTTTTGGTCATCGTCTTTTCATCCGTCTAATGTCATAACTATCTGGTCACATTGCTTAAAATGGAGGGTCCTTTTCATCATGGAGCAAAATGCTAACACAGTACAGATCAATGACAATAATAACAACAACAGTACCAGAGCATCAGGCCAAACAGCTACAGTGGCCACTGGATCGGAAAGTAATGTACATACCTTGTCAGAACAGATGATGTGAGGGTTCTCCAGCTGCATAATTTCCAAGTTTTCAGCCATTAGTCGAAAAGGAATTGTGTTAATGATCATTCTGGAAAATACAAGGGTAACAAAAAAAACCATTAACTCACTGAAGACTGAAGGATTTACTATGTACAAGCACCACAGACTGAAGGTTTTCAGGTTTTTTCAAAACCCAATAAAATCTAAGATAATTCACCAATTGCAATGCCTTTTGAACACAACCAATAACAACATAATAACAATACACATGCCAAAGCATAATTGTCTATCTCTCATAATGTGTGTTTTATGATTTTTTGAAAAAGGTATAGATTTCAATGTTCAAAAAAATTTGTGGATAGGAAAATAAAGGTGGATTACTATAGAAAATGCAGTGTCCTGGCTTTTTTTTTTGTGCTCTATGAGTGTGAATGTGTGTACAGACGATAAGTAAATGAAGTCTGGATCCCTAACATCATCGTCGAGATCTAGATCTGAGTCAGAAGAGGGTTCAAATGCAGCAAAAATATTCCGTCTGTTACTAGACGCCATTCTAACGATCACTGCAGATTCAGATGGCAGTCACCTAACTAAAAAAGTTATCCACCGACTTCCGGGAAATTTTTTGTGGAACGAAACAAGTGGCTCCATATACGCCTGCGACAGTTCCCGTGCTTTTTACGGGCATTTATATAGCCAGTATACGGTGATAATGCCGATCCCGTGTTTTCTACGGGAAACATCTGACGATACTGACAGCCCGTCCCGCGTTTTTACGGGAAACATCGCAAGTGAGTTAAACCATACATATCTTACTTTGTGTGTTCTGTGCCTATGATGGATTGGGATGTTTGTGGCCAAACTGCCTGGATTCACTTTTCATACTTTCAATCATAATATAGGTCTAATATTTTGTGAGGGCATGAAAAGGGGCCTTAACAATAGATTTCACCAAAAATAAACTTTGTGAGGTTTCAACATACAGTTGTCAATATGCTGAAGTACTTTTTAGTAATTCTGATTCCATTCTTTTGGGCATCATACCTATCATGAGGAAAGAAGTAAGATCTCAACTGTGGTGTTTGAAACATGGTACCAAGCTGAGCTATGGATACTGAAGAAACAGGTGATGCAGTAAAATCATCCTTCTCTGGAAGATCCATCTTGCGAACTTCATATGGAAACACATGGACATCCTGAAATTAGAGCAAAACATTTCTTTCCTCACTTACTTAATTACGTAAGTGCAAAAACTTATAATAGCCTTGCAGTAACTGATAATACTACTGATGGAAAATATGAAGTCTAGAGAAGGATGCAGTCTATACAATCTTCTTATTACATTCATAAGGTACCTGATTTTTCATATCTTTTACATGTCCTTAAATTTTGAGCTTGAACATTATTTCCAATAATTTATCAGAAGTGCATTATTGATAACAGAATTTGCATAGATACAAAGAAGAACATGCCTTCTATATTACATGCAATACACATTTTTAGGAAGAATTTACACCAGACAAACAAGACTATGTAATGACATTTTATGAGGCAGGAGAGGAATGTGAAAAAAAAACATTCTCATAGAAAAGAATTAAAGAGAATAAGTACTGAGCCAAAATCTTTATTTTCCTCAAATCTGCCTCCTGAACAGATTTCTTGGCATTGAGAACATTCTAAGAAATCCAAAAATTCTTTGAGGAACATCTCCTTGGTAATTACTTTACATTCATCAGTAGTAACATGTCTATGACAACAACAATCTGGCCAAACAACAACAACAACAACAACAACAACAACAACAACAACAACAACAACAACAGCAATAGCCACACAACAATATATAAACTACGTATAAAATATTCTTACTCGTCTGAAAATTTCCTTATTGGTCTTGAGGACTGACGGTTTGGTAGCTAGTCCTGTTGTGTTCGATGTGGTCATGGAGATACACTTGACATTGTGGTCACTTGCCAGTTTGTCCACTATGTGTTTTCTCAGACTCTTCATGACCCCATGACCTTGACATTCCTCTCTGACCCTTGCCCCTCTGGTCACAATGGTGTGCCCTCCATCTATGACTTGGGCTGCTTCAAAGCCAACCTTTTTGTATCCATGAAAGAAGTACATGATTAATTCATTAAGCTAACCAAGAATAACACAGACATGGCAGTAAACAGAATGTATGTGCTTAAGTTGGTTGGTCAGTCTATCAGTCAGTTAGTTGGTTAGCAAATCAGTTTGTTGGATCAGTCAGTCAGTTGCTTGCCCACCCACCAGCTGAAGTGAAATGGGGGAGGCGGGGGGAACACTCCGAGCCATAATCGTTAGGAAGTGAAGAAACAAATTCAGGGTGAAGACAATGAGAAAAGGATGACAGAAATGAAGAAAGAGATGAGAGGCATCATATTTCACTACGTTCCTGATTGCAAGAGTTCAAGAAGATATAAGAAGAAACATTTATAATGTCCATGACGTCCATTTTTCCTCCCTATCCATCTTTCATCTTTTCTTGCACCCATACACCTGTTTGTGCAGAAACATTTTTCTTTATATCTAGTCCTCTCTACTCAGCTCAGTCATTTCCTGTGATTTCCTCTTGGTAGTTATTTCTTATTAAAGAATTATCACACTGTTAGTTTTCAGTAATAATTATAAAACAGATTCCCCCCCCCCCCCCCCCCCCCCCCCCNGGAAATAACACTGGCGTAGGTTCTTAAAGTCATATATAAGAACTTATGACAGTCTTATTTCCAGGCAGCGAGATGAAATGGACCACATATATGTCTATGCTGTTGGTACAGCTAACATTTCAATATCATTGGAAGGAGGACAGTTGCTGAGATTGTCCAATATCATACTGTTATCCCAAACCTTCCTTAATGCCCCCTTGCATTCTCTTATAGCTGACTCCGCATAATGACTTGATAAATAATTTATTCACAGCCTGTTACAAATCACAATATTTGTCAGAAAATTGCAAATTCCTCTCTATATATGTCATTGCTACAAAGAAATGTACATGTATTTCCACAAATCAGAAATGAAAGAAATGCCATTTTATTGTCCTCTCTGCATAGCAGCAACTTTTCAACACTTCTGTGGTATTGCAATAGTCTATAACAGAGTCAAGTGTACTACTCACCACACGCCCCTCCATCTCATAGACGTAACTATGGATGTGCGAGTCACGAACAAAAGAAGGGTACATGCAGGGGAGATAATCTCGTCCTCCATAGACATCATGAGTTATGTCCATTACGGCATCGTAATCCTCCTGTCTCGCCTCGCGAATGTGACCACTGGTATTTGGGATAGTGCTGTTGGTTGTGACGGTGGTAGTGGTGGTTGTGGTTGTGGCAGGAGGAAAAGAGAAAATATAACACCTGAAATTCGCTGATGATGACTCTTTGTGAATGAAAAGTGATAGTATGGGTCATTTCATTGTCCTTCTTGTCCACAATTCTGTCGTAGGTGGATATGTGCTGAATGGTGCATTTTTCTGCATTAAGAGTAGTGATCTGTTATCTGTGATAGCACCAATTATCTGATGTCAGATTTCAGCATTGTCTCATAGATATCTTTAGGGATGTTCATACATGGACTTTTCTGGATTTTTGTTTGGTTTTGATGCAAATTTACTTCATTCCACATCAATGTATTTAGGTAGAAAATCCAGAAAAGCCCATGTATGAACATGCATAGGAATATCTAAAAGACATGGGTGAAATTTGGTGTCAGACAGCTGTATGGTTGTGATGGTGACAGTGGTTGTGGTTGGGAGGTGGAGAAGAAAGAGATGAAGTATCCTGATGATGGCTGTTTGGCAGGAGAAGGCTGCCAGTATGACACTTTCCAATTACTTTGTAGTCTACCACCCCTACTATCTATTCCCCATCCTTCAAAATGCCTTGACAAAACTCACATGAAAAAGCAATTTTTCAGTGGCAAGGAGCACATTCCCACCCCCTC
>JAWQUT010000354.1:796943-812105 GCA_033807755.1 Ellobium chinense | reverse complement strand
TAAACAGGCAGACAGACATGCAAGTAGGCAGAGGTGCACATGGACTGATTGACAGGCGGTTGGGAGAATGGATTAATAGACATGCTGAACTTGGAAACAATGGCGAACAGACTGAGGAGCGGACTAACCAAAAAGCAAGCAGACAAACAGACGAACAGGATGGATGGATGGATGGATGGATGGATGGATGGATGGATGGATGGATGGATGGATGATTGGATGGATTGGAAAGAGAACAGAGACAGACACCTGTTTATATTACCCAAATTGTTACCATGCCGCTACAAACATTCTTGTCTTGATTGGATCTTGATAAGATCAACATACGGACAGGCACGCACGAACTCGCTCGCAAGCCAGCTGGCAGACAGAGAGCTGGTAAAGCAAACCAGTTTGTAGACAGTCAACCAGCCAGAAAGATCCAAGCAGACATAGAGTCAATCAGCCAGCTAACCAGCCAGGAGACAACCAGTCATCCAGTCAATCAGCCAGTCAACCAGTTAGGAATCAACCAGTCATCCAACCAACCAGTTAGCCGTGCAGCCGGTCAGCCAGCAGTAGCTAACCAACCGGCCAACCAAGCAGGCAGCCAAGGCCAAATGTGCCTGCCCGCCACAGAATTTGGACTGTTCCCTTTCTGGGCACCTCAGCTTTTGAGGTCATAGAAGTATCAGATCTTAATGATAGTTAAGGCCGCCTAAGCTAACTTCACCTAGACGACATAACAAAACACATTTTCCATTATTTTTTTTTCCTTTCCTCAAAGCTTGTGTCGGTTAACTGCAACCGAATCATTCACTGCTTTTCTATGCACGTCTTTCATTGTTTGTCTTCTAAATCCGCTCCTCAGCACTCTACAGTCCCCCTGGTGAGTCAGTAACGGTGAAAAACTTGAATTTTGTGGAGGTCTAAGAAGTATTTCACAGACTGCCTCGTCTATTATAAGCCAATCCCTTTTTGTAGAATGGGCAAAAAGTCTAATTTTTGATATTTCACCACAAGCTGTCCGTTGCCTTTTTCCTAATACAACCTTGTCTTATATAAATTCAGACTGATCAGTCTGCTTGTAATCAAGTGTCTGAAAGTGGGAGACAATTATCGATACAAAGTATCGAGTAACCTATATTTAACAATTAACGAGTTATTCGAGTACAAAAGTCCTGGTATCAATATCTTTAAAAGTTGAAAAAAAATCATTTTCTGCGTGTTGCCTCCATGTTAGACACACATGAGCCTGACATGTTTTCAGACAAGCCTGATTCACCTGGATCATTTCCTTTTAGTCATACATCCTCCCGAGTGCCATAGGTGGAAAAGACACAGATCAGGCACACTTCTTTGTTCTTTGCGTTTGTCTTTTGATTGTTAAAATATATGGCAATATCAGGTAAATATTTTTTAAAAGCTACAGTATTAGTAAAATAGGTCAAGTATCTGGAACCGTTTGCAGACGTATCGAGTATCTATACCTAGATCCAAAACATCGTCCAGCGTTGGTGTCTGACACTGTCTGACAGCATTTAAATGAACACACACAGATGAACGACAAACTGTCAAATAACAACCGCTATGATGTTTTATGTGTCTAAATCTCCGACGCCGAGAAACGTGTCGTTCATCTCACCAGCATTATTTATAGACTACCTTGCCCACCGAGGCTTGCTCTACGTCAGGAAAGCCCTTCTCTCAGGAGACACATAAGTAAAGACAAGTGTCCAAGTGTCAACGGTTACTCTTTAAAATTCCCTCGACAAGAGATAAGGGGAATTTTCAAGAGGATAGAAAGAATAAATTACGAAACAACCGGTCGAACCTTTCTAGAACGACCAGGCATACCGTCTCCAGTCTCATTAAGGGACGTATGCGACATTTTGGCTGTTTTGAGCTGAGACTACTTTCCGAACGCCACAAAGCGAGATCTATATTCTCACTGGGTGGCATATCGATAGCTCTAATAGTTTTGGAGATAATGAACATTTCCTGAATGGGCAATGTTATCAATTCTAAATGCCATTGAAACTTTAAAACGCTTCCCTGAATAACTAGCAAATCTCGTATATGCCCCTTCGTGGGATGGGCAGCAATACAAGGTGCGCTTGGTGTGGATTTACCGCTCCTTGTTGCGAGAGACATATATAGTGACATCAGAGTTATATCGTATTCGCTCCACGTAACGAGCCAGACGCGTAAACAATTCCTGTCCTGACTAACCTCCCTTGGCAATAGCGTCAAGGTATGTGCTTGGAAAGCCAAAACGATGGGATTTTTTTCCTTTAATCTAGATAATCTCTAAGAGCAATATCTAGCTCAGATGGGCAAACCAATAGCTGATGGATGGAGCGCCGCTGTACAAAAAAATTGGACGGCCAGAATACCTCATGGAGAGTATTTTGTCTGGATAGCCAAACGAAAAGTCTCCTGTATGTGACACAGCCCAGCAGTAAATCTATTTCTTACTGACCTTTAGGAATAATAGAGCAAACAAGAAATTTGCTTTATATTTCTCTTGTTTCTCATATCGTTCAGGTGAACAGTATTAGGTGAATAGCAACTTTGACAGAGAGCAAAGGAAGTTAGTAATGTACTACATCATGTATGGGTTTCTTCAGATTTTGAGTAGGCGAGGCAATCCACTGAGCTATGGAGACAAGTTGCTCTATATGAGTGAATATTAGTAGTCTACATATACTCCGTTCCATTAGACTGTCAGTCGAATAGAGGGGGTTCTAATAAACTATATCGATTAAACTTACAGTTAGGCTAGAATACTCCGTAAAGAGTATTTTGGCTGGTCAGCCAAAATTTTCGGTCTATTAAAACTGACACTAAACGTTAAGGTATGGATTTATCTCTTCTCTCCAAATAGACAATTAACACATTTCATATATCACTGCGAAAGCGCGGGCCGGCTTCATGAATGGGGGCTTTGCGACCAGAGAGAAGAATGAAACTTTATCGTCGGTTTGCATATACCATCTGCTACTTTTGAATCCATGATTATGGGTTTCATAGTGATCGTATTTATTCTAAGAAACTGTGTTCATAACTATGGTAATTTATTTTCCGGGCGAACTTTCGATACTTATGACTTGATTCAGTACGGAACGAATTCCAATATCGGAAGAATTGAAGGTATAGAAAATATGGAAGGTATCGAAATTATCGGAAGCATCGAAAGTACTGAAAGTATCGGAAATGTTAAAAGTGTCGGAACTTCTGTCAATCCTCTTTAGATCTAAGTATCAAACCAGCTCCGCGTCTCCTTGCGGCAGACACTAAGGGTATCAACAGGTCGAACAGATCGAAATTAATTTGTAGTGTATTCCGAGTCTCAGTCCCGAACTAGCTACCTGTTTTTCAAAAAAATATCTGATATAAATTAATGTCGACCCTCCTCCAGTTCTCAGTCCCAAACTCGTTATCCGTCTCTCCAGTGCAAAGCCTATTGCTATCAAAAGTTTCGAAAGTATCGGAAGCATTAAAAGTTTCAAATACTGCCAAACACTAAATTAAAAATATCAAAATCCAAACAGAATCAACACTTACAGGGTGAAGGCTGAGCATCGAGCGTGGTACTATTAATTCAGATATCGGCCCACTACTAAGTTTTAGATAAGGAGGGAGAAAGAGAACGAGAGAAACAGAGAGAAAGAGGCGAAGAGAAGGGCAAGAAAGAGAGAAAATGAAGCTTTGCATTCCCTGAACGGCTAAGCAATCAGCTTTTTTTTTAAATTTTTGTCAAAGAAACAAAAAAAAATGTAGGCTAGTGTCATAAATGAGGGGTAAAATGTGTTATGAGCCAAGTTTCCTGAACGGTGAAGTATCAACGACTTGGATTCTATCTGTTTCCTGTACTCTCTTTCTTGTATACGTTTGTTATGCACTGACACTTCTCTGTGCTAGAAAATAGACATACGTAATTAACTTTGTGTAATTACACCGTTGTTGAAGCGTCTGGAATTTTTTTTTTGTTGCTTTTGTCTGTGCTGTCTTTCTGTCTTGAGGAGCAGGGTCGTAGATACATTGTTGTCATTGCTCCATTTCCCCACCGTCAATCATTTATGCTGAGGGAATAAGAAGCTGTTCCCACTCGCGAATTTGCTGTCTACAGTTGATTTGTGTTTTAATGCCTCCGTAAGAAAGTCGGCTTCTATACTCAGTGACGTCGGTTCAAAAGAAAACATGAAGACAATACTGAAAATAAAAACACTTTAAAAAACATTTCTTTCATTAAACAAAATATCCGTAGTGAACACCGGACTCTGGGTTTTCCATACTTTCGCCACTTAGGGAGTTTCTATTCAGTATCAAACTTCAAAGTCTGAAATTTCGATACCATTTCGATATAGGCGGTTGTCTGGCTCAACCAGGATGTTTTCTCCAGTTCTTTAAATTCATCCCTTTTCATACACTGTCTTTCCTAACCCGGCTACAATGACCTGGTTCTGGTCTTTAAAGCACCGGAAGTAATTTTTATCCCTATCCGATCCTTAGCAAGAGCTTTTTTTTTTTTCATTGGCTCAGATTGTGCTGCCGTTATTTGTGCAGTAATTGTGCGGAGAAATATTTTCTCTGAGTTTTACAATTTTGACCGATGTGTTTGAAGAAATAAATCATGTATAGAGAAGTGTGCCATTATTCTGCGGATTTCTTTAGCTACCTTTTGTGATCACGGTGTGATGAACCTCCAGGTTGTCATTGCTATGAGCAACACTTAAACTGATCTTTGCTTTGTCAGCTGCTGGCGGACCTTAGATACCAGGTCTTTGTATTTTTTTCAGTAAGAGCTTATTACATGCTTCACGAGAAAGCCTAGAGCGGCTTGGTATTCCGATTTTCAAGATCAACGCTGCTAACAGTCATCTCCGTGCGACAATAGTCAGCGGCATTAAAAGGTGTCGAAAATATCGAGGGTATGGGAAGTATTGAAAAGTATGGGAAGTATCCTAAGGCCTACCCGGTACCAAGTCCGGCTAGAATACTCCGTAAAGCGTATTACCACGGTTCATTACCACTATGCGACACCCAGACTTACGAGACTCTCAGAATCGAAATAGAATCAATACTTCCTAAACACAGAGCTTGAAAGCTGAGTATTGCAGTACTTGTACCCCAAGATACGAATACTGATCTACCACTGGTCAGGTTTTTTTAGGACAAAAGACTCGGGAAATTCTACTGTATTTCTTTGCACCACCTTTAATTAGTACCTGGTCTAAGGCTTTTGAGTGAGGAACCATATGGCTCTTGACCCGCGCTCACCCTCTCCCCCACTTCCCCACCCCCCAAAACACCCAACCCGGTCGTTTGGGGCTTTGCGATACGGTATCTACGGCTCTGATAGGTAATAAGTCACTAGTCACTATCAGGTGTCCCGCGTAGATTGAACTTCTCCAGACGTGTAGGCGAGACCAAACTGTACTGCTTGCACAGTTTCTGAGCTCTCAAAATAGCAGCCATTGTTCGTTGTTTCCTTTTCCTCAAAAAATTCCATTATGTTTTCAAAATCACTTATAAGTCAATATTTTGATATTATGTTTTCTATTACCTTCCTCTGGGAAAAAAATCTTCTAAACAAAAAGATTTTTTTTTTTTTAACCCTGCATAGTGTACCTTTACTGAAGTTCGTTTTCTTTCCTCATGGGAATGAAATTCCTACTTCTCTGGCACTCAGTCCTCTTAGGGTAGAAAATCATTGGTGCCGGACACAGCACGTTTCCGGGATAATTATTTATGTCCTGTCTTGCTAATAGATGGTTGCATATGCATACGGCACGCTATCCCTTCCGCCAATCAGAGTGCATAAATTTGGAAGTATGTCAGCTTCTTGGTTTTGTTTACGAGGTTTGTCGGACTTTCGGGGTTCGACACCCACTCTTAATTATCAACATAGGCTCTTGGCAGATTCCTGGGATATTGCCCTTAAATCATGAATAAACTTAAATATTAACGTAAGTATACAGCTTGGGCTGCCACTGTCTCTCTTTCTCTTCTCTCTCTCTCTCTCTCTCTCTCTCTCTCTCTCTCTTCATATCTCCATCTGTCTGTCTGTGCGTGCGTGCGTGTGCATGTGTGTGTGTGTGTGTGTGTGTGTGTGTGTGTGTGTGTGTGTGTGTGTGTGTGTGTGTGTGTGTGTGTGTGTGTGTGTGTGTGTGTGTAAATCAGACGAGGCTAAACCCATCACATCCGACACGGAATGTCGCCACACAACTTTGACATCATCGCTCCACGAGACAGTGATAATATGCCTACGTTCGCCACAAGTTCCATGTCATACTGGAAAACGGATTCCGTAGGATTGCACTCCTACGCATTCCTAGACCACAGTGCATCTGACTGCTGACTGTGGTAGTGAAGAAATACCAACGTTCCTCATATAAAGTCACCTGTTCTGAGGGCTGTTGTAACTTTGCCAAGATAAATGAAGCGAACCAGACACCGCTATTCTTGTAAACCTGGGTGTCGCACACTGGTAATGAACAGGAACAAGAAAAAAAACGAAGACCCACAGAGCTTGAGCCTAGATCTAGTTTGAATAAAGCACTTTTAGCGCAAGAAAATAGAGGAAGAAAGAGTGAAAATGCAGATAAAAAAAAAAAACGTAATCCACTCTGTTTAATTTCCGCTATGTTTTCATCTCATCAAAGGGAAGATAATCAAGTACGTAGCGTAGCATTCTGTTTGGCCGGAGAGGGCAGAGGGGACACCAAAGGTACTAGGGGACACCAAAGGGACACCAAAGGTACTATAACNCCAAAGGTACTATACCCCCTTTCTTCCTTTTCCAAAAAGCTTTGCTCAACAAAATGTTATTACTTCTCTCTCTCTCTCTCTCCATCTCTTTCTGTCTTTCTTTCTTTCTCTCTCTCTCTCTCTCACTCTCTGCTCCATGGACTAAACTGACAAGGGTAGTGGAAAGGGGTGGAGTAGGCAGGCATTCCTCCTCTCAAGCCTCTCTGCAGTCAAGGGTGTCAATTAATAATATCGAAGACGACACTACATGATGTGAATCACAAATAATTACTGTAATCCCCTCCTTCATGAGGGTTGGCATGAGCAGAGGCGTCACCACCCACTTCCTCGAGGGCAGGAGAAGCACGCCCCCGCCCCCCGGTCCATATTTACAACTTTTAGCGTTTGATAATAATGACATTTAAGGGGGCTTTGGACCCTTTACACAGAAGAGGGAGAATGCAGCTCTATATCCATACCCACATTCATACTAACACACCTAGCAATATATTGATATAATAAAATAAAGGTCTGGTTTGTACATCTAAAACTTATACAAACTATTCATGTGCTATTAGCAATTTCTTAGAATTGCCTATTAGGGTATTTTTGTTGATAGCTGCTGAAAATGGCCCATCCTTTAGACATTATAGCTCTTTTTTCTTGTTTTGCGACAGACCCCCATTAAAATAATCGTTCCTTCAAACTCCTCTGTTTTGAACAGCATAAAAATGTTTCATTACCTCCTTTTGGTTTTTGACCGCAGAGATCAAAACTCGTTTCATCTTCATCAGTTCACTGGTGGATCAGGCAGTCAGCAGAGACGAGGATTCCACCATAATCCAAGTCTCAAATTATTACTGTGACTACTTCAATATGACGGAAACTGGCAGAGGCGCATCCACAATGTTCACAGTGGTGGGATAAAGGATGTAGAGACCTTCCCATTCACACATCACAAATTTTGACATTCTAAGAATAAGTCACAAGTTGGCTAATCGACCTATCCATCACACACACACACATACACACACACACACTCACACACACACACACACACACACACACACACACACACACACACACACACACACACATTACCCCCCCCTCACCATTTTTTAACAGTGTGCCTTTGGTTGGTGGTGGGAACTGGGAGGGCCGTTTAGTGGGTATTGAAGGATAGGACCACTTCCTGGCTTCTGATTTTTTTAGTAGAAATAATGAAGATGCAAGTCACATCACTTCCAACTATGAAATTATTACTTTCGAGCGAATTCCCTTAACTTCAAGGGTCTGGTCCATCCTTATCTTTGATTTCAGGCCATGAACTTCTTGATTACTGTCCCCCTTAAGGAACGGCTGGAGTGAGCAGTAGCCACTAATTACGTGTTCTGATGACTCTCAAGGGTGAGCATTGAATACTGATATCGTGAGTAACTTCACATTTCTATTTCTTTTAGCACTCTCAAATATCTTCCCTCTCACAAAATGAAAAGGACCAAAGTTCAGGACCTCCCCCTCCCCCATCACCCCCACCCAAGGGTGATCATTGAATACTGATATCGTGAGTAACTTCACATTTCTATTTCTTTTAGCACTCTCATATATCTTCCCTCTCACAAAATGAAAAGGACCAAAGTTCAGGACCTCCCCCTCCCCCATCACCCCCACCCAAGGGTGATCATTGAATACTGATATCGTGAGTAACTTCACATTTCTATTTCTTTTAGCACTCTCATATATCTTCCCTCTCACAAAATGAAAAGGACCAAAGTTCAGGACCTCCCCCTCCCCCATCACCCCCACCCAAGGGTGATCATTGAATACTGATATCGTGAGTAACTTCACATTTCTATTTCTTTTAGCACTCTCATATATCTTCCCTCTCACAAAATGAAAAGGACCAAAGTTCAGGACCTCCCCCTCCCCCATCACCCCCACCCAAGGGTGATCATNTCTCTCTCTCTCCTCTCTTTCTCTCTCTTCTTTTCTCTCTCTCCTCTCTCTCTCCTCTCTCTTTCTAGCGCTTTCCTTTTCTCTCTTCTTTCTCTGTCCTCTCTTTCTCTCTCTCCTTTCTCTCTCCTCTCTCTCCTCTCTCCTTCTCTCTCTCCTCTCTCTCTAGCTCTCTCTCTTTCTTTCTCTTTTCTCTCCTTTCTCTCTTTCTCCTCTCTCTCCTCTCTCTCTCGCTCTCTCTTTCTCTCTCTCTCTCGCTCTCTCTCTCTCTCTCTCTTTTTCACTTTCTTTCTAAACAAATGTATAAATGAAACAAAGAGTTAGATTTATCAGCTTTTTTTTCTTTTTTTTTTTGTCAATAACAATGCATTGCCTGATTCATCGTATCTGTCCCGCCATTTGTTAAATGTTATTTTTACCTCCCATAGTCTATACCGACCAGTACAGTGTGGGCATGACCTATAAATTTGTTAAACTTGCTTTTCTGTGGTTATCAATAAATCACAGACGATTCATTCATTCAATCAGTCAAGCCAAATCAACAATAAATGAAGCTGTGATCGCTACTCACTCTAGGGCCTGTTTATTGGTGCCTCAAACCTTACAATACTCATTTCGTCAGCTCATGCATGTTTTTTTTCTGTTTTATCAACCTATTCAAGCCAACCATCTTTGCCCCCTCCTCTTTCTCTCTCTCTCTCTCTCTCTCTCTCTCTCTCTCTCTCTCTCTCTCTCGCTGTCTCTCTCTCCCTCTCGCTGTCTCTCTCTCTTCTCTCTCAATCTCGCTCGCCTTCTCTTGCCCCCCTCTCAAACATCGAAAAGAATTCATTTCTAATTACTGAGGACAATATGAAGCACATCTGTGTATCGCTATGTGGTCCTCTCAACACTCTCTTGCCATTAAAAAGATAGAGCCCTCCAAACTATAAATCCTGTTATCTGTGACATGCAAAGGACAGCAAAACAATTAAGGGGAATAAAAATCCATTTCAATCGCTTTTTCTGTTCCTGTTGCGCTCACGATATTCTCTGCTTCCGTACCAATGTTTGAAGAGTTCGGACTCCGCGAAGCAACTTCCGGTATGACTAGACGCTTGGGACGTGTGGGTAAAATTGGCCTTGAACTTGAGCATTAAACAAGTATAACAGAAGAACAACGGTCACAGAATTGAAAATGATTTTTCTCATTATTTTCCTTTTTGTTTATAAAAATGTTTTGACTGGTTCCCTCGCTCCAAATGTTCTGCGGTTATTCTGCTTGATTTCACGGTGTTTATAATAATATTTTAAAAAATGAAAAAAAGATGCAGAACCTCATGATGCAACCTTCATTATTTTTCTTGTAGTGTGCTTTCAGCAGACAACATCTTGTATTGCAAGCGTCTCAGGTAAGCTTGTACATTTATAATGTGTCGTTTCTCTTGCGACATCATCAGAGCTCTTCTCTGCCGTGAGATTTGTGAGTGAGTAGTACTCAGAAACTGAAGAATGTCAAGTCTAAGGTTTGTGTATCCGACTCGCTGGCCTGTCGGTTTACTTTGCGGCGTCCATGGTAAGGACACTTCACTCCCCTTTACCCACTCGACTAAGTGTAATTAATTGACTGCCTTCAGAGCTGGGCGGACGAGAGCGCTGCATCGCGGTCGACCAGCAATGACTGTGTTAAGTGTTCATTTGAAGGATTTACATATATGTTGTGTATGACGCTTTATGTGTTTATTTTATGAATGAGATGTCTAGCAATGGATGGCTGTGTAAACTAATTTCTCTCCGGGATCAATAAATGACTGTTTGGGTTTTTTTTATGTTACATCACTCATACAGCAGTGTGTTAAAAGCATGTAGGGGGAGTAACCGCATGCGGGTTGAGAAACATTACCCATAATGCTGCCTGGATGCTTCACAGTTTCCTCTTCCCGCCTCTCCACTTCCGGTAAACGACACAATCTCCTTACGCCAGTAAAGAAACGATCGGTCCCAATCCTAACATTCTTTGGTAGCTGGCAGACCGGCAATCGATTTCTCCTGCAGTCCGATACAATTTTTCTTTCTCTTCCTATTTTTTGGGGACCGTCTGAAGAGGACAGGGCCTCTGGCTACTGCTTTTAGTATTCGAGATATCAAAAAAAGTAGGCCTACTCTGCGAATGGTACAGACTGGTTATATCGATTTCATTGTAATCGATACTTTCATACGTTCCCGTACTCTTGTGGTATTCATACAATTAGAATTGACAAACGCCATGGGAAAAAAGTCATTTGTCATGAGCTGGAAGAAAAAATATCTAGACCCAAAGGCGTGCTAAAGAATAAAATACAAACAAAAAACAAGAAACTACAAGTGTTAGTATGTAGTCAACGGTTTGAAGCGACCACGGTGCATAACCCGAACGTTCTTAAATGTTTTTCTCCACAGTGCGGACCAGTGCAAGTCTGTCGAATGAGTTCAATCATCTTTATTCTAACTTGTCAACATTTATGATTTTATGATCACTCCCTTCTCACTTAAGGGCGAAGATATACTAAGTCTGGTTTGAAGACAACAAATGAAGGAGCATGCTTTAATTACAAATAAAATAGGGGAGATGACGGACAGTAAGGTATACTAAGGGCGCAGATATACTGGATCCGTCCGCCTGTTGTCTGTAAAATGAAGACAGCTGAAGGATACAAAAATATAAGTATACTGCGTCCGCCATTTGTTGCCTTCATAATTGTTTGAGATAAATGTGCACAATAAAAATTTATTAACTTTTCGGAAAATTTTAAAAAGCAGAACAGAACTTTGCAATGTTCACGAAAGAGTTGGAATGAAGACACACCTTATTGCAACAGTGACAGTAGCCTACACATGGGGTAAAGGGCTTTTAGTGTGTGTGTGTAAAAAAAAACCACTCGTGTGTATGTAAACAAAAAAATTAATTAATTTTTTTTTGTTAAAAATACGCTGAAAATCACAAATCCTTCGCACCCGGGGGTTTTCGAGTGCGCTGGAATCAAATCTAGCCTTAAAAATAAGATTTAATGTATATTTTGACATTTTAGATTTTGCGATTTTATGTCCCGCCTACAGCTATTAGTCATTTCCAGTCGTCGGGTCGTCCGTCTTGAAGGATAGAATGCAATATGCGACACTTCAATCCGGCTGTCCTCGGACAGGTGTCTGCAAGCTGGAGTTAGTATACCTTACTGTCTGTCATCTCCTCTATTTTATTTGTAATTAAGGCATGCTCCTTCATTTGTTGTCTTCAAACCGGGCTTAGTATATCTGCGCCCTAACTCCAGCTTGCAGACACCTGTCCGAGGACAGCCGGATTGAAGTGTCGCATGTTGCATTCTATCCTTCAAGACGGACGACCCGACGACCGGAAATGACTAATAGCTGTAGACGGGACATAAAATTGCAAAATCTAAAATGTCAAGATATACATTAAATCCTATTTTTAAGGCTAGATTTGATTCCAGCGCACTCGAAAACCCCCGGGTGCGTGGGATTTGTGATTTTCAGCGTATTTAAAAAAAAAAAAAATTTTTTTACACACACTAAAAGCCTTTTCCCCCATGTGTAGGTTACTGTCACTGTTGCAATAAGGTGTGTCTTCATTCCAACTCTTCTGTGAACGTTGGAAAGTTCTGTTCTGCTTTTTAAATTTTTCCGAAAAGTTAATAAATTTTTATTGTGCACATTTATCTCAAACAATGGCTTTGTTTCCACCATCAAAAGAAGAAGCCCTAATTAACGCAGTGGAATCTCGACCTACATTGTAAGATAAAGCTGTTAGGAACTATAGCAACAGAGATGTTGTTGGAAAGCTGTGGTTGGAAGTAGTGGAGGAAAATTAATCTGAAGATAAGCACAATAATTATAGAGTTTAATTGTTTTCGTTGGTATTGTTATTGTTACTTGCTCATTATGAAGGCAACAAATGGCGGACGCAGTATACTTATATTTTTGTATCCTTCAACTGTCTTCATTTTACAGACAACAGGCGGACGGATCCAGTATATCTTCGCCCTGCCTAAATATATTAGGTCGAAACTGAAATCAAACGTCTGCCTGCAAAAGCGTAAATTATATCCTGATATCTCTGTAAGTGTGAGTGAGTTTGTGTAAGTGTGAGTGTGTGTGTGTGTGTGTGTGTGTGTGTGTGTGTGTGTGTGTGTGTGTGTGTGTAATATCTATGTGTGTATATGTGTCTGTCTCTGTGTGTATGTCTCTCTGTGTGTGTGTCTGTGTGTTAGAATTCCCCTGTGAGTTTTGGACTCTGATTTTTATTTCTCCTGTTTTATCCCTCTGTGATTTGTGCTCTTGCTTCTGTTGCACCGAGTGACAAGTCTCCATTGTGAGAGATGCACTAAACTACAAAAGAAAAAAAAAAAGCGGTGCTTTTCATGCCCTGTAATTGTCGAGCGATGAAAAGATCCATGGTACTTGAAGATCCTTGGAGCCGGTTGTAAATGCGTTTTCCAGAGGGACGCACTCCATGTCACGCGAAATTTATGCTCTGCTTCGAGTTCATTTAGCCTGGTTGCTTTCAGGTAATGTTCGCGAGAGTTAAAACTTGGAGCAGTATACGGGCCATGGGATGTACGTTCTATTCTTTCTTTCACTGCTGTACTCACGTAAATGACATCTCATCTCCGTTAACTACTTAAAACTATGACAGGGTAAGGACACTTTGTGGAAGCGTAGCAAGTCGAGTCTGGGTATAAAAACATTGTAAGGACGAAACGAAACAGAATCTGAATATGAATTTGGAAGGAACATTTTAATGGGATCTGACGGATCTTGTATAAATTCGATGGCTGAAATTCCCGTCAGGTGTTTCGAGGAGGCCACTATACTTGGAGAAATGGCCCTATTTCATACTCTTCATGTTCAAATATTGTCACATTCACATGTAATTTTTTTTTTAAAGGGAAATCGTTATTTTAAAAATATTACTTTCATTTCATCGATAAGCCTGCCAATTTGTTTCTTTTCATCTGTTACAATTGCTCTGTTGAAAAGTAGAACAGTTAAATTTACTTTGTAACAGCTTTCAATTTTAATCGAATTTCAATCGTCATTGCTTTTCCGGAGATGTGTGTCATGACACAATGAAATGGATGTTGAAGGAAGCACCTTATGTAATAACTCTCCAAAACAAGTTCCGTTTTTGGAGATATTCGTTTCTTTCTGAGGCCGTATCGATGGCAGCCATATCTCCAAGTGAAAACCATGGTAGTATCTAGTATCGCCTCGAAAAAGCTGCTTTCAAGTATCGCCCAGCTCTAAAGAATGGACCAGTCACAGACTGGAGGGCAAGGACCACAGAAGAAAAGAAAAGTTCCGTCTGGTTCCAACTTTTTCATTGTACCGACCCAATTACTCCGGGGCTGACGTTGAATTAGAGGGAGAGAGGCAACCACGGAACCAGCCCAGGGTGTCAACATTGGGCGGTCCTCTTGTTCTGGCGAGAAAAAGCGTCGTGGGTTTTCCTCAAACAAACTCTATTCTTCGGGAGAAATTGCTATTATCTTGGCTCCTAGGGTTCCCAAATTGCCTCAGCTATGTGCTAGGTCTCTCAAAATGGCTTCCAGTTGTAACGGAGAAATGGGTAATTTCATTTCGCTCGTGCATATTAAATTTCGTTCTTTAATGATGTTACCGAGGGCTAGATGCGCAGCGTCTCAGAGGACAATTATGGCTTCTACTTTTAATTGCATGAATGTATCAAGCCTTTCTCATGTCGCATGTCCTAGTGGGTATTTAGATGTTGCCAGAAAAATAGGGAGTCTTAAGAAATTCATTTTTTTAAAGGAAATTACATAGTTCTTAATTTCCTCTCTGCTTTAACATCTGAGCAACTCTTTTCTGTGTTAATGTAAGGAAACCTAAAGATTACGGCTTCTCATTTCACTTTTGTAATGAGCTGATTCAGCTTACGTTCGTTTTGTTTGTTGTTGTTTTTTTCAGAAAGTCGAATAATCTTTCATAAATGAGGGTTCTCAGTTTCGATGTGTTAGAAAAAAAAAAAGGACAAATTTTAACTCCAGGAATGTCCCTCAGTCAGGAACAAGTTCTTACAAAAGGTTTTTCGACCTTTTCTCCAATGTGGCTTTAATGGGTCACAAGAAAATCTGACTTTTGGAAGGGTAAAAAAAAATAGCTGGAAAAATCTTTGGTGGGAATTTGCTCCATTGAAAGCAAAAATTGTCCTTGACATCTTCCTACTTCACCATGCCTTAGCCCATCCAATCCTACTCCAACTCTGTCCAAATGAGCAAAGAAAGCAATTTTTTTCAGGCTGATGTTGTAAGTGGAACCCAAAATTATCAAAGGCTGTCACTGAAGGCTGTCACTGGTTCAAGGCGAAGATCTACTATATATAATCTGCTAAGAAAACTGAACAGAAATGACACGGCATTGTCTTAAATTAGCTGTGTTCTCGTATAGGTAATCGTTGAGATTTGTTTGCCCTAGTTAAGATTATAG
>JAWQUT010000354.1:785194-796880 GCA_033807755.1 Ellobium chinense | reverse complement strand
GCGACAAAGTGATTATGGTCCCCTTTCAGAATATCTTTAACTGATTTCTATTTGTGTTTTGTGTTAACTTCTCGTAATAGACTCCTGGTCCAATTAAAATGAGGCAGAAATCGAACCAAAATGACGAGGACTCAGAATGGTAGTAGCGGGTTCCTAATGATGGCAATGCCTAAGCACTATGTGGTTTACGCAACTCATCAACGCAAGTCACCGTCGGGGAAAGAAAAAAAAACCAAGTCAAACCATGGGCGACGCGAGAACTTGGTCAAGAAGTAGTCTAATAAAAGTAAAGTGATTTAGTGCCTAGAGAAAGTGTGTTAGAAAAGATCTCTCTTTTTCTCTCTCTCTCTCTCTCTTTCTCTATCTCTCTCTTTCTCTCTCTCTCAATTCCTCTCTTGCACGCTATTTCTTTTTTCCTTTCTCCTCTCCTGCTTGGGGAGGGGGCGAGGGAGGGGGGAAGGGGAGCTTTCAAGAGAATTATATAATTATCAGCTTTTCTTTTGTTCTCATCCTGTGTCTGTCTCTCTCTTCCATTTTTTGTTTTGGTTCGTTTGTTTTTTACTTCTCTACCTTCTTTCTCACATCTCTGTTGTGATAAATTGACAACGTACGTTCTGTGTGTTTCTCTCCTATTCTCTCTCTCTCTCTCTCTTTTTATCCACTCACTCACTCACTCACTCACTCACTCACTCACTCACTCACTCACTCACTCACACACTCACTCACTCACTCACTCATCTAGTCACTCACTCACTCACTCACTCACTTACTCACTCACTCAGCTACTCACTCACTCATTCACAATGATGATGTTAATACATCTTTATATTGGCTTTGCGAGTATTGGAGGAACAACAATTACCCAGAAATCGGAGAATAATACCGTTAAGACTTTAGACAAAGCGTACGCATAATCAAGAACATTGAATACATCTACATACATATACTACCCTAATATACATTCTTTCATTCTGTCTTTGGACCAATATTCAGTCTATCAACTTAGAGCGGTAAATTATACAATGTCACTGAGTAATACGTAAGCATGTCATATCGAAAACTTAAAGCTGCGCTATTCGGTCGTTACCGCTGAAAAGCAAGCCCCGCCTAAAATGGCAGCGGACAATGCCTAAATTTAGATGGAGTAATAAGGATACTTCATGTTCTAGCCTTTTTTAAATGTCAAGTTTCTTTAATCCTGAGGGACCGTAAATCAGCGATCTGCAAAGCTTCTATGCAGTATGAAAAATTTTACTCATGAATTCGGACTAAAAAAAAAAAAAGCTTTTCGATACGAATTGTGTGATTGAATTCAAATAGGTGAAGTATTCCATCATGTCTCTCCTCTGCTTTTATACCACGAGCGGGCCTCTAAAAAATCTGTCACCTCAGTTTACAAATGTCTTATGCGAGGTCTATATTAATAAAACGCTTCTGCCAAATTTGTATCACAGATTTCTTGAGAGCTACGTAACGTAAAAACATGCGGTTTTCACCTAAATTCGTAGACAACTACACAAAATGTAACTATACACATCAGTCCTCTATATTTTGTTTACTCTTTTTTTAAAAAAAGGAATGTGTATAGCAACGAAATACAATCTCCGATAGATCTTTTCAATCTGCCCGATTCGCCAATCGTCCAACTTTTTCACGGAGTCTAATGCATTCGTCTATGCTGCCTTTCGGTGCGCTAGGTATTCTTTCGCCGCTGGTGCGTTGCCTGCCTGCCCATTTGTAAAATGGGGTGTTAGTCTTGTGTGATATAAAACGCATATTATCTCTTATATTTTTGGCAAATTGGAAATACATGTGTCATTTTTCCGGATAAACTACCATAGCTACAGACTTCAAATTTGGCATAAGGGTACAAAAAGATATACTGGTCATCATGACAGGATTCGATTTCGGGTATTTAGAATAGATAAATTTTAAAAAAGTACATTTCACAAAAAATTTTCCGGTCCTTCAACGGCTGTTGGTAATCCTGGCCGGAAACGACACAAAATTTCGTTAGCGGATGACGTAATCAATATTTGCGTACGCGAGAATGTTCATCGGCGGGATGCTTGGGGGAAAGGGGAGATGAAGGAGAAATGCAAACAATTTTTCTTTAAATGTTCAGTAGATATTTGGTATTCTTCCCTTACCTCCTTTCCCCGGTAGCGCCGGGACACCTCAACCAGAACTGCGCCAAGTCACCACTATCAGCAAGTCAAGTCAAGTCGAGTCATTTGAAACTTTCCAGCAAGTCGAGTCGAGTCTAAGTCACAAGCGCAATTTCAGCAAGTCGTCAAGTCCAAGTCATTGGTAAAAGCGTGGCAAGTCAAGTCAAGTCGAGTCACTGGGTGACTCGAGTCAGACTCGAGTCCAAGTCATTTGACTTCGAGTCTACAGCCCTGACCTCAACTAGCACGGTATAATCCTGAGGTTCTCCAAAGATGTTTTTTGGTTTAGGGTTAACAGCAAGATTAAGAGAAAAGTAAGTGAAGAGAGAGGGTCCTTATCTATTGTGATAGGACTCTCCCAAGGATGCTTTCTCTTCCGTAAACCTATCGTAACAGAAACTAACCTATACCTTCATTGTCAGATGGACATACGACGAGATAAGGCTAAGATGACATGTTTAAAGCTATACTGCCGTCTTATCACAAAACGGCACATATGCGATACAGTTTCTATTGCATATGTGTCTTTTGCCGTTTTCTATTGCTTATGTGCCTTTTTATCAAAAGCCGACAGCATCGTATCATAAAATACATAGCACTGTCTGGCACATACAACCAGCGACGCCTTTAGGTAAGCAGTAAATCATGGCGACAAAAAGTTGGCATTTGGCCCCAGATTGTGCAACTTAAAGGGCAGGAACACATTTTTTTTTTTCTGTAGTCAAACCACTTATCGATTTTCCATATGAAAAGGGGAGAGCCTGTTATATTCATGAGCATTCCCTTTGAGACACAAAATTACTTTACAAATGAGAGAACAAGCTTCCTGTGGTTCCCCTCGGAACATAATCTGGCCAGTGGCAATAGAAAATATGGAAATTTGAATGAGTTGTCTCCCTTGTCGTCAATCCGCTCCCCTGACTGCATGCGATTATCTCCTCCTGTCATATCATTGCTAGTGTTCCGAAATTGGGCCAAAGTCAATTACTGTAACAGCTCTTCTCTGACTGTCACTGACGTCATATTGAAACTGCCTCGGTTGTCGTCCGTGTGTTGGCCAGTGTCATGAATTCAATCTAATTTAAGTGTTTATTGTTAATTTTGTACAGCATTGTTACCTATTTGGAAGCTCTTATGTCTTTGGAATGAAGCTGATAAAGGTGACTGAGTCTTGACTCAACCATTGACAATGCAATTAAAAAACTTTATATCTCCGCAAAGTTTCTGAGCAGCATAGTTTATGAATAGCCCTGTTCAAGATCATAAAATGCATGTAGATTTTTTTTTTTAAGTGTTCATCGGAAATACACTCAGTCCCCTCAAATATCGCTTTAGTTTATTATCATATAATAGCCTCTGTTGATGGTGACTCTGACTATGAATTTCATAGAGATTTTCAACGCTGTCGAAAGTCGAAAATGGTCTGTTAGACAAGTTCGTGATATGAGTTTTTGAGAGCATTTATTTTCAATTCCGATGTCTCATTGACCAGTTTGGCAGAGTTCGGCGTGCACATGCAAGTCATTTCTTGTTGTTTGGATAACACTGCACGTTGAACTCGATTCAAAAATTCACATCTTAGTTTAGTTTGTAACGTGCAATATGATCGTATCATCAGGAAATGCCCTGTGAGCTTGCATGTCTCTGCCATAAGGGTTTGTTAGAGATCCGAACTTGAAAATAAAAGCTCTCTATTACATGTCAACGCGGTATATATCCAACGCCCTTTTTTGGTGTCCCGGACCTGTTCGCCGTACAAGTAAAGAGTCGTATTTCAAGGCCCGATATCGGTTAAGCCGTTTTTCATCTGATATCCGGAGCACGTAATGAAATTTCTCTCCACGTAAGCCACAACGGAGATCGCGTAAGCCCCTTTTCCCGTGACGCAGTTAACGAAGGGCACGACATTTGCACGAGATTTTGGACATCCACATTACTCACGGGATCAGATTCCACGAGGATGAGTGTATTTATTTTCTCATGCCAAAGTTCGGACGCTTCGTCGAACTAGGGACACTGAGAGGGGAACAGAGAGAAAGTTCCTCTCTATCTGTGACAGCAGCATGAATCCGAACTATGTCATGTAAAACCTCTCTAGATAGCCTGGTTTCTTTCCATCTCATTTTCTTTTTCTTTTTATCATAGACGTTCCGTCCTCGCCTTGGTACAAGATTGAAATTCGCGCTTCAGTAATTCCTTTTGAAATACTCGAAACCATCATCGTATCTGGACAAATTAGAAGAGAATGGATGCTATGTCCTTCAGCCAAAAAAAGAATTAAAGATTCTAGCTAGCAAAATATAATCGAGGCTACTGCTGATCGAATTAACAATATGGTTTCTCTCTAGTCTGGAAATGGATTAAGATCAACTCTTTTCTGACTTATCAATTTGGTGGAAAAGAACTAAAATATTCATCGCTCTATAGTTGTGCGCAATCCAAATCAGGATACTGGGATGAGCTATGTAAGGGGGACTGTCTGTGGAGTATTTCAACATTAGAAAATGAAAAGTTCCTCCCTATGACACTGGGATTCGAACTTCCGAGAAATTTCAAAGCTACTACATACAGATTTCAGTGAGCTAACAACAGGCGGATTGGTTACTGTTAAAATCTAATGTTTTGTTCACAAGCGTTTCAGTTTGATTATAGTGGTGACCTTTAATCTCTTATTAGTCTCTTTCATTCGCTTAATCGCATGGTTTTGCTTTGCTTGCTGTGTATCTAATAAGACATGTACTCCCAATTTACGTAAAATAACTTGAAGCAGCTGGCGCAAAATCTTAATAAAGTATTAAAAAACAAGACACTCATGTATCCACGCCGAAGCATCTGTCAAAATAATATCTGTCATTTAGAGAAATCCAGTGTTTAATTTCATGAACCTGAAACTTCTTGAGACCTCAACAGAGTCTCATGTTTACAGTAATTTAAAGGGATGATTTCCAGATGCGACCTTAAGAATGGATCTCAGCTATAATTGCAGGCTTGTTCAGAAGCCAGAGGACAGTTTCGGAGCAAAATGTGGCACCGCTATCTGAGACTTGTTCCAAGTCAATACAGATAACAGCATATTGCAAGGGTGTAGGCTGATTCAAGGATTCCCCACTGCCTCAGGGTCAGGGATGTAAAATTGTCCCCTAAGCTTCTCTTAATACTTCTCTATGTTTCCCATCGCCATGGAAAGTTGAAAGACAAAAACAAAAAAAGTGAGACCTCTTGAGTTCAAATTTCCGGGGGCTGATCCAAAATTTAGAGTTTGTAAAGTGTCCGAATTCGTGAGTAAAATTAAAAATGAAAGACAAAGATCTCAGGATCTTAGCCCTCGAGATGCTTTGATAGAATTAATTCTACCGTCCGCTCGCTACCCTTAAATGCTGCAATAGAATATATACGCATCTCCTTGCCGAACGTCGGGCGCGAGGTAGAATTTTGCAGCCCAGTATCAGCTTGCCGGCTGGCAGACAATACATGCAGTGGTCATTATCCGTGACAATGGTCACGCAGCCAGCGGGATGCTGGACCCGAGATGCCTCGCGTTACGTGAGCTAGAATTACAACGTGGGTTTCATGAGTGATGAGTGTGTGAGATTTATGGGGGTCTTAAGAGCACTGTATTTTCAGAGGTTTTCAGTCTCTGAGCAATGAGTGACATGACAATCTCGTCAACATCATCCACCCTGTTTCCTTCACTCCAGAACCCCTCCATTTTTGGCAGACGCTCCTGCCCGAAAGGACCGAATGGACAATGTGATGAGTGGAGCTAGCCAGGTCTAATGATGACACCAACAGATCTTGTTCGGCCTGATGGCACTTGAGACACTTGATGGACACTGATGATGATAGCCAGGGAAAGCTCAGTGGACACACAACATATCCTTAACGTCTTGTGGATGACGTGCGTAAGGAGACAGCATTGTTGTTAGCCTTGTAGCTTAAGACAATTTATTGAAAAGGTGTTGGAACTTAAATAAGTGGTGATGTCGGTAAGCAGGATGACAAATATAGCAGACGATATCCTATCAAATTATTTCAGTCATGTGTCTGAATACATACAGTATATGTATATATACATGTGCCTGATGAAGCTTATTAGTGCTAAAATTTCGATTCAGAGCGAGTTTCTGCTTCTTGAAGATAGGCCTATGTCTTGTAGGAATAAACATGCAGTCAAAAGAAAGAATTAATAAGCGATAGGCATCCTTGAGGTTAAACTACTACAGCAGTTGACCAAAGGACGCCGGACACATTGCCTATAGTTTCCCTCCTAGTGTCTTGAACTGCATGTAGATTACGTGGAGGGAAAAATATACTAGTTAGCATCTTGTGCGTGTATCGCGCTCAGTCTAGTGTAAATAGGCTGCAATTTTCTATGTCCACCAGATCCATCCCACGGATATATCTCAATGTTTTCTTTCTCAGAGGCCACATTTGTTCACATACGATTCCCAGGCTTGTTGCCCATTCCTTGCCGCCTGGTACAGATGTGTTCAGAAGTTACATCAGGTACGTGTGAATGGCTGGAGAGCCCGGAGTGGGAAGATCAGCGAGATTGGTGTGTTCAGTGAGTTGCAAGCCAGTTATATTGAAACTGAATTGGTGTCGAGCTTTTGGGGTTTTCTGGTGTCGAGCTTTTTGGGTTTTTCTGGTGTCGAGCTTTTGGGGTTTTCTGATGTCGAGCTTTTGGGGTTTTCTGATGTCGAGCTTTTGGGGTTTTCTGGTGTCGAGCTTTTGAGGTTTTCTGGTGTCGAGCTTTTTGGGTCAGTGCAATGTTTACACTGTAGTTTGATTTTAGTTTCATACCTATAGGAATGCTGAACTGAACCGTTGAATCCTTCTTTGGAAATGTCCTTAATCTGCTCATGATAAAGTGACTTGATAGTGAGACCATATATCATCTCTTTTCCTGCGTCTAGCAAACAACTTTTTGAAAGTCTGTCGGTAGTTGGAACTCATATTATAAAACATAAAAATATTGACGCTGGAGTTGATGGCATCAAATAGCAAAGCAAACGACCAACCTGCGAAATATGCACTGGTGTATTTTCCACCTACCATGAACTCAGGTTCGATAAAGGAAATCACGTACAGAACCACAGCAGGGGCGTAACACATGATCATGACAGATGCAATCAGTATGACCATGGTAATCGTTCTTCTGTCTCGGCCAGACACGCTCATGGATTTTCCATTACTCAGCGTGTTTTTCATGCGCCAGTTGGTTTTGCTCTTCAGTTTAAGGACTAATATTGAAGTAAATACGATGACAGCTCCGAAACCTACCACACTGTAAATAGCGAAAAGCAAGAACGTGAGCGCTTCGACGTTGTGAGCGTAGTTGCTCAAAGACATCAAAGCGAGCAGAGATCTGTTTCTCTCAGGGTAAAATCTCCAGCCGATGTGAGAGGAGATGTATGTTGGCACCAAAGAAGCGATCACCAGCACATTGATGGAGATGATGATCACAGTCGTTCTTCGAGGCGTGACCATCTGCTTCACCTTCAGAGGAACCACGACGCTCAAGCATCTTTCGGCTGTGATATACACGGTGATAAGCTCCGTGATCCTGGTGAAGCAGTCATGAGGCCAATCTCCTGTCAGGGACTGAACTTCCTCCGTCACCATAGGGATGTCTGAGTTGATCACAAGAGGATTCATGCAGATGTTGATCCACTGCAAAGTGATGAGACTGCAGAGATCAGAAATGGCCAGACCGAGGAGACTGATGTTGATTGTATTGTTGAGACCTTGTTTCACAAAGATGACTATGTTGATAGTGTTGGCGATGATGCCAAAAAGACCCACAGCACTGCTAAGAAACACCGAATTGACAATGTTGAGAAGTTCACTTGTTTCGTCCCTAACCATCATGTTTCTACTCTTTCTTCGCTAGGCTAGAGTCACTGCATGCATCTCTGGTTTTAAGTCGTTATCTCTTCTCTTATACTTATTCTCTATCAGAATGTAATGAAGCTCAGTTTGTGTCCTCATTTCTAATTTGGTAAATCTGTTTGGCGGAATTTATAATCCCCTAGAGTGGGATGGCAGTTTTGGAGACCTCCAAACAAGTCAGAAATATATTAACTCTCCAGCAGTGGATATGATCAAATAACATGAACTTTCGCTTTTCAAATGACACACAATTTATGAATTCATAATATCGAGAGAGCAAGTCAACAAACATATTCTTAAAACACGCAAGTTTTGCTTTATTTGCTGAACCCCGTCTATTTTCTTGTTAAGAATAATGAACATTTTTAAGAAATTCATCCACGTGTTTTGAAGAAGGTCTATGAATTTATACAAGAGTTTTAAGTTATTTCCTTCCGCATCTAGATTATTCCACTGCTTTCGCTAAAACATTCATAGGCTAGAGAACTCTTTGTTTCTCAAAATTCTGAACCTTTAATTAAGTCAAAATATAGCGATACATCTAGTGAAAACTAGGAGATTGATAATTATGAAAAATTTTACTTCCACTCGGACTATTAATGAGCAAATATAATTATGACTTTTTTCCTCGTTACAGAATTGATCTTTACTAGATCTATACAGTTTATATGTGGAGCTTGCATTCATGCCTACATAATGAACATCTCATATGAAGAGTGTTACTGTATATTATAAGAAAAGAAATGCCTTGTCCTCGTAAGAAATCCCTGGATGGTTTAATTAAGAGCTTGAGTTCATTTTTATGGTTATATTTCGTTCTTTGTAGCCGACTTCGATTAATTTCTCATTATAGTTGCGTAGGTTTACTTACACAGCACCAATTTTAACACTCACGTGCATAAATTTATATCAAAGCAACGATAAAAGACAAGACATAAATTAACACAGTAATTACTTTGACATAAATTAATATGACAGCCAGAACTAGTCAAACAGATTTTGTAACTTCCAAGTCTTACTGTCAAAATAATTGTTTAAATTAGACAACTTGCCTTTTTGTCATGACCAAACAAGAAGTGTGAATTGAATTATCAGTTTGTCAAATCTTATAATATTATATCTGTGCATAACCACAATCCGCGGTTGCTTATGAGCAAATACTTTCAGAACTGACTTCTTTGAAAGTCAGAATCAAGAATTCCCATTCTTTTTTTTGTTGTTTTCCATTAAAGAAAGTATACACGTTGCCGTTTAACGACAAAGCACCGTACAATCGTAATTTGTTTGAAGTTCTCAGGTGTTTTGTTAGTTAAAACTAACACAATCAATTATGGAGTCACCAGTTACGTAAAGACTACTAACATTGTGAACTTTACCTCCTTTTTAATCTGATTATTTAGTTGAGTTGTTGTTGCTGGTGAGATGATGGAGGCAGTCGTAGCTGTTCTCGCGGCAGAGGTGACATGGTTGGTAGAGGTAGAAGTAATGGTATCATAATTATGGTCAGGATGGTAGTAGTTGACTGTGATAGTAGAAGAATTAGCTCAGCAGAAGCGGTGGCAGCTACAGAAGTACAATCGACCATGCGTAAACGCAATTCGGATAACCGCAAGTTAAGCTTAATCGCAACGTGTTTAACATACTTATCATTTATACTTCTATACAAACGTCGTTGGATAATAGCAACTTTTATGGAGTTGCATTTAAGGGAGTCGACTATAGTATTAAAAGCAGCAGCAATTTTAGAGCTTTTTTGCTGATGTGGTAATATTATCTGAACTAGCAGTAATAACAGAATAAGTTTTGTAACGCTAGTGATTCTAGATTTAGTAGTAGTGATACTTTGGATAAATTTGGTAAGTAAGGATAGTGGTGCACCACTCACATTCTTACAGTGGTAATAGTATTAGTTGCTCTGGTAAACTTTATACTTAGTAGTGGTGGTGATGATGATGGATGTAGTGATGCAGGTGAGGATGGGTTGGAATTCTGGACATGATGGGTTGGAATTCTGGAGATGGTGCTACAAGTACTGGTATGCAGCCCTGGGCCTAAACTTGTAAGGTCAGCATAATCAACTACTGTAGTCATATTACACAGCAACAATACGAAAAATGGAATCCTACATGGGCAGTTAAGAGAAAACTGTTCATATTCCTTGGCTAACGCATACGACTGATTGACTGACCGACCGACCAACCAACCGACCGACCGACTAACTAACTGACTGGATCTATATGTCTCTTCATGTTGCACATAATAATAATGCGGTTTTTAGTCTCATATCCAGGCTAATGCCCGCTCATGCGACTTCACACTATTATTACCCCAGGAGGCCGGATCACTCTAGGACTTTCTCGACTCCCTGTGGAGCATACAGTGCCGCTGCCATTTATAGGCGCTGATCACTAGCATTCTGACAATATCTTCCACTGCCTATAGCCATGTACCCATTTTACAGATGGGTGGACTGAGTAAACTGTGAATGAAATGTTTTCCCAGGGTACTTACAACATGACCATGGTCGGGAATCGAACTCAGGACCTTTAGATCCTGAGTCCGACGCCATAACCATTAGGCCACGCTGCTCCACAGCTACAATGACCTTCATTCATCATTTTCACATGTGCACTTCCGAACGAAGCGCTCACCCTGTGCAAGCCCTGCACCCAACAGCTTACGCATGCTAGTCAGACCGGAACATATCAAAAACTATGATCGGCGCATGAGACAGCCAGGGCAACGGATCAAACTCATTCATCCCATCAGCCTGAAACAGGCCATCTGGACCGTGTCAGAAAATTATTGTACAAATCGGATTCCGCTTCGCTTGGCGCTAAGCTCTTCGGGCTAGCCAGGACAAAGAGACCTTTCGCATCTGAGCGAAAATATAATATCTTGACATCAGATATGGAATGACATTCATACGGTGTCGCTCAGAGTGGAAGCTTGGCCAGCGAGTCTCGGTCATTCAGCCCCGAAGCACGGTATGATCAGTCAGATGTAGAGATAATACATTAAGAGGGAAATTATCAATGGTCAACACGGGCAGCTGCTGGAGGTCCCAGCGTCACGTCTGCGGTAAACCCGTATGTTAGGAGGATCTCTTTAATTTTCGCTGAGTTTTGGCAGCCATACGGCGATCTTTGAGGTTTGAACGGCACGGAATTGAGGAAGGCGCAAGATTAATAGTACAGCAATTAATCTGGTCATCATCTGCACTCCAGTAACGTTATACTTTGATACAGCTTTTAAGTAGTGGTAGGACTTTCATTCCCTCAGCAGGTTTTTTTTTAAACAATGGCATACAATTACATTTCATTCATAATACAGACACACTAAGAAAACATACATACACAATACTGCAAAAGTCAAATGAAAAACATAAGAAGACATTGTTAGTCTAAGCGGTGCAGCGCCATTATCCCCACAGCTCTAATGTTAGATGCTCGTTGACATCAGAGTGGAGTGGGGATTGTGCGTGAAGCTTCTGTCCAAGGATACAACAAAGTAACAGTTCTACTCAAAGCCGAACCCTCGAACCTCAGACGAGACAGTTTTCAGATTGTGAGAATGACTCAAGAGCCGCAAGGCCACGATGCCCCTATTTAATCCCCCCCCCCCCC
>JAWQUT010000354.1:749293-759712 GCA_033807755.1 Ellobium chinense | reverse complement strand
CCCTCAAAAAAAAAAAACAACAACTCGACATTCTTCTTGCTTCCTGTCTCCCCAAATTCATGTTCTTTCAGACAAAAAGCCAAAAGAAAAGAAAAAAAAAAAGCTAATCCGTGACCGTTTTTATAACTCCATAATCAGTTCCACCTGTCACGATCTCTGCTGAGGACATCGGGATATGACGGTGGGAAGCCAAGACCGCGATTTGACCCACAGAATAGTTTGACCGCAGCTGGGGACAACGGTGAAAACCCCCTGTTCCTTTTACAACATCCGTACCAATCGTACCAATGAAATCAAGCGAGACGTGGCTTCCTTGTTTGCAAACAGGGCATTGCTATGGGTTAATTTTAGAAATAAAAATTCATCCGCCAGGTGTGTTTATCTGTGACCTTATGGGTGACACCAAATCAAGTGACACCATGGGGATGAAAGCGTGCATAAACAAGAGCAAAATTAGATAAAAAATAAGGTTTATCAAACATTTGAAAACTGAGTTAAAATGTGGTGTAGTTTTATGAACTTGTACAAGTTCTATAGGGTCTGACATGGCACTATTTTTAGCAGCGTATTGCCATCCTGCGCGTCATACCTGTGGCGGTGAAGCGTTTCGTGCGACATGGGGAAACTGGGCCGCTTAGACAACACACGGGCGTGAAGGTGTGTCACAAAACTGCTGTCGCCTGGCTTCAATAGTTGAAGTTGAATGGGAATGATTCATGCAGCGTCTCGCCTGCACACTGTGTACATCCATCCCTTTCTCTTTTACCTCGGGTAGGCTATGGAAGAGCAGTCGGAGTATAGTGATAAATTCAAGGAAATTTTCGACCTTTGCGATGTTGACAAAGACGGATATATTGATGTGAAACACTTCAAAGAGCTCGCTCATGATCATTTTGGAGCAGAGGGGACAGAGGTATGTTCGATTATTGAGTAGATTGATCCTTGGTCCGCACTGAACTCTTAAGTGTCGTCTCGGAAATATCTATTGGATAGATATCTCAGTCAGGGGCGTTGTTGGTTACCGGCCCTGGAGTGCATCTCGCGATCGATCTAAACCTTTTCGATGTAGAGGTTTAGAAAGGAAAGCGCATATTTTAACACTGATATCGATTTTGAGGATTGTTAAGTCGTTGGAAATTATGTTCATTTTTTTTCAGCTGTTTTTTTTTAGAGTTTGCGTAAAAGAATGTGCTATAAGGTATTCCTTACAATTTCACATAGACTACATTCATTAACCTACTCATTAGTTAATGTTTTACGGGCAACTATCGAGGCGATGGACCTCCTGACCTCTTCCGTTTTAAGTTCTTTCCCCCTTTTAATCTGCTACATTCTAACATTCTTTTCTTTAAACTTGAAAAGATTATGCTGCATTATATATTTTTTTCACTTTTCGTATTTGCCACCTATTTACATGCTTCAACTATTAAATATAAAGTCTTTAATTTCAAATTAAGTATTGGTCTGCCCATTCTCAAAGATGAATTTATTAAAAATAATGGACATTCATGTACAAACACTTCTTCAGGACTGGCAAATAAAATTAGAAACATGCAATTTAAACATGCAGAAAAAAGCAAGTGAACAGGTTTCTGTGGGCCAACAGAAATAGAAACAAAACAATCAAAGAGATATAGGAAAAAGGCATGGGAATGAAAGTAGTTCAACCATTTTAGTTATCTTTTGCAGTGGTACATGCAAATGCACAGACAAAGATGCAGTCTTTAATTTCAATATAGGCTGCTTCGTTCTCTTAAATTACCCATAAGAGAAATCCTGTACACCAACCGTCTCTGCATGCCAGTTTTATCATTACATTTCTCATTTTCCATACCTCAGTCTTTACCTGGTTTGTTTTCTTTTGGTAACCTCTTTGCAAGATCGTTCTCCAACCATTTCTTTTTTGCACATTTCTTTCTGTGTTTGTTCTGTAACTCCTTGAAGTCCTTGTTCCATTCCTTTTCAGTTTTTCTTTATCATATTATCATCGTTGTTGAAACATTCATCTGTCAGTGTCCGACTAAAAATAAATCCCATTTCTTTTAGCACTGATTCCTCTCAATCTTTGCCTCAGTTCCCACTTGCAGTTTAAGCAGTCTGGATTAGTCTGGGACCGTAGTCTTGACACTTGCCTTGCTTGATGTACACATGTGGAAGTTGTAAATGTAATTTGGAAAGAAAGATGTGAGTGTTGCAGTTCCATTTCATGGAAAGGTCCAAGTATAGTTTGGCTATTACCAGAACCAAGACAACCTATCATGTCTCTACAAGTTTTTTGTGAAGGTGTTTTGGTTTTTTTTTTGTTCGTTTGTTTCATCAACAAGAATAAGACTGATAACAAATGAGTTCTTACATTTTATAAACACCATATTGCGCTCTTTAAATTTGAGACATGTGACATACATTTTTACTGCAGTTTTTGCACTCTTGATTAAAAGTAAGATGATCGTTATCAGTCAACTAAACTTTTTAATAATTATTCTTTATAGTGTACATTTTCATAATTACACCATGTACACAGACCCGCCCCTCTGCTGTGCTGTAAGCTGAAATCTGAGAGTGTATCATTTGAATAGTGCACTGTATCTTCAAGCTGTAACTGATTCCATATCTCTGTGACATCACAGCTGTCCTGAAACTGATAAGAAGAGAGATAGTGTTAAGGTTACTACAGGATCACAAACAAGTGTACAGGGGCAGATACTGTGGGGGGAGGGGGTGAGAGGAGGGCTAGGGGACCCACCTTAAAAATGAACAAATGATAAAAGTTGTCACTTAATTTCAGCTAGAAATAGCATCAGATCACTCTTTTTGCTTTCTTAGTTTGATTAAACACCTGTATTCAACGTGAGGCTCCTCCCCCCCCCCCCNCCCCAATCAATATTCTTGGATACACCACTGGTGTATGACATGATATGATTTTCACCACAAGGAAGGTATTTTGCACCCACAGCAATCATAAGAAACATATCATTAAACATTAGATATTTACAAAAGATAATACAACAGGATCTCTCTTCCTCAAACCTCAGGTATTTGGAAAAACTTGCATGATCATTGTAACACAATGGTCTCCCTCCAATAACATCATTTTCTGCATCATCATTTTACTCATGACATTAAACATCTCTCAGACAGGGAATTATAAAGTGGTTCCCTAGAATTCAATTGAATCTGAACATTCCTGTATGACTTTCTGAATTTTATCAATGTAAATTTGGGGCTTAATTTGGAAGGATCCAAGTGGGAATTTATGTGAGAAGAGGGAAGTAGTCAGCTGGATCTATAAATGATATGAAATAAAGGAAGGTGTGTAAGGAGGAAATACAATTCGAGTATTTCAGTTTGTGTTTGTCTGTGTGTCATTCTGGTCAGGAGGGAGAGGTGGTGATAACAATGGGGAATTTTTTTTTTTTTCCGAGTGGTGGGAGAAATGAAAGGGAATGCGTGTTACAATTAAATAGATGAAACTGAAAACACAAAAGACAAGTGAAAATTAAAGTTTGAATTAAAATCAAGTGGTCAGTGGTAAGGATTTTCTCTTCTCTTTAGATCATCCATTGTTGACACCGAGGAAGTATTGGAAGTGAAATTTGTGATCAGTATTAATAATCATGTGGGAAAAAGTGCCAAGACTGAAAGTTTAGGACATGAAATAAATATGGTGCGAAGACTTTCCATGACTTATCATCCAGGGGTAAAATAAATATGTTGATTGAAGATTCAATTTTGGAAATGAAACCTTGAAGGATAAGGAGTATCAGGAAGCTGTTGTGTTGTGCTAAAGGAAAAAAGCATTGTGGTATTCTTGAATGTAGTTGTCTCAACATTACATCTAATTCCCTTCTGTTCTGTTGTAGAGCAAGGCCTAGCTCAGCTTTTAGATCACACATTGTTGGAGTGACAGAAAATCAATTGATCGGCTTTTCATTGGAAGTTTGATTTTGTCTCCAATCCATATTAAAAATGTGTCACTTTTGTCACCATCTAGGAATGTTCCCAACCCCCCTTTCCCCATCATCCCTATCCCCCCAATTCCTCCTCTCTTATCTTATCCCCTTTCCTCTCTGTTATCACTGTTACCCTCTCTTATCCCCTTTCCTCTCTGTTATTCCCATTCCCCTCTCCCAAGTGAACCTCAAGTGTTTGGGTTGTTGTTTTTTTAGGTGGGTAGGGGAAAGAGGATATTCACTTGCTTCAGGAATGTTTCAGAAATTGAATGATGACATTGCTGTCCGCATTCAGTGCAGACCATTCTTTCACAAGGTTCATATTGATCCTTTGAACCATTGTGTACTAAGCCCTTTACTGTGAAATCTCAGGGGCTCAGGCTTTGTAGAGAAAATACTGCATAATGTACAAATGTATTTCTTATCGCCATTTCGAGTAGTGCGTGCCACTGCAACCATTTCACTATCACTAGTTGCTGATGTTAGCTTGGGAGTTCTATTACGGGTAAAAGGATCGAAGCAGTTACACTTGCATGCCATTATATGGGGATTACAGGGCTCAAATGGGTCATATGTCATGAAAAGGGGTTATCGTTTGATGTTTTCTGCAGACGTGAGCTAACAAATTAAGTGTATGACTGAGATTTTCGAAATAATCTAGGAATAGGGCCGATTTGGTAGCAAATATATGACTAAATGAACTGCTTTAATGCAAGAGCAGTCCTGTCCCTATAGATGGCTAAAAACTCGTTCGGGAAAAGAGAAACATTTGTAGCAGTACATTTCTCTTGGACCACAACTGACAGTTTTGCTGGATATGTACAAGATTTCCAACAGTGGCTGATACCATTTTTGTATACCGCTTGGGATGACCTTCTTTTTGGGTCATGCATTGAGCTGATCTTTTGACAGTTGTTATTATTCTAAGGCTAGAGGTCAGTAGATGACCTCCGACAAGTTCTTCGGGACGGAAGTTAACCCTCTAGTGCCCAGGCATAGAAATACTGGTAGGAAAATTCTGAAAATTTACATACACACTTCAAATGCCACCCAACATAATTATAAAACATTGATTTTGAGCAATGTCAATTTTTAACAGGTGAAAAATTGTGGGTCAAATTTGGACCTCCGGGCACTGAAACATCCGTGCCATATTTGGACCACTCCATACTGGACCCTTGAAGTTGGGTTGCCAAATATGGACCAGTGGGCACTGGAGGGTTAAGCCCTGAGGCCAGAGCTACTTGTAAAAAGCGGGGTGTTCAGTGGCTCACAATGCCTTTTATAAATCACGCTTACTTTTGGCGTAACGGTCAACGAGGATGACGTGACATGACAGTGGTCAGGGTTACTCATAGTGTGACAACAGTGTGGAAGATGGATGTTGAAATCCCTTATAGTGTCATTGTGAGCTAATATTACGTCTGGGAACCTTTACACTATATAACCTGGAAAGTACAAGACCACTGGTCAGTTTATAACACGGTTTTAATTGTCGGTCACTAGATATTCTCAGCTGATAGACTACATTTGCGCCTTTTTGTATATCGTAAGCAGTGATGCTTTCCAGGGGGAGCTATATATCAATAGAATAACATTACACAATGGAATTTGTACTTCAGTGAAGCAAATTTTGACGAGATCGTACAGTACATGACTGTATTTGGACGGTTCATCTGCCTTTTCAAAACGGCTCCTTTTGCTCTCGATCTCTTGAAATTCTTGTTGGGTTGTGTCCGGTTCTTGGCCATTTTATTTCGTGGCCTGTTTGGCATTATTTCCCATTTCCCTCCGTGATCCGTGTGTTTACGCCTTTGCCCAAGAATATCCGTCTGTTTCCGTACTTTTTCATGGTCTGTTCCCTGACTTTCACGTCAAATACAAAGCGGTGTGTTCTCCCCCTTCCCCCCCCCNCCCCCCCCCCCACACACACACACTAACACACACACACACACTTTTCTCGCCCTCGCCTCCCCTTCTCTCTTCGCAACCCACGTTCTGCTTTTTGTAACTTGCCTCCACTGGGCATTTTGCATGTCAAATGCGATAAGTGAGTTCATTATTATCTCCTACCATTTACCCGCCTCCCTTTTTTTGTGATTGGGGGGAGGGGAGCAGAAGATCTCCTTTCTCAAGTTTTTACACTAAAATGGTACAATTACTCTTGTTCCCCCACCTGCCTCCCCTTGCCCCAGAATCCCCTTCCGCTGTCAACCTCAGTCATTTTGTTTGACGCGCGAGACTGTGCACATGTCAGAACATGATAAAGAGAGTTATTATTTCCTGTCAATCAGCATTACTCCGATGCTGCAGAATTTCTGTCGCTAGCCAATCATCCAACCAATCAAAGCCCTTTGAAATCAATAGTCTTTTGTTGATGGCCGGCGTTCACTGCGCTGTCAAACTGCAATGATATGGACACATAGTACGTTGTGGAACACGGTCCGTTCGTCTTTCAAAGGCCATGGAATCAGGGAGGGAGGAGAGCAGCGCGTTAAGTCCGAAGAAGAAAGAGGGGTATACGGTACTCCATTGCAATATGCAAGGTTGGGAAATGCATTGGCAGGAGGATAGTACCAGTACAGTAGACCCTCACAACATCAGGACTCAAGAATCAAACAACTTTATTTAGCTCATATCACAAGGACATAATAATGAGCATCCAAAAGTGGTAACAAATTAATTAACAACGAACAACAGCAGGAACTAACAACAATAACAATGATGGACGTGACTGTAGCCTGCTTTTAGCAACACTAATTATTCGACAGAGAAGACCAAACCGTAATTTCGAATTTTTGAGGTGTACGAGCTTATGAGTGATAATTTCATACTAATAAGGACTTGTTACTAGACCAATGCAGTGGGTGTTGACACGTTTTTCAAGTACATGAGGTTCGAAGTCGAAAGGTTCGCTCTGCCATGCAACGACAAAAGACCGTGTAATCGTAATTTAGTTTGAGCATCTTACATTGTTGTTGTTGTTGTTGTTGTTGGGCGGCAGCACAGTTGATCTTCTGGATGGAATGTCTGGCCAGAAAAGACATTAGGTGGATCTGATCATTCAGAAATTTGGGTCACAGTGCCATCTTTGCATCAGCTGGATATTACTGGAACTTCTGTTGTCATTATCCCATCAGGGAAAGAAAAGAGCCCAAGCCGATTAACCATCAAATGCCAGAGGTATCCGCGCCGACAGGTGGTCCCATAGTTGTGTTGGGAAACCGTGCTGAGAATACAAGTGAATCTAAAGAAAGAGAAAGAAAAGGGGCATGAAAAGGGCCCTCTGCGATTTCTGAGCCAAATGTTCTGTTTTCTTCCTGTTCTATTCGGGACTTGCCCCTTCGCGGGATAGCCTTTGTCAGACAGTTTAAATCCCTCCTGTTGGCCCTCCAAGTTTTTCCCTCTACAGAGAACTCACGTTTTGGGTTTAGAGGGGGAAAGAGTCGGTAGACTTTAAGAGTTTATGATACAGCCTGTATCACCTCCTGTACTGTACTGTTACACTGGACTGTTACATTGATTGTTAGTAGCAATCTGACCCTTCAACTGATCTTTGCAATTATTTCACGAGTTCTCAGCCTTCTCTAGACTGTCTGCAAACTACATTTCTTGATTTTTAAATCATGGAATGTATTGTGCATACGTATGCAATCTTTTTAAGTTCCTATGTCAGGTCTTGCTCCTTTGATGGTTGGTGGTAGTCATTAATGGTAGGCATTTTATTGTACGTAAGCAAGAAGAGACCTTTAAATGGTGAACGTTTGGCTGACATGATTATCATGGGGGGGGGGGGGGGGGGGGGGGNGGGGGGGGGGGGAGTGGGAGAGGCGACAGCCCCCAGCTAAGTGTGGTCTGTCTTACTTCCTTTTGTCGTCAGTATCTGCCAGGTAACTTTGACTTTGTATTGATTGACAGACCGAGCGACCTTTGAACCAAATGAGCGACTGAGAGAAGAGTAAGTGACAAGTCAGAACTCGTTTTCCTTCTTGCCGCACAAAAGTGCTTTCCTCATAACGACGCAGACATGTTAAGCAAAAAAATTGCCGATTGCTTGACACCGCCAACTTAAACAGTTAAATGGACCATTAAAGTAAATCGGACCTGCGCCCAGATTTGGCTCGACCGTTAACAGTTGCCTCGGGTCCCCTGTTGAGCACATAGCAATAGTACATGTACTTTCATAGAGACGCCTCCAGGCGGGCAGGCCGCTGGCAAGGAGTCAGTGCAATCAGGTTTAGATAGCGTTACATGTTGTCTGCGGTAAGAATTGATCAGTGATTAGGTGATAACAAGGTCCAGGTGATAACAAGTATCTAATCGCTGAAATCGATAAGTAATGTTGGGGCAGTGATAATGAATGGTAGATATAGGTATCTAGTAGGCTTAGACTGAGACGCACAGACAGTAGCTTGAAGCAACGATGTCTTGTTTTGGAAAGTGGGGAGAGGGCGTAGGTCTTGCTTTAACTGTTAACGTTTTTAATGGGTGTTGTTTTTTTTAATCAGTATAGTTCTTTAGGCGAGTTTGGGTGTATGGGAAAAGGGGGAAGCGGGGTGAAGAGGGAGGNAGAGGGAGGAGGGGAGGGGGGGGGGACTAGCTCGGCTTTAGCGGAAATGTGCAAACATAGTTAATCTTCAACATTTTCGAAAAGGAGCTAGAAAAGAAATGTCATTGTTCTTGTTCTAGCTGCGTGGTACATAATGTCTATCATTACATGAGTCAGAAAGTAAACTGAAAGCCTTGACAAGTCTAAATTATGTCCCCAATTTAATTCCCTTTTAACAAGCACATTTTTACATCCTCTTCCATAACGACTGAAGTAGATCGTCTAGTTTTCAGACCGAATGAAGTTCGGCGAGACCGTATTAAAGCCAAGGATACAAAGCGTTCGCTGTTATTACTATTGTTGTTGTTGTTGTTTGTTTATGTCTCGAGGCCATTTGCTGGCTGTTGACGGCCCTGGCCAGACGTTAACCACCTAATGACCTAAGTGAAGTTACACGATCCAGCCGTCGTCTGCTTTGCCTCGCTTTTGAATCAGTGCAAATGGGCTTTCACAGACGATAACCAAACAGATTAATGCCTAGGAAATTAATGATACAGCTCAGTGTTAAATTTCGTCAGTGACCTCATTAAGCGGAGACAGTCTAGGTTAAGAGAGGAATTTAAAACCCCTTAAATGTTCGTAAGATTTATAGCCCACATATCTTCAGTAAGACCGACCGACCTTAAATCTTATATATACTGGAAAGCCCCACAAATTTGAACAGATTCAACTATAACATAACAATATACACTTACTAACTCATAGCACAGAACACTTACTAACCTCGCGCACTCGAAATAATGGACTGGTCTCCTGGACTTCCGAGTTCATGTGTCCCTTCTGTATATATTTACTCTGAAATGTCGGCCGTGGCACTCTGTATTACCGGTTTTCACGTCCTTTCACCCCACTTAATTTTTTTTTCAATACAGTGTTATTGGCGAGAGGAGGAAGAGCAGAATGGATGGATAGAGGGAGGGAGGGGGGGACTAGCTTGGCTTCACAGCAAATGGACAAGCATGGTTGATCATCAACATGTTCGAAAAGAAGCGAGAAAAGACATGGCGTGGGTCAGAAAGATAAAAGAGACAACATTCATTAGTTTTCCTCCTCGTCATCTTCCTTCCTTTCTTCTTCTTAAGTTGTTCAGCTTCTCTTTTCTCCGTCTCCATCCTCTCTATCTTCCCCTCCTCTGTCTCGCTCGCGAGTCTGCTATCTACAGTATCCTTGTGATATGGACGGCAGCAGTGACATTACTCACTCTCATGCATTAAATTTTCAATTTCAGTTTTTATGTACTAGCGCTGTTAACTCCAACGGCTTGATAGTCCAGTGGTAAGAACACCGAACTTAAAAACAGGGTTGATGTTGGATCAGTGCTGCGGGTTGTTGTTGTTGTTGTTGTTGTTGTTGTTGTTCTAATTAATGAGGACCTCAGAGAAGCAATTTAAGCATGATCTTTTCAATACTAGCCAGATGTCTTCTTTTACCCTGACTTCATTTAAATAAAAATATTTCTGTATGAAGGCATAATAAGCACAAATGTACTGTAGACAGCAGATTCGCGGCTTTCACTGCGCCTTGTTCAGTTCTTGCCCCCTCTGCACGCTTCTGATTACGACACCTATTGAGAATAGACTATCTCGATTCTTCTTCCAGGGTATATTTTACAATCTCCCTCATTACCATTTCTGCACTTGTGAGTCCCCTCTGAGATGGTTTAGACTTGCAAATAAAATGTCTACAATTTTTATGTACGACTGTCTCTGTTTTTTGTTGTTGTTTTTTTTGTTGTTGTTCCTTACGGTTTCCCAGGAAGCTTCCAGACAAGGTCTAGAATTCTGAAACACGCCCCTATTTATTCCTATTACTCCTTTTCTCTCTCTCTCTCTCTCTCTCTCTCTCTCTCTCTCTCTCTCT
>JAWQUT010000354.1:729078-739708 GCA_033807755.1 Ellobium chinense | reverse complement strand
GCACACATACAGTCCCTCTGAGTCATGATGAAAGGTGCAAATGCTGACGGGTTGGTGCTGCTGTTGTTGTTTTTGGTGGTGATGTTTTTTATTGTTGTTATTCCAGCTGACGATTTCAGATTCTGTCTCGTCGGTCTGTCTTGGGCAGCGACATTCTGTCCTTAGCAAAGACACTCCCTTTTCATTATTTCGGAATTACGTCTCTCATATTCTGTTCATTTCATCCTCATTGCCCTCCTTCAGTTTTTCAACCGATACCGCAATTCGAATATCGATGACTGTGTTAAATTTCTGTTGTTTTTTAACACATAAAACGATCTAGTGGAAATCTAGTGGGATGCGCTATGTTGCCAGAGTGTTGCAATGCCGAGATGTCCGTTGTCCACACCAGCTGCATGTCCTTTATTTTTGCCTGAGGAAATTTTTTTTATCGTTATTGTTTGGAGGAGAGAGTGAAATGATTGGGAGAAGGCTTTACTTTGCGGTGCAGACACCTCGGACAAACAGTTTCTTTAAATCATTTGGAAACAAGGAGTTCTTAGTTTGCGTGGAAGAGTGTTCTTTCTTTCTGCCCTTTTTTGGTTTCTCTCCCTTTATTCTTTGTTATCTGCCCATCGACATTGAACATTTCGTGTTATACAGTGTCTTGACCACTACTGGAACTGGATGAGGCACATTGTGTTCGGCACTTTTCGAGTAAAGTTTCATGGATATGCTGCAACTTGCAGATGTGCCTTTGCAGTACGTTTTTTTTTTTGCTGGAGTGATTCAAACTGTAAAGATTAGCTCCGGCTTCATGCATGTAATTCCCATTCGAAACTGTTAAGCAAATAATAGCTTTTTAGCAGGCTTGCTAAATTCAGAAAGTGTGTAAACAGTTTTAATGCTGCCCTGAACGATTAGAATTGCATTGGGCTCGATCGGTTTAATACATATTATGAAACTTACAGCTTGGCTGGATTTGTGAAAGGCAAGAAAAAAAAAAGGGTCCTTAGTGTCCAGATAGTTGGGAAGCGCATCAGATTATGTCATTGTGATTCCGAAATGAATGAATCTGCGACGTGCAGCTGAACTGAATGATAGATCTTTATGTTGAGGGTAGGGATTATTTCTATACGTGAATCACAGTAACTTGAGTGAAACATTAAATCTGTATCTGTATCACTGGTATGTGTCCAAAAAAAATTTACTGTAACAGTTAAGTTGAACTGAAATGACATTACTTTTGGATTTGTATGATGTTATTCTCTGAGTTACTTCAGTACTTTACTTTAAGCTATTTAGAAATTAGTATGTTGTAATTTAATGAGTAGAGCATGAATGAAATGTCTGAAGGTGGATCACGTGGGGCACAGTATGCTTGAGACTCTTTCATGTTTGTAAACTTATTGATGTTTGTCACTGGCCAAGTGCCTAATAAACTTGAACGTGAACTTGATTAAAGTTTTTTTTTATTAGGCTGAGCTTAGTTTGCGAATGCATTGAGGCAAGGCATGCTAGTAGTTATGCATCTTGCGGCACGCACGATACATCATACGTCATGCATAGAATAATTCTATCATACACAAAGGGAAAGAGCAGTGCTTGGAACAGATGAATTAGAACATGCAAGACACTGCTCATCAAGTGGTCAGAAGTCAGTAAAACCAGCAGAAGTTAGAGTCAAATCAAGCATACCATGTGGACTAGGTTACTAATCGGCTGGTGTGGCTTTATCTTATTATGTGACAGAGCTTAGAGATGTTGTTGATATTGTTGATATTGTTAACGAATTTTGGTTTGATATTTTTGTGTACATTGAGATTTTTTTTTCCTCTTCTGCAGGAACTTACTGGTATTATCAACCTTCTAGATCCAGAAGGACGTGGCCTTATTAGTTACGCAGATTTCTGTCAAGGGATACAACAGATTATAGAGATTCAGCAACAAGGTGAGCACACTGCGATATCATACAGTCTCGTCTATGCGGGCCATGTTTGCTCACTCAACATACTTGTAAGGCACGTTCTGCAAACAAAGTTTTGTCGATGATGACCACCAATTTGATAGTGACGATAATAATATTAAAGTGGGTCTTTAGCGTAAGGAGACCTATGGAAGTTACGCCTACACGACTTCCAAAAATGGGTTGGTTTTGTCGTTAGCAGTTGTCTGCTGTCGTTCCAAGCTTAAACTTAAAATCTGGATGTAAACTTCTCCAAGTTGAAGCAGTCTATTCAGCCTGGCTTTACTTATTGCCACTCTATTGAGCCTAAAGTAATGGCTGTACTAAGCCTTAGCTGAGTCATGAAGACATTCAGGGTCTCCTGTGTTGCAGCAGATGGTCGTATGTAAACTGTATATCATTTTACATTCTATGACCTTTTTTTTTATGGAAACAGCAGTAATGGTGGTTGAAGATTCGCTATTCAATAGACTACTGAATGGAGCAAAATAAATAGACAACAAAACTGAGATCGATAAAGACGTCAGACACTTTTACGTGGCACTTTTGACCCACCTGGAAGCAATTCACTCAGGCCCCACTCGAAACACCTCGTCGGCATTTGCGACATACAAGGGTCGTATTCCAGAAATTGGCTCATATGCTGGCATCATTTTGTAACTGGATTTTTACTCGGTTCTGATGATGTTATTGGAAGCTATGGTGGACGAGCTCCTCAACTTGAGGGTGTATGTATTTTTAGTAATAATGCAGTTCAGAATTCTTGTATCCAGGCTAATATACCCTTTCACGCGACGTCATATTATTACTACCTGACCAGGCCTGATCATTTCAGAACTTTCTCAGCTCCCTAGGGAGCATTCCGTGCCACCGCCATTTACAGGCGCAGCTCATTAGCATTCTGGTAGTATGTTCTACTGCCTACAGCCAGATATTCATATTACAGACGAGTGGACTGACGAAAATGTGAATGAAAGCTTTACCAAGACATGTACATTACTGTAAAACCACGGTGGGGTATCGAACCTACGATCTTTAGAGTTTGAGTCCAAGACCGTATAACCTTTCATCCACTCTGCTCCACAGTAAATAAATAAGTCTCTTTATGCAAACAAAACAGGTTTTCGTCTTTCTCAATTTTCTACACCTTTATTTTTGCCACATACGCCGTTATACTGTTATATCAACACAGAACATTTTGCACATGCAATAAATTTCTTTCAGTGGTCCCCGATCATTCCGACAAGCAAACAGAAAAACGGGAATAAAAGAGAGCCAATGAGGCATATCACTGCACACATTCACACATTCCTGCTGAAGCTGAAGTCAGCGTCATTACGTAACTTTTTATGTCTGTTTCTCATCGTCAGTATCTCGAGACTCCTTTAAAGGCAGTGTCAGTGAAGAAACCTTGGTGCCATTGGATATCGCTGGAGATCTTTCAGTATTAGACGTAAGTCGGTTTATAGTTGTTTTCACCTGTGAGATGTCTTTACTCCCTTGTCTTATTTTTGCTTACTTGTTGTCATTGCTAACTTCAATTTTCACCTTAAAGCTTACCTGCCTTTCTTTCTTTCTCTCTGCCTTTCTCTCTCTCCTTTTCTCTGTCTTTCTCTCTCTCCTTTTCTCTGTGTTTCTCTCTGTCTCTCCTTCTCTCTCTCTCTCTCTCTCTCTTTCTGTCTTTCTCTCATGTTTTAAGGATAAATAGCCTCTTTATTTCACATGTTGTCTTTTCTCGCTTTTTTTCTTGTTTTTCCTTTTAGTATTAGTCTCTCCTTTTACATAATAATATAATAATATAATATATAACAATCACCAATCCAATAAATGTACAGTAATATAGTAGGTACATTATGTCTGCGAAAACAGTATAAATTTTTATCGTAATGAATCTCACTCTCTCTCTCTCTCTCTCTCTCTCTCTCTCTCTCTCTCTCTCTCTCTCTCTCACTATCTATCTGTCTCTCTGCTTTCTCTCTCACTCTTTCCCCTCTCTTCCCTTTGACTTCTTCAAATACATCCTCTTTCCTTTCTCGCAAGTAAAGACTTGGTCATTCTCTTCTAAATCATGACATTTCGTTTTCTGTCCTCAATAGTTTATTTCACACTTGAGTGCTGTGAATGTTTACAACCTGTCTTTCCCATGAACTTAAATCTTCCTTTCTATGTCTTTGATGAATACCGTCTCTCTCTTGGTGCTCTGAATTAAGACTCACTTTCTCTCTCTCTCTCTCTCTCTCTCTCTCTCTCTCTCTCTCTCTCTTTTCTCATGCTGTCTGTAAGACCCTTTCTCATCATCACCGAATACAACCACTTATTCATTCTCTGTCTCTGTCTCTCTCTTTCTCTCTCTCCCTCTCTCTCTCTCTCTCTCTCGCCCTCTCACTCTTCTCATGCTGTCTGTAAGACTCTTTCTTACCAATGAATACAATCACGTTCATGCCCTTTCCCCTCCTCTCTCTCTCTCTGTCTCTGTCTCTCTCTTTCTCTCTCTCTCTCTCTCTCTCTCTCTCTCTCTCTCTCTCATGCTGTGTCTAAGAGCCTTCTTATCAATACAATGAATCCAACCACTTGTTCATGTCTTTAAGTTAGATCCGGTTCATTAATATGGCGAGTCATGCTCGATGCCATTCTCCGTTCATCACTACTGTGACTCCAGGTAGCATAGACCTGTCAGGGGCGGCGGAACGCTTTCATATTATCCTGGACCGGGTTAAGGAGATTTTTCGGAGAGNAGGGGGGGGGGGGGGCGTTTTGGATTATATTTATAGTCCCCTAGAGCGGTTGCTCTTTTCGGAGAGTTTCAAAAAACCCGAAGAATGTCAGGGTTAATTAATTTAAAATAGATCTGCTTATCCCATCACAGCCTTCAGCCATTTTGAAGCAAATTGATGGAATACGTTTCCCAGGCATTTATTTCAACATGGCCGTACGCGAAACGAACTCTTGAATCTTCTGATCCTGAGGTTAACCAAATTTCACAATTTCATCAAATTTGACAAGGACGGGGTTTGGACTCCCTTAGTAATCCTCCCTCCTTCTTTCTTTCTCTCTCTCTCTCTCTCTCTCTCTTTCTCTCTCTTTCTTTCTCTCTCTTTCTCTCTCTCTCTCTCTCTCTTTCACATACACACAGACACACATACACATACCGGCAACGTCAGTTCTACCGCCCGTTGAGTAAGTCCCAAAGACCCTTAGGGTTATTGGTGACTGCCAAGCCCAGTACTAAAGCCTTCCCGTAGAGACTACAACACGAAGGAAAAGAACAACACAAACGATAGTCTGATAGTCTCCCTTTCTTTTTAGTACAATTGATATCGATTTTTTTTTCACATTCTTTTTCATGGTAGATGTATTCTGCATTCCCACGTCCCATTGATCGACTGCCTTTAGGGTTTGTGGAACCGAAGCGATCTCGATTTTTCTTTCTATTTTAATTGCGAAGGTTAATTTCCAGAGTAATAATACATATAGTTCGATTACATTAGCGGTAACCTTGTCTGTTCAGATATCTACATTGGTCCATAGTACATAGGCTGACGTGTGCACACCACTAGTCTCGCTGTTTCTACAATGCCAGTTGCTGAGTGTCTGATATGATCTAATCATGCTAAAATATATTATGTATAGCTTCCAAATTGTGGACCAGTCACAGACTTGGTCAAATTTGATAGGGTCATGCGAAAAGTTCATTAAATTGATTTATTCTGTAACAGAGAGTTAAAGATGTTGGAAGTAACTCAAAACAGTTCTGAACATAAAACGGGTAATGGCTGCTACAGCATGATTCATGCTTGTCTTGAAAAGGTGAAAAATTAGCGAACTAGGTCATTCAAATTTAGAAACATTGAAAAGTGTCAGTGTGAGAAAATATGTGGCAATGTCTTCGAATTTACAGTTGCAGGATAATTGGAGAATCCAAACCTCGCTGTTGTTTTCAGATATAAAACACCAGGAATAGACTATGCCTGCCGATGCTTACTCAACGTGACAGACCAGCTGTTTTAACATTCTTTCAAGATTTCTCCGGAAATAGTCGAGTCCAATCAGCGACGCTAATTAGCTTGTTATACGTATATTAAGGGTGGTCCTTTTCCCCTCCACCCCCCACCCCTGAAAAAAGAAAAAAAGAACACAAACCATATTTAATTCAAAGACCAATAACTTAAAAAAGGTAAGAGGGAACCGGGATGAAATTTGGAGCACAATAAGAGGGAGATGTACGGTAGTCTGTAATTGTTGCAAGTTTCAGTGACCTGGTATGAAACAGAAACACTTGTCATAAACATGCTAGAGCCAAGACGCATAACCGGCATGCTATTGCTAGATCTTTTTTTTTTTTAATATAGCTACGAATATATAGTCTTTGTACCTAGAAATTCGAATTTTTCAGCAGTTAAAAACATTATTCATTGACTAATGTGACAAAATTCCCTTGCATACTCTTTGAATTCTTGAAGTAATACGCTTTGAAATGTGTAAAGTTTTTGTTTTCGAGCCCCCCTGTATTACGCCCTTGATGGGTTTGTCCTTTTTAACTTCTTGCCTCGAGTTTTTCCATTGTGCCATGATTTTGCTGATATTGCATTTTGAGGATGGATGGCGTTGCCAGACCATTTTCATTTTATCAAGATAACAGCAGCCTTTGGAAGTGTTGTTTGAGCTCATGTAACCAATACCTCATCACTGGCGTTCCAGCCACAAGCTCTCCATGAACACATTGTCATGTGGTGTCAGCCATTCGTCTTGAATGTTGTCCTCGTGAGATTATTGGCACCGCTGATCAAATATTGATCACTTTGTATTGATTAAACGGACCGGTCCAAATACCTGCGTCGATTGTTTCCGTTTAACCAAAAGGCTGGCCGCGCGCGGGACGCGGGGTTTGTGTTTGCGGCCAGCGGGCGGTGCTCGGCAGTGAGATGTTGTGACTCGCTGGATGGTCATGATCATGTCAGGTCATATTGATTCTCATTGGTCATTTAGGCTAAAGACGGTTGGCTTGCATAAGAGCACTGATCATTATAATATAGTCGGCTCTTCTTAATCGCAATTTATAGGGAGATTGGAAATGGTTGTGATTACTTGATAGGAGTTGATTTGTGTGCCGCATTCTGTCGACTGAGAAATGTTATTAATATTGTGAACTCCGCTTAATGGCAATTTATAGGTTACGTGGAAAAGGTTGCAATTACTCATTAGGAATTGCTATTATTCATTGATCCGTATGCAGTATTCTGTCGACTAACAGTGTGTGATTATACAATCGGCTCCGCTTAATCGCAATTTATAGGGAACGTGGAAAAGATTGCAATTAATCAAAAGTATCAAGGCCGCCGTCACTATCATATCGCAGCCCCTTTCATGCCAACCCCCTTCCATCAACCCTCCCCACCACGCCTTCCCTTCACTTCTGCCCCCCCCCCCAATTCAACAAACACACACTTCCCCAACATTAGGGGTAGTCAGAATTTGAATTGTCTGATGAAGAACGGGGGGAAGGTGGGTCCGAAATTCTAGTGTTGTATGTACTGAGAGATGAAGAATTAGAATATATGCCTTTGTTCGCATAAATAATGAAATGAAGGATTTATGAGGTGAGAGAGAGAGAAAGAGGGAGAGAAAGTAGATAAAGAAAGTTTTGAACTCTTCCTTTCTTTAGCAGCCTAAGCCGAGAAAATATTATTTGCCTAAGTACTTAGGGCCTTCTTGAGATAGGATTGTTCAAATAACCACTTATGACTGAATCTATATTTGTATACTTTAGGCAATGCACTATCGTTGACTAAAGGCTTAGGTCTTTCGGATATTTCTCAAGTAAATATAATAATAGACTTTACCACCTATCATGTAAGTACTCTACATAAAGTCTAAATCAAGACTGATACACTGCATTCATCAGCCCCAGCACTGTGATGTTCATTCTGCGTGAACTCACGAGATGGCTTTTTAGAAATGCATAGAGCACTATAAGTTTGCTTGAGGACATTTTGAAAAAGCAAACAACAGTATCATAGTAAACAATTTTTACAATGGCCAAAGGAGAGATCTTGACTGTATAAAAGGACAAGACCCATGAATCTTTGAAGCTTGGTTTCGAGTCTGCAGTGGCCGTATGTATAGTCCTTAAGTTGGTTAACGCATTGGGGTAACTACTGGAACCTTCCTAAACATTAGTAGTGTTCACTATAGTTAACGCACTACTTTAATCAACGTATATGCTATCCATACAGCCACAGAAGTTTAAAGTATGGCTCCATTTTGTGATATCGCTGACCAAACTCCAAGGCCCAGACTCATATACCTAGTACTTGTATCTTGCCCAGCACGACCGTTTGGCGTACAACCACACATGCTTGTTTGAAAACTGTCTTTATGGGAAAGGGAAATGCGTAATACATACCCCCGAGTGCGATGGTTGAATTCATTACAATACAGAATACTAAGCAGTGTCGGCGACTATTTAGATGTTGAGACTTCACAACCTGTCACTACATTGTCGGCGATGAACATTGACATAATATTATGCCCCTTGGACAGCATTATTCATGGACTGACTTTGTTTGTTGAGAGTGCAAGCATATTACACGCGTTGTCCTTCCTTCCTTTCATGCATGTTTACGTTTTCATAGTGTCAGAAGCGGAGGCATGGGCATGGGTGGGAAAGTGCCCAACCCCCCCCCCCNCCCCCCCCCCCCCCCCCCCCCTTCCCCCCAAATGTTCTCTCAACTTTTCAAAATTCTGAAGTAGGGCGGACGCCGAAAGCATATGATATCTACGTTATCATTTCTCTTTTGAATAAAGGAACTCACTAGGAAAGAGATATTTGGGGGGATGATCTTGTCTTCTCGCCCTCTTCAAACTCCTCCTAGGCCAACGCCTGTGAATAGTAAAGTGTCAGTCATGTTTGAATGCCACCGTGTCCTACATGGAAGAGAAAGTATCAAGGGCCATTCTCTCTGTTTGCACCTATACACATCCATAAATACAACAGTGTCTCTGTGCTTCTACTGGTACCACGATGTCAGGGAAAATGTACGGAGTGAAAACGCATTATTCACTGAGCTTCTGTAGTGCACTACTGTCATAAAAACAAAATCACTTTGCGTTGCCGAGTGATGGAGTTTTGACATGAACCAAAGTCGTGTCAGCGTTTGAAAGAAGGGGCAATAAATCTGGCAAGGTCATGCGGTGACGCCCCCTTGTTATTGAGGCCCATTCCGGGGCATTCAGGCAGATTATTAGCATGTCACGTTGTTCGTTCAGGAGAGCATCCAAACATTAAAGGGGGAGGACGATACTTCACATTTGCATACACAAGCAGGTTATGGGTACTTCAACATGGCTCCGTACTGAGGATTATACTGATTTGATATATTATTATTAGATGGGGGCAATTCCAGCAGAATGGCACGTCAGTGTGTGCAAATTTCTGAAAAGCTTTTGACTTTACAACAATCAGTTTTGTTTGTTTTTAACATGGGTGTAAGTATTCCCCATTTGTTAAATGTTATTTTGATCGGACGAACTTGATTTCGCCGTAAATGAGTGAGCATTTGTCATTGTTTAGCAAAGAAAATGGGTTAGGGAAAGGGTTGAATTACGGCGAAACCGAGCACACTGATTTTAATCGCCCATGTACGGTGTATGGTCTGAGCATGATAAATAAACTTGATAAACTTGTTTGTTTAAATATTTATATAACTATAACTGGTCGCTATTAAGTCAGAGCTTTTCAAAAAGTTGTGTAACCGAGACGGCATTCTGCTGGAATAACCCCCAGTTGGATTTAGTTGGATTGCATTGAAGGCATTATGACTTTTAACATGGCTTTGTATGAGCTTTCTATGCAGCAGGGTAAGCATGTTCGTGGGAAAGTAAACAAGGCGGACTCATTCGAAGGCAAGAAAGATGAAATGGTCATGTAGTCGAAAAGAACAGTTTGACTTCCAAGTCTTTGCCCTGGCGTTTTTAAGCAACAGAGCCCGTGTTGTATCGGACCAAATTGACTGTTGAGGGCGTAATCGTGCTAGCTGTATTTAGAATGTGTAGTCGAGATAGTCCACTGATCTGTCGGGCTCGATCACGCAAGGGTTTGAGCAAAGTTTGTGGTCTTGGGAAACTGAAGTTGAGACCATCGCCTGATGTTTGCCTGCTCTATGGACAACACGTGATTAGGGTGCATGTCGATAATTTGGTCAGTCCCAGGTATGTGAGAGGGCAAGGGTCACATCATGGAATCTGTTTGTTTATTTATTTATTTATTTATTTACAGACAACCCTTACAACTTGGGGCAGACAAGTCGAGGTGCTCTGTCTGCGTCTTTTTTTTTTTAAATATCATGGTAAAATAATAAAAATTAGAATACATTCATCAGTCGTATGCGTTAGAATCAAATATTATAAAATCGCCTTTATCTTGGCCCAAGCTTCACTGAGATAAAGAGGAAACGCCGCATCAAAGAACTCATAAAAATCACATCTCATGTCACCAGATAAACTCGGTAACTTAGAAAAGAAATGAATGAGGATATGACCGGTGAAAACCAGAGCGACGCCATTGTTGATGTTCCTGCAAAAGTTTACCTGATCGTAGTCTCTGCCAAAAAAATAATCGGCCTAGCCAAAAAGTAATCGGGTACACATTGTGTGTGTGTGTGTGTGTGTGTGTGTGTGTGTGTGTGT
>JAWQUT010000354.1:716295-728781 GCA_033807755.1 Ellobium chinense | reverse complement strand
CCCCTCTTCCTTTTCTCTGCGTTTTGTCCAATTGCTGAGGATGCGATAAATCTAGATGTGCTTTCTCAATGCTCAGAGGTTATTTATAGATAATAATAATAAGTCTACATGATAAAGGTCCGTGCCAAGTCTCAGTGTACAGAAATAGTAGAAGAGGGTAAGGGTTATGTTGGCACATGCTTGCTTCTGAGGATAAAGCCACTTCTCTGTCTCTCTCTCTTTCTCTCTCTCTCTCTCTCTCTCTCAGGCTCGCTTACTCTTCTCTCACTGTCTCTTGCTCTTTCGCACTCTCTCGCTCTTTCTCTCTCACTGTCTCTTGTTCTTTCTCATTCTCACTCTCGCTCATTTTTTTCTTTCACTCTCTCTTACTCTCTCTCTCTCACCCCCCTCCCCCTTGCTCTTTCTGACTCTCATTCTCACTCTCCCGCTCATTCTTTCTCGCTCTTTCTCTCTTTCTATTTCTCTCTCTTTCTCTCTCTCTCCCTTTCTCTCTCTGTCTCTCTCTCTCTGTCTCCCTTTTCTCTCTCTCTCTGTCTCTCTCTCCCATGTCTGGTGTGACTATTACGTCTGTCCATGTCATTCACCAGCCAGTCCGCCCACACTTCCTGGGCTTGTAATGCACCAGACAACACAACACACAGGGGTAGGCAGCATCTTACATGCTTTCAGAGGCGTCACTCACAGTTGGGGGGGGNGGGGGGGGGGGGGGGAAACAAAGACTTCACTCTGTCCCCTCCCCTACTGCAGATATGTCCGACACTGGTGTAATAGTTTGTTGACCAGAGTGCATGTATTTGCTCTGCGCAGAAGGGAAGATCTCCTAAAGTGTATTCCCACCTTCGCACCCCCTGTTTGTTTCCGCCCATGGAAACATGCACATCCGTGCCACGCTTACACAATGAGTAATTCCGTCGATTTGGCTCTTTGCCTTTCTTTACTAGATCTACGTGACCTTAATTCTTCTACAGGTAGTATTTGTATTCCATGACAAAAGGCGATACAATTAATGCTTTTACTCCCGATGCGACCACAATAGGCAATAATAGAGAATATTAATTTAATTTTGTGGCTGCTGCTACTCTAACACTGCGGAGGACGCCGTATATCCTTCCTTCAAAGGCAATGGGAAAATGAAAACAAACCCAAAAAAAATGAAAATATCAGAAGGACACAGTCACCCCGGACCTTTATTCACCCAGGAAGGAAATGGTTTTACCTTGCCATACAGTGCTATACACATCTCATTCATTGTAACATCGTAAACATATTTCTGTATCTAGGGACTTAGGACTAGGCGAAGGTTTAGGGAAGAAGATACGGTCTTGGGATTATCGCTAGATTTTATCTTCATCTAGCAACTTTCTTCTGTGCTGTCAATTCCTAACTCTGCCCCATAGCCTAAACAAGCACATTGTGTGAGAGTTCATGGATAGTGTCCCTTCATACAATGTACAAAGATTACACGATAGTCAGTTCCATTTGTAGACGTGAACCAATATTTGAATGACAAATATGATACCAGTTTATATTATGTTGTGTTGAGTCATCGATCAGTCTTGAAAGAATTCGCAAACTTATTTAACTAACTCATGCCTGCAGGGTCAGTCTCATGATTCATACGCGAAATATTGCCAGGAAAAGTCCCCTCTCCACATCACGGAATATTCCTTGATGTACACGTGTCACCATCTGAGACTTTTTGTTTTTAATTGATATAAAATGAAGAAAAGCAGGTGAAACTGTGTATTTGGCGTAGTCAACCCAACAGTAAGACACCGCCTTGTAACAACGAATCTGGTTTGAGAATCTTACGGTGTTTTGTCTTTACACGGCAGAGCATTTTTATGTCGTCATCACTGACAAAGATTTGGAGAAACTCGACAACTTAGTTATGACTGAAGTGAATATAAAGGATGTTGTCAGAGATTCGGTGAAAATCTTCACTTGGATTTTGAAAGAAGGTACTAAAACATTTGTAAGAAGAAAAAAACAGTCCTTAAGTTTTTACTATTTTTGTATTTTCCTTTCTGACTAAAACATGAAATTCTGACTCAAATATGACAAAGATGTACGTGGGATGTTTTGTCATAGCACCGGCCTTAATTAATACGTGGCGTGGTATATAGACTAGAATAAGTATCTGTGAGCCATTAATTATTACTTACATCCTACATCTGCCAAAGCTATACCACCGGTTTCCCTCTGCCAAGATCCTGTTCTTGCTGTCTCTATCTTGCCTTCATTCCTATCAGTCAGTCATCCCTGTCATGTTTTCGCCACTTCCTCACCCTCTCTGTTTCTCAAAGGCTGTCTGTCCGTCGTTACAGTCAGAGTTAGCTAGTGCTACACATTTGCATTGTCCGTAGCTTTTGTGTTTCTCAGCACGATTTTGACAAGTTGATGGTTCAACTCCTACCGTGCGTCACCTTTTCTAATTGTTACCTGTTGTTAAAGAGGAAGGAAACGCCCCTCAACAGGTTTCTGTAGCTTCTTCAGGACGGGCATGTTGTTTTTCAAAGTTTTCGAGCTGGCTGCAAGTTTAGAGTGTTTATAAACACCTGTTGCTCTATACAGTTTTCCGCTAGATAAAACGTTGTGACACTTCGACATTGTGCTAGATGATTTATTACTATAAATGTTTAAGTCTGTTTTGGTGGTTGCAAGGCTGGAGTGTGTGTATACACCTTCCTTCTGCATAACTCCGTCTGTCACAGCAGACATTTTGCTCATGCGCTCTAGACTACTGGACGGCTTGTTTTGTCATTACTTTTCTTAGTTATCTAAGCTGACGACACGTTTGAGTCGAAATACTTTTATGTTCCATCAAGCTGACCACAACATACGGGTTTATCGGCAGACTTTGGAACAGGCAACTGTTAATTTACTTTGAGTTCTTGAGCGACTGTTAGAACAGTTCTTTCTCTACAGTTTCAGTGGTCCGGTAGGCTTGCTACCTACAACATCTTATTATCACTTTAGTACTGTACTAGATGGACTTCTGACAATGACCTGAAGTTTTTATGAGTGACAGGAGTATATGTCTAATACCTTTTAGCACTCAGGATATCAAGAATGTGGTTCTAATTCATCAGATATAATAAGTCTTACTGTGTGCAAGATCGGTTATAAATCTCTTAAGCTTTAGAGCTATCGACCAGTTAAGATTGTGCTTCATACACTTATATTCTCAGTATATAATATTATAAACCAGGAGTTTACTGTTAGGCAAGCAATAGTTGTCGTGTCGTGTATGTTATTGTACGGTCTGTTTCTCTTGGACTCCACTCAAGTGAGCCCAGAGCGACTGTCGACGTGGGAGGAGGGTTGTTGTGATTGCCCTACTTTTCAAAACACAGCTACTGTTACTAGATCACTTCCATAACAGTCTGTGTGTTAGTGTTTAGTGTATGGCCAGTTTCTTGTGGGCTGAGCAGACGAAGGCCCTTGAAATGGCCGGAAATTTGGATTTGCCCGTTCACTGTCACTATAGAATATAGCACAGTGTGTCATGCTCTAGTTGTTTAATATTACTAATATTATACCGCTGGTGCTGATGTGTATTGTGCAATTTCTTGCAGGCGCTGGGAAAACCTTAAAAGCTCAAGGAGGTTTTCATTTCGACGCTACAAGATTTAACTGTATTAATAGTTCAAACAGTAGGCCTAATCACAGTAAAGATCATGTGTTGTGTTTGTACATTGTAACTACATCGACTTCTTTTCCTTAAACCGCTAAGAGGAACTTTAAAGAAGTTGTTATTCAATACCATGCATAATATCTGAGACGAATAACTGTCGTGGTCTTGAAGTTCAACACGTTTAGATCTAGGCTGAAGTGTAAACAGTTTTCGTTAACAAGCATAGACGGACTTGTACGTGGTTGTTCATTAGTCTGTTGATATTTAACAACTCCATCTTCTGGATTCCAAGAGAAAGTTGAGAGAAGTTTTTACTCAACTTTGTGCATCAAAGATCAGAAACAATCCCCGTCTTGCAGTTGAACACGTCTGGCTTGCGACCTTTTTCCGAAAATGCAACGCTGAGCCGGCCGTTTGCCATTTTCATGTTTGGTTTGTGCTAGCCATTTCACTGTCAAGTCAGTCTGGACCGACGTCTGTCTGAGGCTGAAGTGTTGAGGAAGTTATTATTGGCTGGCCCAACGTCGCCTTGGCATGAGCTTTCGCATGCACTTGTGGAGATCGGTGTTTGTTTTAGCCATAAGCTAACCACATTATGTCGGACGAGTTGGCGAAACAAGAGACTGACAATCGTGTTGCTGAGGTAATTTGGCTTGTGTTCTCTGGACCAGAGTCTTTGTTTGAGTGTAACTTTAATGTGCATGTTACGATTTTTAGTCTGTGTTGGTGTGTGGGGTTGTTTCATGTACAATGTTTAAAGGTAATGGTGAAGGCATTCCGCTTGGGTTACATTTCCCTATGGGGGTTGAGTCAACTTTCATGTTAAAGTCAGGGCTCAGGATCGGGAGGAATTCCTCATGCATGCACAAAGACTTGGGAAAGCAGTGCTGTGAGTTCATAGCTGAAACTCTTTCCCATTTCCCATGTTATTTTGCTGGTTTATGGGATTGTTCTAGTGCTTTATGAAATCTGATGGAGAAAGACGCAGTAATGCGGTAGGGATTATAGGTGTGAGAGTTGTCCTGAGTGCGTTCACCGATTTGAGAAAATATCAGACTAGTAGAACTATACCATACTTGTCTTGTCTTTCTCATTTAAATGTTTTAATAATTTAAGTGGCATATGCTGGACAAGGGCATGATATGTTTTATTGATATTGATTTTAGATTCTTTGTATTTTCGTTAGTGTTTTTGTACGTGTGACCGTTGGCAGGAGTAAGTTTGGCTAAAGAGAGACTGATTTAGCCTTTCATACAAGGTTAAGTCTGAAGTTGTTTTAAAAAATATGTCACAGAAAGGAAAGGCTTTTTGTGTAAGCGCATTCCCAGCTTCCTCCCCACTCTTTCTTTTCGCCTCCTCGGGTTTTTTTTTTACTTCATTTATGTTGTATAATTTCTAGGCAAAACAAAATTTTGTTTTCAGTTTGTATCTCTAGCTTATAAGTTATGCTAGCTCCCGGAACGTAGATGTTGTAGAGAGAAAGGATAAACCTCTAGGAATCAACGTGAACCCAAGATACGCCTATGATTCTGTCAGGAAACGACCCCTAGGGAAAAAACCTGATTGGGAATCATTGTAATTCGAACCGGTTAACATCCTACGTTGCTCAAACTCAAAGCAACAGTGTTAAACCCCACGCTTATTGAAACAATCAGTTTGGCTCAGACCTCATCAAATCAACGCTGTTCGCTGTTTACGACCCTCAGGCATTTTCCGACATTCCCGGCTCGCTCCAGTGGCTTTGTTGAGCGACGGGACTAAGTTATAAAACAGCAGTTATGGCCCCTTTAACACGCCGGAGGGCAGGTCTAGGCACTGTCTGAATCACACTAAAACCCATCATTGTTTCTTGAAAACTCATCAGTTTGGAAGCTGGATGAGCTGTGTTTAAACCTTTTACCAGCATGCCTCGAAGGTGATTTTAAATTATCATTGAAATAATCTTGCTACTGAGTAAGTTTTAACCCTGTTTGTTTTGGGTTGGGTTTTTTTTACGTGCATTTTCCCGTGACCTACTTTTATTGTACTTTCGATTCCACTTAATCAGCACAACTATTCGGGAGCATATTATACAAAAGCTTTAATTAAAAGAGATTGTGATCTGCCAGCGACTGTTCTAAAGATGGAAAGTACTGCGTTCTGTTATCTTGTGTAATGTTTCTGTGAGATAGTGTCGTTTGTACTAAGAAACAAGACAAACCGGCTTAGACTATAGATTATGGTATTGCAGGATCACGAATGACTTGGTTATTATTATTTTTTGAAGCAACGAGAGTGTAACGGTCCTGGGCCCCTCCGGCCCCAGACTGTCTATTGGCCCAGCACATGCCACTGCTCACTTCTTTCTCATACCCATTCCTTCCATCAGCCATCTGAAATAGGTGATGTCTGTTTCTTTGTGTCTGTCCTTTAGTTCCTTCTTCTATTTCAGGGCTACCATCAATACGTGCTCATGAAGTGTGTTCGCTCCCGCCCCCTCTCCCTCAAAAAAAAAAAAAAGAGTGAGGTCAGGAATTATTTAAAGATCAAAAACTCTATCAAGGGCAAATCCTCGTAGGATCACCTGTTGTTTTGCTTTCCACAGAACAGAGCGCTTGAGAAGAATCAGACACCTTTCTACATGCTCACCAAAATTTAGAGAAACTCAATCATTATCTAACATTTCGATGCAGTCATCAATTCAGGGCACTTAACCATCTTTGCATACTCACCGGAAGATAGAGACTCAAGGGATATAATCCTTGCCTGTCTCTTCAACAAGGGATGTAAACTTAATCCTTGTTTAATTACTCTTCGATGCACTTTGCTTCCAAGGGGAGGTAATTATCCTGTGCATATTCACCGAACGTCTGGGAGGTCTTTGACACCTATTGTTTTTTCTTCTTTTGGCCCTATTAACATTTTGCGTTATTCTAAATATACCACTGTGATTTGGGGAAATTTCTTCCATGGAGGTTAAAGTACTTCTTTTGCCCGATCTTTTAACGGGAAGAAAAAGGGGGGTCAACGCCCAAAATTTTTCACAAATGTCTTTTGAAAAAGATCACCTCAAATTCTGATTTGGTCCCCAAATTTTCATTTGGCTGGTTTTGACCGCGTGCGAATACATAGGTCTACACATTTTATTTTTTTATCTAGAAGGCTCAAATTGTACCTGAAACTTTAAAATTGGATGCTTTATTTAGATCACAGGTCATTTTACACATTTCTACACCCTAACACTGGCTGGCAGGGCCCCAAAAAAGGGGGATTTTATATATTAGCGGATTAATTGGGTTGTACACTATGAGTGATTTGCCCTTCTAATAGGTGTCACAAACCTGGGACATGCAAGGGAAGTAATCATTTTCTGGATGCAGTATGCTTAGTGTGAGTTTCTTATCAAATGTCTTCTTTCTCATTTCCAGACTCAGAAAGCCAGTCCATCCTCCAGTAGTCAACACACATACGCTGAGTACGATTTCACGGGATTTGACGATCTCAGTGGTCTAGACTCCAGTGCCAACGCTAGTGGTGTCCAGGGTCATCTGGGCCTGCCGGAGACAGAACTCAACGGACATCCTCTGGTCATCCCACACATATCAGAGGACGAAGGGGACAGTGCCATCAGTGGGAAGTCCTCGGAAATTAATGAAAATAGGTCAGTGGATGAGAAGGAATGTGATTGGTGGAAGTGGGGGTGGGATGAGTAAGGGTGGGAACAGAACATAAAGGGGGTAGAGGAGGAGAAGGAGACTAGCGCTTGACTTGGTGATACCTGCTTATCCAGTCCATGTAAATCCGATAGATGGTGAAAAGCTTGACTCTTATCTGAAAACTGAAAAAGCTTACTCAGTTACCTTCTGACTATGTGATTCACTCCTTAAATTTTAAAATGTCCCCTTTAAAAAAATACATTGAACGAGCCTCAATCTCCCCTTCTTTCCTGCACTCCAGAATTAGCATTACTTCAGAAAAAAAAAGCTAAAATCCCTCTTAAAATTTAAAAAATTTCCCCTCAAATTTACAGCAAGGTTGAAATGTCTCCCCCATGTCATTTGACGTGGACAGAACACTGCATGATACTAGACTATGTTGTTTTTGCCAAATGTAGCAAGCAAGTGGTTGAAAAAAATATGATGTCCACTTAGTGAATGTTGCAAATACAGGTATTAGTCCCTGATGATTTATATTCCAGTCAACGGACATGAAGATCCACTTCAAAATAGAACGAACATCAGATTTGCTTTTCTAGAGTGCATCTGTTTTCATCATCTAAGAATGAGCGGTTCCCTTCTCCTATTAACCTCTTGTTATTTTTTTTTTTCATTTTTCAGTCGCCAAGAAATCACAGACGAGGAAAACTATGAAGACTTTGGAGAAATTGAATCAGAGGCAGATGTCTCTGACCAGGGCCACCTGTAAGTAGATAAGGAATATTAATTTCTTACATTTCTAATAAAATGTAACTTTTTTTTTCTTTCCTTTGCAAAGAATACACATATAATAATACAGGATCCGGATGTTGTTGTTGAAGGTTCTATAGCCTAAAGTCACTAAGCCAGCTAGAGTTGGAGAGCTGCAGCTGTTGCCACTGTCTGTACCTCCCATTACGTTCTGTTGCCTCTAAAGTAATTCCTTGTCTGTACCTCCCAAGTACCTCTAAAGTAATTCTGGGCTTTTCAGTGAAATTGTCACTGAAGATGGGAAGCTACTGTGCCAAGCTACTGTTTGGTTCATAAGTATCCTAAATTTGATGGATTTTTCGTTCTAAGCGAAAATGGGTGGTACAGGCATAAAATTAGAAGGCCGTTTTGCTTCACAAAGATTTTTTTTGTTGTTGTTATTAACAAATCGTTTCATTTTATCTCATCTGATGGAGTGAGTCAACTGTGGCTTTTTATGATTTATTAAGTCCGTAGTAGCTGGGAATTCACTTTTCCAAATCAGCCAGCAAGGACAAACATTCTGGTATTTGCCATGACTTAAGAGTGAGGCTGGAAAATGTGAATGACATAAGTAAAATGTCTTTAGTTATTGATAAACAAACATTGTGGCTGTAAAACGGAGCTTTAAAGTTAATAAATAGTGGGTATCAACTGGCCTAGTTTAACCACCTAGAAAGCTTTTTTTTAAAGATTTTCTGAAAAGTGAAGTGTTTGGCCCATAGTCAAGATAGGGCCCATAGTCAAGGTAGAAGCATAGGGCCCATAGTTAAGGTAGAAGCATAGGGCCCATAGTCAAGGTAGAAGCATAGGGCCCATAGTCAAGGTAGAAGCATATGGCTCATAGTTAATGTAGAAGCATAGGGCCCATAGTCAAGGTAGAAGACAGAAAAACGAAGCAAACTTCTTCTATTTTGTTATTTTGTCTTATACTAACATCTTATTGCTATCGTCCTGTAATTGAATTTCTGTCTGTACAATCAGTGATAATTTGGTTGAACCTCTCATAATGTTTCCTGATGGGTTGATGGCATAGTTTTCTATGTAATCAACATTTCTATTCTTTGTTTCCATTTCTCCTTGAACTTTGCTTTCTCTTTTCTTGATTTCTTTTAGCTTAGTTTTATGTTGGGATGCGAATCACATCTATTCACAGTAAGAGCTGGTTTTCAGTTTTTTCTGATCAGATTAGCTGGCGTCCTGTTCTAGTGTAATTTTGGAAAATTTTTGAGTCCATTTTTACGTAGTTCTAATTTCAGACATATTTTTGGTATGTGAAATTTAAGCCAATAAAATCTTGTTTCTTATAAGTATATTTCCTCTCTCAAAATCTTTCACCGAACATTTGGAACATGCAATTCCCATTATTTGTCTTCCAATTTGTTTTACGTGAGGAATGTATTTTCAGTAAGTGTTGAACCATAGACCATCAAGGGCATCAGCCATTTCAGAAGCCATACTTTTAGATCTAGACATTGTCTTTGTTCAGACTTACAAGCAACCTCATGATATTCCATATCTGCAGAACTCCATCAACACAGAGAAAACGAGGGGATAGGAAGGACCCGCTGTCTCGACACCACAAGAAACCGTGGTAGTCATATTGTTCACTTTATCTATAACTTGCATCTGGTTTTTATTTACCTCAGTAGCTTCTTGGTGTACTGACTGACTGAGCTAGATTGTCGTAGTACTTCCTACGCCTGTGGTGTAACACTCGCTTTTTTTTCTGCTTGCTACTCGTATCTTTCTTGTGCCTCTTTTTTAGGTGTCTTTGTATTTTTATTTCTTGCAAATTGCTGTATGTGCTCCACTTTCTGTGCCAGAGATGCTGAGATCCAGACCAGAGAAAAGTATCGATAGAGAATCCGATTTTATTTAGAGTCACACGAGAGCTGTAGATGTAGACCCGTATGTTGACAAAGATTGCCATACTGCCTGTCTTGTCGGTCTTTTTCATGCAAATATTTATGTAAAAGAGATTTGTTGAGAAGAAATCACGGATGGTGGAAGTCAGAAACGTTTTGGAAAACTGAAAATCATTTTCACAAAAAACGGGGCACGTTAATAACAAAACCAAGAAAAATAAATGCCAAAACACTTCCATATTGAACAAAGACTGTCTACTAAGTTTCGGACAATTTTGACCATCATTGCTGCCAGCCCTAAGAAATTCTATAGCGGCAAGATGGAGGAGATATGGAAGGAATCAGAAGAATAATAAGGAATATGGGATAAACAAAAGATTGTGAATAAAAGGTGACTTCTAAATAGAAAACATGATCTTCATATGGACTTTCCATGAAGTATTTGGGCCCTAAAGTGAATTGTAAATTGTCAGTAAGGCGTGGAATTTGATTTGCTCCGAATGTGACTTTTAATTATTTTTTTCCTTAAAAATAATTAAAAATTCAGCATTCCAACACAGTGAATCCAAGTTCAGGTCATTGAAATGACTAAGACTCCATTTGGAAAGATTGATGAGGATTTATATCTAATGTAATGGCATCTCTGGTCATCCTAGGCTTATATCTACTCTTTTTAACTCTCTTTTCCTGCTCAAATTTCGCCTCATTCATTTGAGCTTGAGACAGAATTTGAGGCTGTGAGTGCGAACTAATTCTTGTGGTCATTTCAGGTCCGTCTCTAGTGGACGATCCCAGTATGTGAGGCATATAACGCCAATATTTTTTTTCGTTGTGTTTTATTAAGGGACTCCACATTTTCTGTGCTAACTCACTTCGAGTGGAGTGGTGCAAGAAGAGAAACAGTATGCTTAAATTAACTTCTGATTCTCTCACCTGAAAAACAGCAGTAAGGTTCTTAATCTAATTTCGGTTACCTGGACTCTTGAAGAGTAAAGCCCATACGATGTCCCGTCTTAATGTGAGCGGCCGGAAAGTTTGAATCATGGCTGATCATTAGGCTTGCACGTGGAAAGTAGGGAACAAAATTCAGGCGGTTAAAATAGAAAGTAAACGACATAGGTTGTCGTAAAAGTTGGTATCTGTGTGGTGTAAAGGACAGCGCATTTGTCTTGCAAGCTGAGGGGCCAGGGTTCGGGTTCTGGCAGGGACAAGAAGTGTTCAAGTGATACAGTAGATGATGTTTGGTCTTTTTTTCCAGAATTATCGGTTAATGGCGCCTGTTGAAAGATTCAGCCCCTTTAGGCAATGTAAACGATAGAAGCAGCAAGATCATTTCTCGATTGTGAGAGAATAATGGATTAGCAAGATCGATCTAGACTACTGACCTGGACAAATTCTTGCCTATTCAAATACTCACATGCGACAAAAGTCATTGATAGACACCAAATTATGTGATGGCGTGACCCTCGTAGCATCTCGCGCGATTTTGAGGCGAGGTGCGTGTTTTGTCGCATACGAGAAGGAAATGTGCCAAGGGCGTGGCAGCCTGTGCGTAATAGTACACAGAGTGGAAAACGTCATGACTTTTGACGTCATAATTTTTGTTTCCTTTCGCCAGCATTACTGACCGGCGCAGCTTTTTTGTGTGCAAGCGAGGGAAGGCTCATTGTATGACACGACAGCACATATGAACAGTTTCACTTTTGATCTAGGAAAGGCATAACCAGGATATTTTTATAAAGGAATATTACTGTAGGATGTGTCTCTCATGTCATCGGTCCTCTTGGGATTAGATGGGTGGTAGTTAGAGATGAGAAACGAACTATTTCAAGAGATTTTTGGCGCCGGTCCCCTCGGTGCACATGGGAAAGGAACATCATGTCCGGTGAACCATCAGGCCCCCAGTTCTTTTATGATGATCTAATGTCTGGTCTACCGTAAGGCCTGCTGTTCTTTAATAGTAATATCTGTAGCCCATGCCTTGGATTTAGCCCAGCTCTAATCATGTTCATGAAATGTGATTGTAGTGAATCTTGATAGATTAGACTCTAGTCTAGTAGCCTGGGCTGATGTGAGAGCTTGTAGCCAAAGCAACTTAGCAACGCATAGAAGTCTGTGAGAGATCAACATTGCCCTAGTCTACCTCGAAGATTTGGCATTTAGGAAGTATCACAATATGGAGTGGCAGAAAAGATGTTGTCATTGATCCAGACTAGAATTTACACAGCTACTATTGGTTAATGATGGTGATATTTGATGACACAGACAAAATGCGTTCAAAGTAACCAACTTTAAAATGAAAAGTCATTTACAATTAATATTGGAAAGGGGTGTGGAGCCAGAAAAGAATTCTGAGTTTTAGTTTTAGTCTGAAATGGCTTGTATGTTGTTGAATATCTAGGAAGATTCTAAGTTTGCAGTTTTCTTCCAGGTCTGAAGAGTGTTACTTTGTGGCAAAAAGATTAAAAAACCTAAAAAAAACTGTCAATGCTCAGTAAACAGCATCTGTCATTCATTAATGCCAAGGAACTAGTAAAACGTTTGACGTGTTCGACAG
>JAWQUT010000354.1:696606-716251 GCA_033807755.1 Ellobium chinense | reverse complement strand
GGGAGTGGGGGGTGGTGGATGAATCGCGACAAGTGATAAAGCAGAACTTAAAAAATTAAAATGCTGAAAGCGTTGCATGCTTTCTGTTTTCCATATTCGCGGAGGAAGTGTCAAGTTTCTCACTAAGAAAGATCAGCACACAGAAAGTCCTTCAGTCATGTTAGCGGTGCTAAAGTACCTCCTCAAAGAGTTCCAGCTGCTCTTGCAAAGGTGAACAGGAGTATTATGACGCTTTGAAATAAGTTTGGGTAGTTCGCAGTCCAACTTTGAAGACCTTGGTCGTAAGAAAATATAATGGATCTAGGTAGACTGTGTTAAATACATCCTGACCCAGGTCTAACCAGTCTTACGGTTACTATTTTTTTTTTCTGTGCCATATAGCAGCTCGATAGACAGTGTTCTGTTTTTGTACTGCGCCTGCAAATCAGGAAACAGGATAAGCCTGACCGGACCGGCATCATGTCTCCTGTGACGATATTAGGTTTCGGACGGAGAAAGAGAAAAAAAGCTCTTTTGAATCTGGAATATGACGGATCTTGTCCAAGCTTATTTGTAAATATTTGGCATCGTTAAGATTAAAACATGGAACACAGAATAGCTTGACATTTGTACCTCCTAACATTTTGTTGCCTGTCGTGCTAATTTTTGTTTCTCTACTTTCAGCACAAACTAGACTATGTCTTTTTCGGAAGTGCACATTCTATATAACTGTTGTTTCTACTGCTGTGCTTTTCTTTTGCGTTGATTTTTTTTTTTTGCATTGCTCATTTAGCTAGGATTTCTAACGGTGTTTTTTCTGTATTGGGTTCTCTGTGTACATCAGGTCAGCATTTTGCATTGTGGGTGATTGTGTGGTGGTGTTTTGTTCAGCACACGGTGTCATTAACTTGGTCACAATGGTTCTTGCTTGTTTCTCATTGTTTCGCTCTCTTTTGTTTTCGATAGTTTATCGCAGTAGGGGTCTTCAGACTTCTGTCTTTTGAATTCCATGAATTATTTGCTGACCATTTTTTTTTGTCCCTATCCCTTCCTCTCAACATTTAAACGCTACATGGTTCAGTTTGGAAAGGCCTAAATTTTGGCTTCAAGAAAAAAAAAATGTGGGTTTTGGTGGAAAGGGAACAATGATAGGGAATGAGAAAAACTGAAGTTTTAAGACTTGCTGTCAAATAACGTGCGTGGTCTGAAAATCTCCTCACCCCCCGCCCGCCCAAACCCATTTTTGTTGGTGGGTTTAATATTTCATCCAAGTATTCTGCGCATGTCTGTCCTTCACGTAGTTACTAAAATAAGTTTTCATTGGAGACACCCATTTACTTGGTACCGAAAAGTGTAGCTGACCCTACCATCTATATATGTGCATGGCCAGAGCATTTTTATCCATAAGGTTATTATTTACGTAGAAGCCTGGAAAGTTATGCCATTGAGATGAACAAGGTCATTGTCCACAGATCATAGACATTGTGTGGATATCGCGAATCTGAAAATATTGAAAGATATCTTGGTTAAAATCAATAGTAGACCTACATCTTCGGTACCATACCTTACTGCCATGCCAGACTGTTTACTCTCCTCGGTAGTAGTGGAAGACGACCACTCCATCTGGAAGTGGAAGTATCGATTGGTCGTCGTTGACTCGTCAGCAGGTTCCCAGTTTAGCAGTTAGGAACAGCAAATACAGTATCTCTTGACACATTGCTCACAGAGGTGATCGTAGGTCGTAAGAGAGAATAGGCTCTACGTGCGCGCTTGTTACCTTGACATTTGCTGTTGGTGAATGATGGCGGTCAGTGTCCGTCCAGATTCCTTGTCATAACGTGGTTGCCAAAGTTCTGTTACTTACCACAATGCGATGTCAAGGACAGAACTGCCAGTGAATGATTTAGACACTTTTTTTATATAAACAGTAGCAGTAGTCTGTGGAACTTCCATATTTTTAAGAAAACGTGGCTTACATTGTTAAGCTTTAACAATTTTCCTCCATTGATGAATATTAGGAAAAAGAAAACGGAAGAAAATTACATTCACCATCGTAAGAAACATTATAAAATGTCACCATGTTGCTCTGTGACGTCAGTGTTGATCGGCGATTTCTGTAGGAAAAGAACGGTAACTCGCTCACGCCCAATGGCAACATGTGGAGATATAAATGTTAAAGGTTTATTGCTCACACCAGAAAGTATAGGGAAATATGTCCGAAATCGGCAAACGTAATTCTTTCTAGGGTAACTGTTAATTTCATTGGATATATGAAGGTGGTGTTCACACAGGTGTTTTATCCATGTATTAGAATACACTCATTCATGACGAGCAAATACTCACGTCTTCCCTTGGACTTACTAACAGTATTTGGGTTTCAATAATTTTTCGTCGCCAAGAGTTCTAGAACAGAGAGTTGTTATGTTCATTTCTATTTTTCGTAGTCGATTCCAAATGGAATCCTTCTTGTGAAAGAGCATCTTTATTTTCCTTCGCTAGTATGTAGTTCCTAACTGGTATGTGACTGGTCATGCATGGATTGGTGTTGTGATGTTGCCATGGTGTTGTGATGTTGCCATGTTGCACATCAGTTAGGATTTATTGGCAGTATGAGCTGTCAGATGTTTGCTTGCATAACTATATTTATGACTGGTCCTACCAAAATTAGGATTAAAGAAGATGAAATTTTCATCACTTTTGTCCTGACTTCCTTAGGACCTGTCACATATAATTATTTCTCTTGCATTTTGCATAATGTACTTCATGTATCAATAATATCCTTACATACACGCTGCTAACATTCTTAATATGATAGCAATCTATATGCAGTAATCTTCTGTATCATAATCATAAATACTCTTTATATACAGCAACTGTGTATTTCTGTAACTTGTATACCGTTATTAAACAGGGAGTTCTATCATACTGTGGTTGATATACTCACACTGCCCTGTGCTCCTTCATGGACTGTCTGTTGTCAGTCGTTTTTAACCCTCCAGTGCCCACTGGTCCAAATTTGGCAACCCACACAACCCAGTGGTCCAAGTATGGCACGGATGCTTCAGTCACCGGAGGTCCAAATTTGACCCAAAATTTTTCACCTATTAAATATTGAAATTGTTCAAAATCAATGTTTTATATGTATAATGAGTGGCGTTTAAAGTGTGTATGTGAATTTTCAAAATTTTCCTATCAATATTTCTATGCCTGGGCACTAGAGGGTTGAACACTAAGTTCAACATTTATGTCCGCATGTGTGTGTGTTAAGACTGCATTTTCGTTTTTCACAAATTATATTTTCAGCTGAGTGTGAGTTTTATTGAGCTACCTAGCCATGATTCAATAAAATTGTACATACTGAGCACTTTCGAAGTCAATTATTTTTTTACAGCTATTATGTAGGAGTAAACTCATAATTATCCACCACATTGGTTTCATGATAAATAATTTTAAAATAATACTGACTATATTTATAGACGGGTGGATCCAGCAAGCAGGTTACAGACATGCATTCAGTCCAAAGCTTTATGATATGTACAGTTTTGGCATTAGGATCAAACCAGTGTGATAGCAAACAGAGGAGATTGTGTCTAAAATCGCCAAGCATAATTGATGAAAGAAACGTGAGAAAGGTAGCAGAAACATTTTAGGGGCAGAAATATTCCAGTCTTTTGCCTACTTACATAACATAGATAAATATATTGTTTAATTGTCTTTGCTCATAGAATTTGCTGAGGGGAGAGAGGGGTAAAAAAACAAAAACAAACTGAAGCCAGTGCCCTCATATGTGTGAGATATGACACATATAATCAGTTGCTGTAACATAGCAAACAGTCTTTCATATGAAAGAGTAACAGTAGAGAGCATTCCCTTGATAACAGCTTGTCAGTGAAGAAATCTCAATGCGTTCTTATGATTTGTTCAATTATTCATACATGTTTGAAGCTGTAAAATATTAGTGACCAAACAAACATTAAGAAAAAATTGTGGCATTTTAGAATTAAAATCCAACATATATATTATATATAATCTTCAGTGTGTTTTCTTCCTCAGTGAATGACATTGATTTTGGTTTTAATAAACTCTGAGATATTGATTGATTTTGGTTTTGATCAACTCTGACATATTGATTGATTTTGGTTTTGATCAACTCTGAGATATTGATTATCACTATTGAATTCTTGACATTTGTTTTTCATTGACAGCTCCAGCCGCAGGCTTACAACTGCAGCTCTTGCAAGGTGAGCTTCTGAAAATTATTAACTCATGTCCTGAGCACAAAACATCGTTAGCCAAGAATTAGATCTACCCACGTTACTGATCACTTGTCAAAACATCACATATAGTGATAGAATCAAATACATAGCAATTTGTTGCATTTTTACCACATTGTGTAAAGCTGTGCATGCAAAGAACCACAGAGCTTTTGGTTATGTGCAAATATCCAGATGTTACCATGAATGGTTTGGGTATCTGAACCTCAGAATTTTGAGCCTCCTCTGTTAAGAGAATAAAACACGAAATAAAATGAGGGCTAGATTTGCTACTGAATGTTGACTTCCGTGTTTAAGTATGTCAACACTATTTTGTGAAGGACCTCATTTATTTTCTGTGGAGAATACATAGCTCATGTAAATATATTTATTGACAGAACCAGCGTATTTCACAGCCACAGTCTTTAATGCTAAAGGTCTTCTTTCCCTCACAGTCAATTGCAAAGAAGTGCCCGCAACTCTCCGTCCAGCACACGACGCAGCAGCTTTGGCTCGGACGAAATCTTTGACGACATTGACGGCAACTTCCAGGACGTCAACGGGAGGGTAAGTCACAGTATTTACATATTAGACTAATTCTACCTTCTACCAATGAAATTAACTTGGCTTAGAGATGATTCACACGGAAAGTGGTCTGCAGCTGCAGGTCTCATTTTCGAAGCAAGAAAGACATACAAGCATCAGAGGCAACAGGATACTTAGGCATTTGGCAGTTTCTATTTGATCAGTGGCTATGAGGGGGTCTGTTAAGATTTTAAACATTTTTTTTTTCTTTTAAGAGAAGTACCATTCTTTATATGAACTCGTATTGTGGCAAACTGGGTCATCATCTGTGGGTCGTCATCTGTAACTATCAGTACCGTCTACATCCATAACTTAAAGAACACGTCTTCTTTCAGTGATCCCAGGCATCATAGTTATGTATGTAACAAGGCTGAAACGCAATGACTACTTTACCATGTAATCATACTATGTAAACCTACATTGTGATACAGTTTGTTGCACTGAAGTGACAAAAGGCCCTGTCCCTTAGAATGGATATTTGTATTTTGATATGGAACCGCTCTTGAAATCATCCAGTGCTTCATTGATATGTTTTTCTTCTGTCGACAGTTGAAGTTCCTGGAAGAGCAACTGCAGCATCTCACCCAAGTGCAAACAGAAACCAACCACAAACAAGTAAAGCTCAAGGACGAAAACTCAACCCTCGTCCAAAAGTAAGCCAGTTTTGTTTTTTGTTATTTATTTACCAGAATTCATACAGCCTAATTGAGAATTACGATTGTTATAATAATATTATTATTTATAACATTATAAACAGGAAGTGAGATAAGAAAGAAATGATTTGGCTTTCTGACACGCCTCGCTTGCAACAAAATAAAGAGTTGATGTTCAGTGCATAGAAGGTCATTCCCAAATCAGTTTTCTTATGACAAGCTATTAGAGCCACTGTCAAAGACAAGTAATGGTTAATATGCTCAAAGAAGTTGTTGTAAGCTTGTGTTGTATAATATAAGTGTTTCAAAACTGAGATTCCAAGTTACATCATTTTTATTCCTCTCCATAGGATACTTTACCTTGAGGAACAGTTGAGGGATATGGAAGTAAGAGCAGAGGACAGACTATCAGATGAAAGACGAAAACATCAAGAATTCATGGTAAGCGCTTCATTGGCTTTTGTTTGCCAACCTTGAGATTGGGACTAAGAAGTGTGGTTTTCAACAGCATGGTCTTGGCAGATAAACTATCATCAGTTATTGGTATCCATCTTGTTTTGAGTATCAGTTACTCATCCTAGGATATAGAACTGTTCACAGGGCATGGGATGCAGTGAACCTTGTGAAACTTCATAACTGATGTTATCATTTGATATTGCAAATTGTATCACCAGTATTGCCGCCTTGTACAAACTATTACTTTGCCATTTGTAATCTTTGTAATTAGAACTCTCCGTCAAAGCTGTAGATTTTAATGGGTTATGGCCAGAACAAGTACCTTTAGGTCAGTAATATGCAGTCAAATTGTTGGAACGGGACAGTTAAGTCGTACTTTTTGTTTCTTTTTGCACATCACTTGACTGCATGCACATTTCACCATTTAATCACATTTTTTTTTATAATACATCAGGGAAAAAGGATTTAAGTATAGTTTATGTATCTAGGTCATTGCCTGTTGTTCTGTTTTTAAGTAATTAAGAGAACATGATGATTAAGCAGATTGGGATTTTTGCCAAATTCAAAATTACCATTGGAGGACACAGCTGGGTGTTATACTTTTTGGGGCATTTGTTTTTTTTTCATGTTTGGCAGATGGCAGATGTGCATGATTATAAATAATACCAACATACACCCTGCCAGGTTGCTTTGTGTTTGAAATTACTGATGAGTATTTCTCCGTTTGTTATTCATGCTGTTACTTAGTCTTGTTTTGGTGAATTTAACAAAACAACAAAAAAAAAAAGGACAAGCATTCCATAAAAAGCCAGACACATAAGTGCTTCATTGCAAGAATTGTCCACACCAGAAAAATTTTCAATATTTAACACAGAAATGAAATTGCTTTTAGTTCAGTAGATCACTGAATGGGAGAGATGTGCCAAGTATGAGAATGGAATAAACCAAATCCACTGTTTTGAACTCTCTCTGTAAAGTTCCTGTAAACTAACACAAAGAAGAACTCTCATAACAGTGTGACAACCACATGCCATGTGCAACAGTTTGTCTGTGCATTTATTCAGCTGTTGCAAATTATATTAAGATCAATTCATTACTTTGGTGGTTTTTTTTTCAGGCTAGACAAGAAAGAGAGAAAAATGAACAAGTGGATTATATAACACAAAGGTAATGTAAACTCATGATGAACTTTTTTCCACAAGTGAATGTTGTAGGAATAAAGTGAAAACTAACCGCTGCTAGATACAGTTCCAAGAAATTCCACTATTCAGACAGTTGTCATTTCTCTGGAACTTTTATGACTAGGCTGTGACAAGGGACATTCATATATGACTGAGTGAGATGATATATTGCCTGTTGAGAGTCAAATGCTTCAAGTGCCAATTTGGGCTAAGTTATGTGAAAATTGTAAATGGCAGTGTGGTCTTCTAATGACGCACATCCAGCCAAATTTGTATTCAAGATGAAACCCTTGACTGTTTTGACTATATTGGCACATTTCTATAAAAAAAACTAAACTAAAACTGAAACTGTGTTGTTGTCATTGTTTTAGAATACACCAGTTGTAAAAATCTTACTGTTACTTCATATCTTTTGTTTATTGACACAGTATTGTCCCTTTCTTAGAAAAAATATCAATTACATAATGAAGACCTCCAAGTTGTTTTCATTTTTATGCTTTGATCTCAGAAATTTATGTGTGATCCTTGGCAGTGGAGTGGTTAAGAGACATTCAACTTATTGTCAGAATTTGAATTTTCTGAAAATCAGTAATAATGGCACCGGCAGCATTTGCTGTGTGGATTTTTCCCTAGCCATTGTCATATCTCATCATGGCTTTGTATTTATGAGTCTTGGAAGAGAGTGAAATCAGATTTAAATTGAAATCTAAATTAGGTTTCAATTAGATTGCAGAAAGTTGTTGGAATGTAACCATTTGTTACACTGACCTGTTTTCATGCTGTTGGTGATTTGGGGACTATTGTTCTACATTCTGCATGTGTAAGCCTGACTTTGGATTACTCTTGAGTCTTTTTTTTTTGGTAATTTGCCAGTGTTTTACAGCAGACAACAACCAAATTTGTCAGATTCAGTAACATATATTTCAGCCCTAGTTATAAAAAGATCATAAACTCAGCTAATTGGTATGCTGTAGTTAGCGAGTTTGGTTTTTTTAAAAATAATTTCTTGGATGAATGTTTTCATGCAAAGAAGGAAGCATTTTAATAGGTTCCAGGAGTTTTCATATCTAATGCATTTCAGCTTAGATGCATGTCTTTTAAAATGTTATTTCTCTCTTCATTTTCATGTTAGAATCACTTTTTTCTCCAGCTTGTAAATTCTCTGTTCAGTCATGACAATCCCATTCATAGAATGGGCAGAAAATCAGTTTTTTTTCAGCCTTTAGGGCAAGGGAGAGAGATATTATCAGAAAACATTGATTTTCAACTGATTTTTGTTCACGATAATCGCATACAGTCTTGTAACTTCCATCTTTTGTGTCTTGCAGGTTGCACAGGATAGAGAGGGAATATGAGGAATTAAAAGAGGAAGCTCCACGGTTGCGGGCAGAGATAGCCAAACTTCGAGAAGTAAGCAGGAGTAGTTTCTAATATCTTTAAGTGTGTCACATAGTTTACGATGGGTCTCTACCATTCTTCACCAGGGGTTTGCTTTTGTATTCGTATCTCAGGTTGAGAATTTGAAATTATGAACACCAAGCCCAGCAGTGTCACCTAAAACACGTTTATTTACTGTGTTTGTGTGTCATGGCTGTTGCTAAGGTGCTAAATAATAATAATAATAATAATAATGCGGTTTATAAGTCTCGTATCCAGGCTAATGCCCGCTCACGCGACTTCACACTATCATTACCCCAGCAGGCCTGATCACTCTAGAACTTTCTCGACTCCCTGGGGAGCATACAGTGCCGCTGCCATTTATAGGCGCTGATCACTTGCATTCTGACAATATCTTGTCTTCTAAGAATGTGAACATTTCTCTTTCACATTTTCTTTTTAATGCAGAAGTTAAGACGTGGCAATATGTTCAGGTTTTTTATTGTTTTCTTCTCAGATATTTATAAAGCTTATTTCACTATCTAGTTGCTTTGATTTTCTTTGACCTACTTTATAGCGGTATTGAAAGCATCATGCTCTGAACTTCGCAGATATATAGAACTGAAATTCTTTTTCTCTTGGCCGTGTATATTTTGTATTTCTTTGGATTTATTTTCTTCATTTGATACTGAAAAAGATCCACGTATAGGATCGAAAATTTTATTAAAGTAAATTTTTCATTTCATTTTGGATTGTTTCGTTACTACACTGTTTGCAAGTGCGTGCTTCTTAAATATTGTCATAATCATTCAGATTAGCTTATTGTCCAGATTCATTCAGTTTAATTTGTCATTCCTCCACAGGAAAAAATAGAGATTCAAGAGCGGTTGCATGAAAGACAAGAAAACTACAACATCTTATATGATGACCATGAAAAATTAAAGGCAGATTACCATAAGCAGGAAACACTGCATCAAAAAGAAAGGAATGCTACAGGCCAGGTGAGTAGAACATTAATTTACTTACTGGGAAGCAGAATACATTTCTGGCTATATAGGCATGTAGATCTCCTTTCCAGGAGACTACCTTATAAAAATTACACAGTAGACCTACACTGCTTCACAGCTTATCAGGAAATGCATGGAGCGAAAATTTCTTGTAATTCGTTAGAAGTGTGTCCGGAAATGGCAGCACATCCAAGTGGAGTATAAAATCATACTGGCAAAAAAACAAACAATGATCAACTCATCAGTTTCAGCACAGGACTGTGGGCCAGGGAAGGGACGTAATCGGGTTTTTTATTTTTGACATGTTGCCAAGGGACGTAATTTTGCCGCTCGAAAAGTTTGCTCATATTACACAGTTGACTCCACTTAATCACAGTCACAGTTCCTTAGGAGCAAAGAAAAAAATAATGGTTCAGAGCAGTCGAGATTACTCTGTGACTACACAAAGCATGGTGATCAAGTATCTTCTTCTTTATTTTTTTTGTCACATCAGCCAATTAAAGGCTTTTATCAATGGGACTATCACTAGAAGGGATACTGAATATAGCCAATAGGCCTCTATGAAATTAAACATATCCGGATACTCTTTATGTAAGGAAAGTTATTTCTGGGTTGCTTAAAAACTCATCAGACAGGTTGCTTTACTGTAAGCGACCTTTCTTAATGAGCTAGGGTGATCACGTGCTTCTTGAACTCATTTTGAATTCGGACAGGGTGCAAAGTTCAAGTTCATCTTGTTTCAGTGTAATGGAAGAAAGAGATCTTTGTCTGATGTTGAGACAGACATTTTCGGACACAGATAATTCATGAAATCAAACAACATAAAGTTTGGGGAAGTAAAAATCTTCCAAAGATGCATCCCATGGCCATGCCTTAAGCATGAAACACTTGTAAACTGGTTTCTTGTTGTTTTAGCTCCACTCAATAAAGCTGTCTGGCAAAAAATTTATTTGAACCATATGACTTCATTTCCCGTGTTGCCAGATTGCCCTATTTCATATCAACCAACATAAGCCTCTCTTCCGAGGGCCCTACGTGCATTAGCAATTCACTGACATTTGAATGTTTCATCTTCAGCGATTTTGCATAATGTAAGGCCTTTGCATCAATCAGAACTAGCTTTGCTGATCATAACATTTTCTACCCATGTTTATTGGTTCCCGGAAGTGAAAATACACCCAGGCTGCTCATAAATATTCCATGAGAAGGCTCTATAATATCATCAGATATCAACCATCTATTCAGCCTCTTTGAAAGATATGGTGCAGCCTAGATCTTTTGCGACTCATTTGTTCTGGTATCTGAAATACCATGTGATGTAAATTAAGCTGAAATTGCCATTAACTTGAACGTGATTAAGTAGAGGCAATCAAACCTTCTTACGCCTATACACAAACAATCACAGACTGTCTGTCTTACTGTCAGCTCAGGGTGAACCATTTCTCTCTGTTCTCCAGTTGTTAGACGAGATGGGGAGGGAATTAGATGAACTGCGGAGATACAAGATAGAGCATGGGGGTGAATCAGGGAGATCACCCAGTGGAAGTATATCAGAGTTGCCGGGGCGATATCGAGACTTACAGCAAGAAATCCACAAGCTGAAAGAGGTGAGTACCACATGGTTTTCTTTTCTCTCAGATGTGCGTTATGCTTATTTTAATGCCGCAGACTATAGGGGCAAGACACATTGGGTCTATGCGCTGTATTTTTCATGCATCCTTTAGTACTGTCTTTAGTAGGATTTTTTATTGGCAATATTTTTGCCACTGCTGAGAGGGTGAGTCCGTTATTTTTTTCACAAGTTTTTTTCATTTTTGGCTTGTCAGTGGGAATATTTTGAGAGTTGAAAACCAGTCTGAATAAAATTTCATGGATAGTTGAGACTGACCTTGGATAGAAATCAATAAGTTTGTAAGTTTGGATCTGGATGCCAAGTTATTTTATTTTAAAAGATTTCCTTGCATTGCAGAATTAGGCATCGCATTATGCCAGTTAATTGAATGTTGTGTATGTTATAGCATTAGCTTTTCGAGAATACCAGATGTTAAGGGTTGTTCAATTTTCTAGGAGGTATGGGCTGTGTCGAGCTTTTCATTAAGTTCACCATTTGAAGGAATATCTGAAGAAGACGGCCTTCATTAGGGGACTCTAAATACAGCCAATCAAGCAAAAAGTACTCTCAACCAGATTTCTTGCTGACTGGTGATACATTAGCTATTGTGGACCTCCGCACTGTAGGTTCCTATGCATGATCTGTATGATCTAGTGTGTCTTGCCCTTTTTTGGAGCACACCTCAGTTAACACTGTGTGAGTTGGGATCATTTCATGTTATGAAAATGACTAATTGATTAACTACCTTGATAATAACTTCAGCTATAGCCATGGGTGCCATCCTACAATTTTAGGATTGAGATAAGATATGATAAGGTTAGATAAGATAGATAAAGTTTATTTGTCCATATAGACACATTATCTTGTTTACTAGCACGTGCTCGTACCCACTGCTCAGAGTTCAAATGAACTTAAAGCTCAGCTTGGATTATGTCCTTAAGATGATACTAGTAAAATCTGAATCCTTGGTACAATTGATTTTCACTTGTTATATTATAGCATTCAGCCTTTTCACTGTAGCACAACCAAGAACTACAACTGCAGAAATAAATTTACGGACATAGTGATCTGGTTTTTTTTTTACTTCCTTTTTGTTTCTATCTTTTTCGCTTTTTTTACTGTCTTTCCAAAACTTTCCCAAAACCAGGTGGATCATATGAGTTTTATCAAAAAGCACCCATGGCTAGGCCATTCTCACTATTGTGTACTGATGTTTTACAGAAAAATACCCTCTGCGCCAAAACAGTTTTACAAGAGAAGCAAAAAACTTCCACATGTCACATTTTTTTATGAGTTAATCAAGGATGCATATGATTAGCTATTTCAGAAAGGATAGAAGCTACGAAAAAATAACCCAAATGGAAATTAGAGAACATTATGATCCATAAAAAGATGCTCAAAGATAAAGTTGATCAAATGAAATTGATGTAGGTGATGGTTTTTCTCTGTGAAACAGCAGTATTGCTTGAATAATGTAGAAAGTTATATTCCTGACATTGCATGATGAGTGCATCCTATAATGTATTAAGTCTTGCTGGTTTGTTTTTTTTCATGAGCTCTACACAGCAATGATGGTCCAAACATGTTTGTAGAATCTATATTCTTAGAGACTTGTCTGGAGAGATTGTTTTCAAATAGCAGAACCACATCAAAAGCCAGGCCTGTCCCTGAAATGGTAAAACCTGCTTCATGGAGATTTTTTGCCATATGTTTACTTGTGAAAATAATTGATGTTTTTTTATTAATAACGTATATGATAAATGGTCTTAAAGTTTCGCTGGAATTTACCTGATTTCATCAGTGCTTGCGTCTCATCATGCATTGTATAGGAAAGTCAATAGCTGACCTTATTTTCTTCACATTTATTTTATCCTCAGCTTACACAGTATCATATTTCATAAACATCTATTGTATTTGTATTGTTTCCATTTATTTGATGACATGTTTTATCCAAATCTTTTTGGCTGAAGCCTGGTTTGTCTAGCTCAGAGTTCAACATATTTAAAACACCTAATGTGTCTATTCGTGCCTGAAAGTGGAACTCTAAGCATTAACATCCAACTGTGATATTCTGCTCAGAACAAAAAAATAAAAACAACTGAAATTGATGGGGGCTGGCATTATTTCGATATCAGGGGTAAAGTGGAGACAACTCGAACTTAATTGAGATTTGTAGTTATTTCATGAATTACTTCCCTTAGCATACAATTGTAAGGGGGCCCATGTTCTTTTCTCATGTTAACGCATACTCTTCGTTTTTATACTAACACAAACTACCCATTATTTGCACCTTAATCCACTTAAAGGCAATGTGGTCAGAGTGGAAGGATTTGTGGAAGGTTGGTATCTGTATATTATATATATCTGACACACTCACACAAGCGCACACATGCCTGTTAGATGGTGTCATGGTTCCTACGCCATCTTAATGCTGCCTGCTTCCCTCTATTTTTATCATTAAATGTTGTGTTGTTCGATGGTGGTTTTTTTTTTTTTCATCCTTTTGTTTTTGGGGTTGTTTTTTTTTTGTAAGTTTCCTCAGATTTGAATTTTCTTTTCGGTTGTAATTGCTGTGGAAATTTGCATTTACTTTTGGGCCATTACATCGAGAATGCCACCGTATTGACGGGTCTAGGATTTTGTCCTAATTAAAAGCCATTTAGTGTTTCAAATAATAGCCCTGCTTCATTTGGGTGGTGGGAATCCTGTTTGCATCTCTTTCATTCTTTTTCTTTCTTTCTTTCTCTTTCTTGCTTTCTTTCTTTCTTTTTTCTCTCTTTCTTTCTTTCTTTCTTTCTTTCTTTCTTTTTTCTTTCTTTCTTTCTTTCTTTTTTTTTGGCCTTGTTTCTTTCTCTCTCGCTCTTTCTTTCTTTCTTTCTTTCTTTCTTTCTTTCTCTTTTCTTTCTTCTTTAGTCGATGGGAGTCGTGTAGCGGATCCTCATTTGATGTGCACGAGCTGTAAGGCTCGCCTAGAAGCTTATGTAGAGCTAAACCGGGGATATTATGTTACATTTTTTTTTCCTTTCGTTGGCGGTTTTTGGTTGATTGCTTTTTAGTGCAAATGATGTTAGATCAAGGACAGTTCAATATGATGTGCTTACTGTCTGAGATGCTGTGTTGTTACGAAAAGTTGCCATCGTATTAGAGAGCTTTTATTTTTTAAAGTTCGTGTCTCTAACAGGTTGTGAGGACAGAGGTAGGCATGCGCATAAGTATTGCAACTACTTGTGTTCACTGTTACGATCATAGTCCATGTTACGAACTAGAATCACATGTGACATTCACAACAAGTTCATAATGTGCGATATGGTCGTAATACTGTACCTGGAAATGTCATATAGCTCATGTTTATCTCGGCTAGAACGGTCTGTAAAAAGGTCCGAGCTTGGAAATAAAAGCTCTCCAATGATTATAGAGTTTTATTGTACAAAAAAAATTTTCCCTATGGGTGGGGAGGGAAACCCCGNCCCCCCGTCTGTCTGTCTGTGTATCTGTCTGTCTGTCTTCACACACAGCAATTTTTACATAGTGTAAGAATACATACTGACGGTATGAGGAAACTGCTGTGAGGAAGCCAAGAACGTGAGAATATTATACCCATGTACAAACGGAAAAGGGCAAGTCGCTCTCGGTCAAGCCTTTGTTAGAAGTGCTGGTGAGTGCATGGCTGATATGTCTGTCTGTATAACACGGAGAAGATAAGGAGTGAGTAGAGTCTGAGTGAGTGTGCGATGTGCGGAACCGAACGTGAGTGTGAGTGACCACTGCTGGCAGTGAGAGAAGCCAAGTTCTCCCTGTTGAAACACAGAAAGGCACGGAGTGAACGCCCTGGATCCTACTGACCGGGACTGATCGTAATGCGATTAACCAGTATATCTCTTTCCCTCATGTCCATTTCATTTGCCGTATATCTACCTGGCCAGGATGGATGGAGAGGGAGAGAGAGAGAGAGCAATGACCTGCCCACAGCTAGTTTTTATAGTTCCATCTTTCCCTTTCCCCCCCCCCCCCCCCCCCTTCTTTTTTTTTTTCACCCCGTCCTTTTCTCAAATTAGCATCGTTATAAAACATATGCGAGCGCGCGACACACACAGGCACACAGACACACACTATATTGCGTCATAAATTTGGCAGGTGTACAGTATTAATTCTTAATTTTGTGAGACAAATGGGCACGACCTTGGAGACAGCTCACAATAAAAAATATGAAATATTGCCGGTATTACGGTACCTTTGTTGCTTGATGTCCATGGTTGATCGCGGATTAGGGCTTGTTAGAGATCATATCTTCGGGATGAGGTGGGGGTGGGGTGGGGGAGGAGGGAAGAGAACTCATTGGCTGGGCGTACTGGAGACGACGAGAATCGGAACCATTTACGTAATCGATACGTATGCAAACCCGATTCGTTGTTGTTTTTTCAGAACGAAATGAGGTTTGAAATTTGGATTTACTATGAACAGCGGTTTTAGTTTCTGTTTTAATTATTATTACTCTCGGGGACACAAAATATAATACTGATTATAAAAGGCAATTTTGCAGTTTCGTGACTTCATGGTTCAAATAAGAATGTGGTATCGAGTCTGTTTTTTTAATATCCTTTTCGGAGAATAGTATAGCATAGTCGTGCATGGCCGTGGTTATCCCTTGTTCGTAGGGATGGGGAGTGGAGGGGGGGGGGATTGCAGAAAAACTGATTGATTGGTTGTGTGAGGGAGGGGGGAAGGTTGGAGGGAAGGAGGGCCCCAGGGGAGATGTTGCTGATAGGAGCCTGTGCAAATGTTGGCAGCAAATAGGGCCCGTTGTTATCACACATTACGCATTGTTGATCTTGCAGCGGATGGGATGGGGGCTGGACGGGGCGGGGGGCGCTGCAGGGGGTGACGGGGCTAGTATGGCATGTGTGTGGAACACATTGCAGTTGATACCGACAGGAGACTACTGTTTAATGAGCGAGAGAGAATGAGAGAGAGAGAGAGAGAGAGAGAGAGAGAGAGGCCGAGAGGACGGGAAGGGATGAACAGAAAAGTAGGAAGGAAAGTGGAAAAATTAATGGCTATTTTTTTTTCTTTCTTAAGTCCCCAGAACAATGAAACTTGTATACAGCAACCACCGTTCCTTCGCTCTTTATGAAAGCAGTCGCCATAAGACAGGGGCTCCTCTTGTGCAGGTTGGATATTTGGGTCAGGTTGTAGAGAGAACCATTTCTCTCTAGTTTTCATGAATATTTCGCTAGACTAGAAGTCATCGGGACTCTAATGTAAATTATAAGGGACGTTAATTCGTAGATTTTCGGGACTTTTAGCCACGGGGGCTGTGTCTGTTCCAGACACCAGTGCCAATATTTTAAGTGCTCTTTCTTGTAGGAGTAGCGCTGTCAACCCCCTAATGTCTTCCTTCTTCATCGATGTCATGTTTGTTTCCCTTCCTAAGACGACCCATGTCTGATGGTGTCGATGACCGCTTGTCGCGCCGTCGTCTAGTCTACATCAGTGATGACATGGTTCTAAAACAGGTCCGTCTCGCTATGCGGTTTATCTTCCGATGATTTTGCCGAAATCAGAAATTGCTCCACGATAGCTATCGGTTACAGGCATATTGAATTGCAAATCTACTGTTGATTCAAGGTCGTATAATTCCGGGGCTTTAGTTAACCTTCTCTTTTTCCTTCGTTTCACATGCCCCCTGCCTGCACTGGCAATTGAAGATCCCGGGTGGCCATATTCTAGTATGATGGGAAACGGTCTTTTTATGTTAGCTGCAATTATTTTCATGAGTAATGTTGTTGTCAGCATGAGTACACAAGATATTTGTCCATCACGGAACTCCTCAGAGAGGGAGGGAGTGTTTATTTACAGCAGCCTAGCTCATATTTTTTTTCATGGGCCTCCTATACTTTCGGTAGGCTTACAGTAGCAACATGCTTTGCTAAATGACAACATACTTTATTAGATTGGTTGGTGGGGAAACATCTGAGATCAAAGGCAGCTCAAAATCCTGATTAATAATCTAACCCATATTGGACAAAAATGAGAAATTTAATCACAAGTCAGTAATATGGCGCCATAAATCGATACTCTCAAACCACATTATGTCTTCCTACCGTCTGCTTAGTGCTCAGACGATTTCTCCACACGATATCGAGACGACTTCAGAAGTGGCAGCTCGTGATTTTCAAGGGGCCATAACTTACCCTGAGTTCCTCGTTCAGAGTTGTTATTCACGATCGATAACTCCATTAGGACATTATGCAGGAAGATACCTTTTTTTTTCTTTCTTTCTTGGGTTCTCTTTTGCGGTTTCCAATTGTTGTCATTCGATAGAGTGGTTTAGCCCTTGAGTTGTAGGCCTATACGTCTGTGCGCGTGTGCTATTCCTGTCTCCCTATGCTTTGTAAAATGGTTAGAGAGTAGTTTGTTGCTATGGTAGCGCGGTCATTTTAAATTTTGTTCGCTCTAAGATGGGCCAAGTGTAAACCTAGATTACGTGTAAATGGCTTGGGGAGCTGAGGCATCTAGCTCTAGTATTTGCACAATAGTCTGTCACACACAAAAAAAAGCATGTTAGTTTGAGAGCATATATCGATTTGAGTGGTCAGTGAAAAGTGTTCTCAATTTAAAAAAGGCGGGAGGGATGAGGGTCCGCAAAGGAGAAAAACAGTGGAAGGGATGAACCGCCATTCAAGAGCAAGAAAGTGGCAGTTACATCTGGTTTTATTTGTGGAATGAGGCAGCCCAGTTTTGCTCTTGGTGAACGAAAATGGGCGTAGTTTCAACTGGACTAGGTGGAGAGGAGAAAAAAAAAAGTTTTGTGCAAATTCCTGGAACTAGTCTAGTGTGTATTGGTCTACCCGTTTCTTGAGCTGGATCCAGGGTGACAGAACGTCATAAATTCAGTCACTTTGCAGTAATAATGATCAGAATTAGAAATCAAGAGCGATACCACTGTCCTGTTCCAAAATTTAATCATATATAATAATATATAAATGACGATTGGTCTTACTTTTCCCACTAGCATTGGTACTGAAGACAGATGTATGGCATTCAAGAGTCATTTAATTAGGGGGAGTGATTGTTAGAAATTATTGCTGCATTCGTTGCATTGTAACACATAAGGGTTGGTCCAGTCAATCGTCAGACACCCAACAAGCACAACTACATATTTTATAACAACACGTCTTTTTTTTTCTAATACTTTATTGTATTTTGTGGCTTCTTTGCAGTCACAGTTTTATATTTTGTAATTTTTTTTTTTTAACATAGACCGCAGTTTCCGTTGCATTGTAACACATAAAGGGTGGTCCAGTCAGTCGTCAGACACCCAACAGGCACAACTACATATAATAACACGTCTTTTTTCTTTTTAATACTTTATTGTATTTTGTGGCTTTTTTTTCAGAGTTCTCGACGTCACAATTTTATATTTTGTAATTTTTTTATTTAACATAGACTAGACCGCAGTTTCCGGTCATGCCTTGCGCATACAGACTCTGGACTCTGGAAGGAAAAAAAATGTTTCTTGGGCTTGGGAAACCGGACATGGAAATGGATGACGAGCTAGTGTGTACATGTTACAGCAGCATGCAAGCTGCATGCCTTCATTGCCATGGGGTTGTATAGAGCGAAGGAATAAACAACTTGATTCCGGCAGAGTAATTAATTTTTCCTAAAAACTTAACATTAAAAACTGGAAAGAGATCATGTTTATATGATAATGTCAGTGGCGCTCCTTGAAGCTAGTGGCGTTGCAGAGGCGTGTTAGTTAGGAGAGGGAGCAATGTGAGTGTTCGATGGGGTGGGAAGAGAGGAAGAAAGTGCATTCATACGGTGATTTTAGGAACAGCTGAGGCTATTTGGGGACTATATACTCTTTTAAGGGGGCGGGGGTTAAGGCCCCCTTACTGGCGTTTCTGCCTGATCCCCAGAGCATTGAGGATGAAGTGGATGGTCAGGGGGAGGCAATGGCGAGCTCTGCAAACGACACGAGCTTCCGTTTCCAGTGTCCATAACAACAAAACAACAAACAGAATGAATTGTTCCTGGTTTGGATCTGCATTTCCCTTCTCCATGACCGGCCTGTCACCTCTTCCTTCTTCCTCTATCCTGATTCAAGTATTGCCGCTCTGGTCATATGCTTTTCTCCTACAGCGAGAGAGATTTTTCCCTACATTTTCCTACGTATGATGCTGAAGCAAATTTAGTAAAGAATATCCTTCAGTTTTACTTTTTAAAAAAGGAATAAAATCAGGCATTTTACCCACTGTACCATATATTTCATTATTTTTCCCAACTACTCATGAAAAGTGATTTTACCCTTCAGTATGGGAAAATCCCTACGGGTGGCAACACTGCCTGAGGTGGAGTTGGTTCCCCCTAGGGACCTGTGGTTAGGTCCCCCTCGTCCAAATGAATAAACGCCAAGATAAACATGACAGTGAAAACAAACATTTGTCAACATCCACAGTAGCGTGGCAAGGATCGTGGTCGGCAAGATAAACCTCTCTCTCTCTCTCTCTCTCTCTCTCTCTCTCTCTCTCTCTCTCTC
>JAWQUT010000354.1:666497-683837 GCA_033807755.1 Ellobium chinense | reverse complement strand
TTCTCTTTCTCTCTCTCTCTCGCTCTCCTTCTCTTTCTCTCTCTCTCTCTCTCTCTCTCTCTCTCTCTCTCTCTCTCTCTCTCTCTCTCACTCTTCTCCTTCTTCTTCCCTCACTTCCCTTCTGTCTCTCTCTGTTCACTCACTCATTCACTTACTCATTCACTCACTCACTCACTCACTCACTCACTCACTCACTCACTCACTCACTCACTCACTCACTCACTCACTCACTCACACTCACTCACTCACTTACTCACTGACTCTCTCTCTCTCTCACTCTTCTTCTTCTTCTTCTTCTTCTTCTTCTTCTTCCCTCACTTCCCTTCTGTCTCTCTCTGTTCACTCACTCACTGACTCACTGACTCACTCACTGACTCACTCACTGACTCACTCACTCACTCACTCACTCACTCACTCACTCACTCACTCACTCACTCACTCACTCACTCACATACTCTCTTTTTCTATCTCTCTTTCGTTGTGTCCAAAATAATTTTGACAACGCCCCAAGCTAACGGTCATTACCGAAGTAATTTACCTTAACCACCGCCTAACCGTCACTTCCTGTCACACACCCATCTCTCGACCGGAAATACAAACTCGCCATTTTAGGTCAGGTCAAGACCTACTTTTTAAGCAACGAGAAATGTCAATCACAGCCGCGTATTAGATTTATGTTGCTTGCCCATTTTCTTCTTCTCATCACCGTCTTCTTCCTTCCTTCCTTCCTTCCTTCCTTCCTTCCTTCCTTCCTTCCTTCCTTCCTTCCTTTTCCTGCATGGTGTCATTGGTCAGTGGTCAGTGTTCTTTCCTTGTTCTTCTGTTTTGTTCTCCCCTTTTTTCGTCGTCCTCATAGACTGACTGCGGTAAAGATTACTTCTGAAGCTCAGATTTGTGGTAGGTCAGGCATCGTAGTAGTAGACTGAGCAGTGGTAGCAGTACAGTAGTAAACGATGTGGTAGTAGTAGAACTTGTAGTAGTGGCAGCAGAGTCAGTAATTTCCTCCGCTCGGCTTCAGAGGGGTTGACATCAAAAAGCAATTACAAGCTTGTAAAATATAGAGTATATGCCAAAGTTTGTTTTTTTTAATGAAATTTAAAAAAAAAAAAGCAACAACAAAGAAAAGAGTCCTGGTTTGGGATCATTTGTGCTATAAGGTCTCGATGTAACAATGTGCCCAGCCGTCCAAAACAAATTAGACTGGCAGGAAAGGAGGAGTCTGGACTTAATGACAAATATGACGTCGTTTTGCCATCAGGTCAGAAAGGCACGCCCGTGCGGTTGGTTGATACGGTGCTGATACATGCTCGACTTTCTCTCTGACAGCAAACCGTAACTTTTCCATGACAGGGTCGATTTGGGGAATGTTTGATGTGATCTTTTTTCCCCCCATATTCTCCTTTGTTTTGTTTTTTTCGGCATCGGAATTCCAGGGCTAGTTGTTGGATAAGGTATTTGTTAGATCGTAGTTAATTGCGCATGCCCATAGCCAACATTATTGGGATACGGCTGACGCGCGTACTTGATTTGGTACGAATGATAACAACATCATCATGTCGTAGCGCCCATGCAGTGCTAAGTAACGTGCAAAAAAGCATATTATGTAAAAGAAATTTGGGACACAGGGATTTTGTGTGGATAGGCTGCACCTCCTGAATAACAGAGGGTTTGTGTCTGTGCATGAGGTGGAAACACGTCATTGTGAGACGAGGATGTCATCGTCCATGATGGTGGGTTTGTGTTTATACTGCGAACTCAGGCGGCGGAAGCATATTTGATGAAACTATCCTTTGTTTGGTGGGTTTCCCCGCAATCAGGACATTGAGTCTATAATTTACAGCAGAACTTCGATAAAACGTATGCCATGGTGCATGGCAAGTGTATACCTATTATTGAGGTATATTTAATATCGAGATCTACACTGCGAAGCCACTTGGGGGTTATTAGGAGAAAGTAATATTCGTGAAAACCCAGTGTAGATCTAGATGGTATCTGTAGATCCAGAATTTACCGTGTACCCAGGAGCTGTAGTTGATTGAGAGTTTAAGCCGGAATTTCCATAGTGTTTTCTTGTTTTTATTTCGAACCTCCCACATTTCCCAGTAAAAGAACGGAAGCCAAAGACGCTTTGCCTTGCTATAAAAGGTCACCGTCCCTCGTTGTCTGGGTTGGCTGCAGCCGATGGATCCAAAAATGACCCGACTAATTGGCCATAACTGCCCGTGAAAATTGGCGGCAAATTGCTGGGGTTCCGAGCAGACCCCAATTGTCGTCAAGCTCCTAATGTGTGCCGTGAGTGCAGTAAAATGCCTGCTTGGTGGAATTTTGTGCCTCTCTTCTTCCGGTGTACGGCATGTTGACTTTTGAGGTGTTTGACTTTTGAAGCGTCGTTGGGGGAAGCTGCAGAATGGTCTTTGGGTTGAGTGAGGAGAGTGGGGGAAGGAGATGAGGACCTCTGAGGTGATGGTATGAGTTCTTGGATAGTTATTCAGTCTTTATGGAAAGCTGCCTCTTGAGAGGGGAAGGGATGGGTGATAGGTTGTTATGTTTTGTTGACAGTCGTTACGTTCAGCAGTGGCAGTGTTGTGAGCGATCAAGCTGTGAATGTCAGCCTGCATGGACGAGGCCATCGTTGTTGGTCAGAGCATGCCTATCATGGCTCATCACAGTGGAGGGAAAGATTGGGTGTAGAAGATGAACCACAAGATAGTCCAGTCCACTTAATGGCAACTCCTCGCAAGCATGATAGATGTAGCAATTATACGGAACGAACTCGAAATCTTAAATATTTGGCGAAGAACTCCATTCCTTCATAATAACAAAAAACGCTGTAAGCAATCCCTTTGCTTGCAAACCACATTTTTTTTTTGTTTGTAATATGATGTAACCCATTGATAAGGATATTGAGTGGCATTATATGAAAACTCAGTGAATGCTCTTGATGACTGTCGAAGTTGTGGCAAGTAGATGTAGAGAAATACAGTAGTACTGTTATTCAAAGATTCAGTTATTTGATAATCGGTAATCTCAGCCCTAAAGAGGTTCATACGATAAGCAAATGTAAACCTAAAAAAAAATAGTCAATTTTTTTGCGGTTCACTTTTTATCGCGGGTTGACTTGAGCTCACCTTCATGATGTAGCTATAGCAAAGGATTCTCGCTCTTTATGTAGAGTGTGTTCGTCACGTGATTATACAAAGATGGCTACGGCTAGGCGAGTCTGGGTCGCGTGCAGGACACGCGCATTAATTTTGTCACAGCTGCATCTGGGCCGGTATTGGTAGTAGGCTAAGCTAGGTTCGTGACGCTGTGACAGTGACCCCGTCTAATTAATGGCCTTTTCCCATAGCCTGTCCCTCTCCACACAAAGCCATTGTCAGGGACGGGAAAAGTCCGCACTGGCCCTGGGGCAATTTATCACGCTGGACTGTCGAAATTCGTACAATTGTTGAAGAGTCTCGTTTCATTGCAGCTCTTTGTAACCATGAGAAAAGTTGCGATTATCCATTTACTTTATCTTATGAAGTTTTTTTCACCTTATAAAGGAACATTTTTTGCGATAAAACAAACCGCGTACATGCGATGTCGACTGGATTATAGTGTTACTATAAAGATGGATCAGTCGGATGGGTGTTTGCAGAGTCCCCTAGGGCAAGATGGCTTTGTATAAAGAGTTAGTCGGCCAAGTGAAAGAAAATGGCAGCAGAGCAGCAGATCACAAATGCTTCCCATTATCTGTCATATTCTTAGATTTGATCATTGCCAAAGGATTGTGTAGGATTAGTAAACAACATTCTGTTGCTACTTTACAGTATTTTCATTCCCTTCGCACCCAATGACTTGGCGGCAAAGCCAGCCGGAGAGACATGCGAGATCCTCATGAGATCAAGATCTGTCTTTCGAAGGGGTACAATCGTGCATGATGGTTCGTTTAGGATGGGGCTCAATGAACACTCTGGGCGTCGTGGGAGATAACAGAAGTGGTATTGAAGAAGTCATTTTTTACGATGTCCCTGTTTATAGATAGATAATGGTGTTGTTGTTTTTTTTTTTGTAATTCATTAAAGTACACCTCCCCTTCCCCCCCCCACCNTTTTTTTTTTTGGGGGGGGGGGGGGGGTCCTCCGCACTCAAACCACTCCTCAAAAAGCGTGAGGACCATCCAGGTGTTGTTTTTTTTTGAGTTGTTCTTTATTTGAATGAGGAAGGCACAAGGTTGTTCATTATTATCGCCAGGTTAAACAGTGGGAGGAGATACAGAAAAATTTGTTGACCATGAACTTGAGACATGGTTAGTGAATGTCGAGTCATGAAAAAAATAGAACTGAACTTGGATGCCGTAAAGACACCAGGACCCTTTATCGCGCATCAATGTTCACAGTTAAATGCGATTTTGCAAGAAAAGCAAAATGCTTAGCGACTTACCTACATGCTTAGTGCTATTATCTATATTAATAAAACGCTTCAGCCAAATTTGTGTCACAGATTTCTTGAGAACTACGTAACGAAAAAACATGCGGTTTTCACCTAAATTCGTAGAAATATACACGAAAGGTAACTATACACATAGTCCTCTTTATTTTATTTACCCTTTTTTAAAAAAAATGTGTATAGCAACGAAATACAATCTCCGATAGATCTTTTCAATCCGCTCGATTCGCCAATCGTCCAACTTTTTCACGAAGTCTAATGCATTCGTCTGTGTTGCCTTTCGGTGCGCTAGGTATTCTTCCACCGCTGGTGCGTTGCCTGCCTGCCCATTTGTAAAATGGGGTGTTAGTCTTGTATAATATAAAAACACACGGAACACACATGCTAATGCGATATATATAGTAGTAAAAATGAGTTTTATAGATCTCATATCTACTCGCTTCGCTGGTTTGAGCGACACGTTTAATTTTATTAATCCAGCAGACTACTTTACCCAATAACTTTCACCAGTGCGTTGGGGACAAACAGAGTGGCTGTCATTTAAACGGATTGGACTGATAGCATTTAGACAGTTATTTTCACAGCCCATTAGCCAGATGCAGGCAGTTGGGACTAAGGGAAATATGAATGAAATGCTTTCTTAAGGCCGCTACAACAATATCTTATCTTAGTGCGTTCGAACCAACGACCGTCTGCTCTGCAGCTCATCGCTGTATCCAACCTGCTGCGCTGCCCCGCTGTCGATAAATTCAATAAATCGAAAAGTGAGCACGGGGTTACCTGAATATTTATTTGGAACTGCTCCTTTCCATCGGAAGTTTACCACGTCTTGGCACCGGCCCAAGGTCTAGGTCACATATTTACAGCAATATATGAACCAGATTACCCTGATAGGCATTTTTGCACGTGCGCATAGCTCGATTTGTGATATTATTTATTTGCTCCCATTTTGTGAATCGAGAAAAAAATAAAACGGGGGACGACGGGGAAGAGAAATTCTGGGAATCGTATGACACTTTTTGAATGACTGTTAAAGCTAGCTCCTCACAAATTCAGAGACGGATGTTTTTTCTGTTAAACACGTTCCAACATTACGGACGCGGCTTTTTCATTGTTTTATTGCATGCATCGAGCCGGTAGAATGAAAATATATATTTTAAAGAAGGGGTATGGGGGCAGAGAGAGAGAGAGAGAGAGAGAGAGAGGAACAAAATTAAGCAGATTTGCTTAACCTTGAGATTCATTCAAAATGTACGTTACTTTGCGATAAGGGTCAAGGATTTGTTTACCAAATTACTAATGCTTACATATAGTTGTTGCAACATGTGCAGTGTTTTGATCGCCCACCCGCCCCCCCGGCCCGCNGCCCGCCCGTCATTACCAGCGTCTCGCCAACATGTCACCGCAGCCTTGACCGAAGTCTGAGTATTGTTTATATGAATTGAGAGAATCGATACTCCGTGATAACTTCTATGTTGTTGGTGGTTTGGTTGGGGTTTTTTTTTCATAGTAAATGTTATCACTCGAATAAACATTGCAGTATCGATTCTATACCGTAGTTGTCTTTTCGAACGTGCCAAAATGCTCGCGCTAAGCTGATGCCGTCTGACCTGCTGACTCAGATTTTTTTTTTTTTGGCTATGTAAGTCCGTCTGACCTTTTTTGTTGTTATTATTTTTTTGGCTTCTAGTTGTAATGCTCGTGGCTAGTAGGCCAGTACCGCTATTAATAATAAGCAAGGTCGGGACGTGCCAGGAAGGAATGTATCGGTAGTAGTGGTGAATATAACTGATTATGACTTTGACCGGGTTACTAGACTGTCATGTTTGCATGAAGCTTGTCTGGATGGCGGGGACGGATGGTGGTCGGTGGTGGTAGGGGAGGGGGTGAGGCAAGCAAATGAGTTCATTCATAGCACTTCATGGCATCTCTATCACGATTTTGTGTTGATTGAAGTAATCTTTAATGACTCAAAGATGTCGACGAAATAGTTACAAATTTGTTGGTTTGGAGCGGGGAGGGGGGAAGGGGGGGGAGAGGAGGAAGGGCTTTTGAGACAAGTATACCATGGCGTTTCACCACGACAAGGTCATGTAGTGCAGTCTGGATAAGACAAGTGCAGCACGATTCAAGGAACAGATCTTCTTATCAAAAGTTGGACTTGTCAGAAGTTTCTGTTTCTTTGTAATATATTATTTTTATAGAATGTCTCTGCCGGAAATAGGGTTATGTCATTTTGGGAAGTTGGCATCTCACCCAGACACCCGATTCTCTGCCAGTTGGGAAACTTGTTTTGCAAAAATGTAAAGGCAGAGTTATAAAGGCGCATACTGATCTTCTCACTTCATATGTCGGGAACTGTAAGATGTGAGGTCGACAGCAGTAAAACTGGCCTGTATTGGCGCTTTCGCTGCCCGTGATCCGGGTCTGAGGTACCCAAGGTTCCAGATATCCGATTCATGTATTTGAGAAGCCTCTCTTGCAAAGCGAGATGACGCAGAAGTGAAGGCGTGAACATGCGTCCTAACCCTTTAGGTTATTAATTTTTATGTATCTAAGGTTATTGATAATTATGTATCAAGCGGTATCAATGCCAAGTCTTCTGTAAGAATGTTTCTAGACTCTTGGAATAGTCACGGGATCAGATCACATAGTCAGAACAAACGAAAGTATAGATAGGAGAGTCACAGATCACATCTCCACTGGAAGACAGAGCATTAAAACTCTTTGCTGGATCCTCGGTTAGAGGCTGAGCATTATAGGTGTGCCCTAAGTGCGAGGAACCCAGTTCGATGTTCGAGTAACCCAAGTTGGGTTGAAAATAATGAAAGGAAGACTTATCGCCCGTGACTTTTTCGTGACCTGGTGTGGCTCCTCCTAAATTCCAGACATTCGATTTTGTTAGTGGAGAAACATGGTTTGCAACATGGCCCAACACTGGAGGCGGAAGCTAGTCGTCTCTTCAACTATAACAATATTTATGTGTTAGGTCATGTAAGGTTGGGTCGACAGTTGTGAAAGGGGCTGTTATCGCATGTTATTTGTCGGTTTATCGCTTCGTTGTGACTCATTCGTGGTGAAGTGTCAGACTGTCAGTCAGTGGTGGTTTTTACACCGTTCACGACAGGTCGGTGCAGCCTAAACTGCTGAGTTAGTGCTGAGTGGTGCAGGCAGCAGATACGAGTTGGTTTCGCACGCTTGCTGTAAAAAATGTGAGATATGGTCTAGATTCTCGGGTTGTTGATGAAATTATGTGAGCAGGGGAGTTTGTACATGCGAATTTGAATCGATCTGTCTCCCCTTCTTCTTCTTCTTCTTCTTCTTCTTCTTCTTCTTCTTCTTCTTCTTCTTCTCCTTCTTCTCCTTCTTCTCCTCCTTCTTCTTCTTCTCTTCCTCCTCCTCCTTCTCCTTATTCTTCTTCTTCTTCTTCTTCTTCTTCCTCTACTTCTTCTTCTTCTCCTCCTCCTCCTCCTCCTCCTCCTTCTTCTTCTTCTACTTCTTCTTCTTCTTCCTCCCCACCTTCACGCTCTTTCTCTCTGTGTTTCGTACTCCAGTGGAAGAAAGGCATATAATAACTATTTCTGCAGAATATGACCTATATTTTCTCTGTAGCAGCTTGACTCCATCCTGCCTTATCACTAATTCATCAGTAGCTAAATTAGAGCAAAAAGAAAAAAAAAGAAGAATATGTAACAATAATTACAGCTTGATATTCAGGCTGAATATGTTTTGCCCCAAACTGGTGGAATTGTAACATTTAAAAAGAAAAAAAAAGCAGTAATTGAGAGCGTGTGCATTAACGATGGCATCTCATAAGAATTACATCGGTGCATTAGTGCTGAATGCAGTCTTAAGTGGCGTTCAACATGCAGAGTTTATGTAATTCTTATAATGATATCGGATCCCATCGTTAATGCGTAAGCTCTCAGATAACAATAAAAACTGATTTATCAGCTAACACAGCCGTGAAGACAAGTGTTTAATGAAAACCATAATATCTTTCATCTTGGCTTAAAACATTCAGTGCTCCAGTTTGAAGCATAGTGCATAGAGCCACAGGCCCAGGATTTAAGACTTAAGGTCGTGAAAAACTGTGCCATTAAGTTAACAGATTTGGAGTGCACGTCAACCCTAATCTTGACGGCTGCAACTACATTATCAGGTTGCAGCATGACTGTATTTTGGCAAGGCGCTGGTTTGATAAAGCTTTCAAGTATTTCCACTGTTTGTATTTTTCGCCCGCCCCAGTGTCTCAGTTTGAAACTTAACATAGCTTAAACCTGGGGCTGGAGTCCCGGGACTTGGGGTCAAAACACCCCTGTCATCATTATGAAGAGCTCTTGAATATGCTTGGGGCTGATTTTGATGCCTCAGTCTAAGTGACCAAATTACAATTATTAACGCCACAAATTGTCGATAAAACCTGTAAATCAACATGGGAATGATACACAATGGGCATGTATAATGGTGGTGTGGCGAGGTAGGTTTATCAAGACTTTCAAGGAGTTGGAGATGGAACGAGTGGTTGTTTGGTGTTGGTAATGCTGTGGGATGTTAGTGGTACTGGTGGGCCGGTACCTGAATTCAAAAGTATTGTGATACTAAACTTTGAAACTGCAGGTATAAGAAAGATCGATTTTGAACTTAGTACTTTCAGTACCTTTTGATACTTCCGGCACGTTTGATACATTTGAATACTTCCGATACTGCTCGAAATTCCTGATTATTGATGTTCAGAAACGAAACTGGTCAACATTAATGGACGTCATGAACGCAAATCGCAGAGACACACCCAAAGTTTCGAGTTTATGAGGGGTTTTTCAAGTACATGCGTATCGAGGTTCTAAGGATCCGTGTTCACCTATATTTTAAAAAGAACAGTCTCGATTTGGTGCGCGGCCTGGCGTTTTTAATCGCTGCTAGAATCGACTTGAAAACTGGCACGTGCTTTTCCATTTTGCTGAGCACGTTCCAGTTTTTGTGATTTTTGGAAGCGGAAATTTCATTCAAATTTCTATTTCGGCTATTCCTAACGGATCGTATACTGTCGGCCGACACCGCTGTGTCGCGTCAAAATGACTGTAGCAATTTGGCTTGAGAGTTGTTTTTTTTTTTTGAGGTAGTTATCTGCTGGTGCGTACTGATATAGTCTGGCAGAAAATTTGTTTGAGTAACTAGGTACCTATACTGAGTAACTGTCTTACACAAACAGTTCAGAGCTTACGCACCTAGTATGGGACATTGAATTCCTTACCACTGTAAGTATTACATTAGTGCATCGGTGCTGAATGCACCCTTAGTAGCGTCCAACATGCAGATATAATAAAACGCTTACAATGGGAAGAGATCACATCGTTAATGCGCGAGCTCTCAAGTATTCACGAAACTTTGACGTGGGCTGCAGCTCTAGTCTGTTATATCTTCCTCTTATATCATTGTCACTGGCGTGCCTCCTTTGATTTAACAAGTACAAAGATCTTGTAGATTTGACTTAATCACGACATGTTAGGCTTAACGCTCCCCTTTTCATTATGTGTACAGTATTGTGGGAAATACCCAAGACTGTGGGGTCCTACGTGGAGATCAACACGACCCATGGGGCTGGAGGCTTCAGGAGACAGATAACGCACACTTCAAGAGGCGGAAGAGAGCTCCAAAGCCCCGTGAAACAAGTCTTGGAAGATAACATAAACATAATGAAAATGATTATGACAGCGAAACCACGAGCATTTGGTCACGGTTAGAAAGGAAGACGTGATGTACAAATAAATGCGACAGCAAGATAGAAAGAGGGACGGAAGTAAGCAATAGAGAGCGTGTGTTGAGCGAATTCCAACTCCTTCCGATAAAAGGGCTTATCTTGGGATAAGCTTCTTCTGAAGAAAAACAAAACTTAAGTTGGTCTGTTTGAATATAGCTCATTGCCTCAACAAATTTCTCGTCTAGCTGCTGTAAATATATCAAGGGCACTTGCAGTTTAACAAAAATATTGTGTTGTGAAATGTACATTGACATGTAGATCATGAATACCCGAAAATAATTTTAGCGTGGAAAACCTGCATAAGCCCTTTTGTTAGAGACGTTATACTGATGGAAAGATACGCACATACTGGTGACGAAGATAGCAGGACCGTATTTCAGTGGACACGAGGAAGGAGTACAGCTGAAGTGTTAGGAAGATAAACTGGGGTCTGGAGAAAGAGATGTCCGACAGATTTCTTCGAAATGAATGCACCCACGCGTGCTAGCCTCCTCAAAATAAGCGCTGATGACAAGAAATGTAACACAGCCTTTTATTGGTTCCGGCTGGAATATTAGGCGATGTACACGTGAGATCATAACAGTTAAGAAAGAGATTAGCTGGAAACTTGAAGCTGCCTCATCCGATCATTCCCATCCAAGGCAAACCAATCTACAAATAGCCGTGGACATTGCCTAAACTCATATGAGTTGTTTGTATATCTGAAATACTAGAAGTTTTGTATGTTAGTTTTTTTCTTTACCGAAACGTCCGGAGAGGTAGTACATTAGCAATCTGCGATATTCTATGCAGTATAAAATGCTTTACTCGTGGAGTGCGGAACAACAACAAAAAAAAAACAGCGCTCTGAGCCCATCATTAAAATCATTGAAATGTGCTATCATGTCTCACTTTTCCTTGTATACCCCGGGCGGGCTTTCAAAACAGGGGATGGACGTCAAGTTTGTAAAAGTACTTACACCCACGCATACAGATTTTTCTGCAGTGATTGCAAGAACAGCTGCCAGTAGATTGGACGGAACAGAGATTGTCATGTGGTTGACAACTGATGATGGTGATGAGGTGGTGAGAGGCAGACCTACAGACGGAAGAATAGACACACGAGGAAGTTATTAAAAAAACTAACAACAGCGACTAAAAATTTGATTGGTTGAAGGCCTCTGCGCTGACGATACGAATCCACACCAACTCAGATAAGGGGGTCGTATTCTCTATATTAATTATGAATATGTGTACAGCAAAGATTACAAAGATTAGATGAAAAGGAAGGGAAGAGATACAGAGAAACAGAGCTGCGAATGGTGAAATATGGAGGCTTGTTATATTTCACGTTGTAACGTTGCTTTGATGAGGGCAATGAATGGCCTCTATTTTTATATCCTTTTACAATTTCAGTTGTAAGATAAGAGGTCATGTTGTATCAGTGGGTATTGATTGTTGTCATTGGTGGAGTGTACATTTATATGTAGGCACAATGGACTCCACTTCATGGCAATCCGTTTTACGGGGTTTCAGTAAAATGACAGTGTTACCCAGAAGACATGTTTTTAGTATAGGAAAGTAAATGACAAGCCGAAAACGAAAGGGTGTGTGATCCCTTGTTCCGTCTAGTTGCAATTTGTTCCCTGCATTCAGCTTGCCATTAAGCGAGGTCGACTCTAATATGATGATGAAGAACAATGGACTTTGCACTGAGGAAGTGAAATCAAAACCGGACATTGGCGTTGGAAGTCCTTCATAATCTCTTAAACTATTCTCATGATGGCACAAGTTGACCCTGCTGAAGCTCAAATTCCGCCAAATCGCAACACTTTTGAGATATTAAAATACCGTACTTTCTGTATTAGTGTCGCTGGACAATTGCATCTCCTTTTAATCACAGCTTTGTCCGTGCTTCTGATGAGTTGCATTTAGGCAGCATCGATGGCATCTTGATGCTGGTGTCCCTCTTAGGTTATGGTGGGCAGTATCGTTTCTGAATATTGACATTTTCGAATGAATCGAAATTCGAGCTGTGGAGTTTTGATACTTTCGATTTAAGCGGTGATAGTTTGTCTGAACCAAACAGGATACCCCTCCCCTCCCATTCCCCTGTTACTGAAGTATTATCCTTTTTTACGTCTTGCCTCATCTAATCTGGTTCCATGACATATCTAGCATTGAAAGTATCGAACTGTCTATACAGAACTATCAGGGTCGAAATAGAATCGATACTTTCGATGCTTAGAATGTGAAGGCTGAATATCGCGATACCTTGAATATTCAGGTATCGGCCCCCTCCAATGTTTTCAGATCGAGAGATGGAGATAGATGGTCGATCTGCGTGTCAATCAAGGATTGTGATCTTCCAGGGAGGTTTCGTTGTTAGAAACAACAATCCCATTGTTGTTGTTGTCAGCGATGACGATGCAGATATTTTGAATAAACAAGGTCACAGCGGCGCAGATTTTCTCGTGTGTTGTAACAAGCTAGATTACGATTTGGAAGAGGGGAGGAGAGGAGGAAAGACTGATAGTGACGTGTATGTGTGACTGAGGGAGAGAGCGAATGAATGGACGAGAGAGAGAGAGAGAGAGATAGAGAAGAAGGGAATGTCTGTTGTTTTTTTTTGTTTTTTGAATCGTCTGCTTGTTCGTACTTTTGGGTGTTTTTTTTTTCGTGTGGGTGAATGAGGGTATTTTCATATTTCCAGTCGAGTGATAAACGATCTTTGCAGGGCTGATAATTAGGTTGTGATGAGGATTTTCTCAGTCTGTGTGGAATATTGTTATTTGCGATATGAAAAGCAGTTGGACGTTCTTTCATTTTTTTTTTCTGCCGTTTCAGAGTTTTCGTGAAAAGGAGGGGAACATGCGGCATTTCGCCGTGTGGCAGGATACATCAGTTTTACTTCAGTAACTGTTCTCTACAAATTTCCAACTTTCTTTTATTTCTGGGAATTGTCTCCTCCTCCTTATGTCCTTTCCGTCTCCATCTCTCTCTCTCTCTCTCTCTCTCTCTCTCTCTCTCTCTCTCTCTCTCTCTCTCATCGCCATCTTTCTCACATTACCATTTTAAATCGACATTCTATCAGTAGTTGCGTGCATGTTGCGAATCTGGACACCCTCTGGCTCATACATCAAGGGACTGCCAATTGGTATTGTAGTTTGCATGCGGAGTGGGGGAATGAGAATGAGTTCGCATAAAGGCGCATCCTGGAGGATTTGGGGAAAGGGGAGGAGGGGAGATCTGAGCAGTTCATCATCTTTCTTAAGCGCGGTGGCATTGGCAGCTCCTTGTTGCATGTTTTTTCTTGGTCATAGAAGTTAGTTTAGTCAGTGGCAGAGGCGGATCCAAAAGAAGGGAGTACCCATTTTATCGTATTCGTGAATAATAACAATTCCAGCTTTCCCTATCAGTGTTGCATTGTTGATCATTGTGAAGGATGATTTTGCTCTGGGGTGGAGGGATATATGGGCAGGATAATAGAATAGAATAGAATAGAATAGAATAGAATAGAATAGAATAGAATAGAATAGAATATTCTGTGGTCAGGACAATGCTTGAGAATAGAAGGAGAGTCGTCGGTAACATTTGCTAGAATAGAGTGAGAGTTTAGTGATAATATAGACACGTTGCCTCCCCCAACCCCAAAGTAAAAAAAAATTCATACACGCCCCTGAATCTGCCGGTGCCATCAGTGCTGTGTATTGTTGAGCAGTTTATTTTTTTCCAGCATGCGGACACGACATCCTATCATCCATCACCCATTCCAGTCTTGCATAGCAATGCATGCTTGTTCGTTTTCTTTTCTTTTATTCTATAATTTAGTGGTTTCTCTACAAAACAGTACCCTGGCCGCTGCTTAATAAATATGCATGCTGCCATGTGCGAAGGACATCTCTATCACTCATTCTTGTACCAATATCCTAATATCCTCAGTAATAATCACACAGTCGTTTCGCAGTGCTTTAGAAGAAAATCATGAACGGATTCGGCTGTCATGACTTGTTATGAATTCTTGGTATTTTTCTTTACCCCTGTCTCACTGTAGTATCATAGTCTGAATTTAGTACAGTCAACGAATGATGCTTCAATTTCATGCTCAAACGATTCACCTCCTCCACCACTACAAACGGACAGTTGATAAGTCCAATGTCCGTGCACGATCACAGTGTGCGTGCCTGGACGATCACTCTGTTGATAATATAACTTTTTTAAAGCTGTTCTCAAGAGGAAATATCCTGATCTTCAAGCAAAGCATTATTTTTATTCCAAGTTCATGTGAGCAGTCGGGAAGTGTGTTAGGGTCACGGATGAACACTAGGTTCGCACGTGGAAGTAGGGACCGATTCAGGCAGTAGGTATTTAAGAATTAAAATTGCTGTAAAGTTAGCGTTCCTGTAGTGTAGTGGTAACACGTTCAGACTTGCAAGCTGAGAGACTCTGGTTCGATCCCCGGCAGGGACAGAAATGTTCTGGAGTAGGTTTTTTTCGGCCCGTCTTCTCAAAATTGATCCTTCACGGTACTTTGGTAAAATCCCTGGTGACACACTTCCTTAAACTAATATGTAACATCTGAAAAATTATCAGACTAAGCTCACCTTCCTCCCCCTTAAATATAAGAGAAAGAATACTATACTGTATTGCCTTTCCACCCGGTTACATACAGATTTTGGGAGACCCGCGAAACCTTGTTTAGATGCGCAGACACTGGTCATAACATACCAGTGAAAGTGTTCCCTGATTTCGACTTTTTTTGTTTATTGCTGTGCTTGTATGGATGTTTGCTTTTTACTGTACATTTTGGATGGTTGTTCTTTACTGTACATTTTGGATGGTTGTTCATTAGCATTTTTCATGTATGCTACATCTTTCAAAATGCTATTTTTGTTTAACGCACACTACCTTTTTCATTATTATTCTTTTCTTGTTGCCCTTGAATGACGAAACAAGCAGAACATGGTATCTCCATATTGATATTGTGACACACTTAGGACCTTTTTATTGGTTCTCAGTAATCTGACAAAGCAGGCTTCTCTGGAAAGACCAGAAATTGCGTTCTGTGCATAAATTTAGAATTTGCGCATTAACGATGGAATTCCTTACTATCGTGAGAATTACATAATAATATAACATTGCATGCTGACTGCTGCTAAGGATGCATTCAGCACCGATGCATTAATGTAATTCTTACGATGGTAAGAGATCCCATAATTAGTGCACAAGCTCTCAAATGTTTGTTTTAAATTTGGTAGTTTACTGTATGACACCATTTCTGAAGAACACTGCAGGCTATGTAATGCACCTGATATTAGCTTAGTTTTTGTTTTCTTTGCTGGTAATTATATGATTTGCTGCTGTTTTCATGACTGTTATTATTTCTGTAAAGATCTTTGTTTTATTTGGGCTCACATATATTAAGTAGTCTATTCCCCTCCACCTTTTAATTTGGATTTTTTTTGTTTTGGCTTTATGCGTTAGATCGCTTGCTTTATAAACTTTTGTAGTTCTGAAATATCTCAAAGACATAGGGCAGTTCATGCATCATTTACTATAATTTATTCGTTGATTGGTAGTCTCTGACAACTGCACCTACAGTTTGGAGCTAGTCTACATTTTTGGGGAATTTAATACTTTTCAGTGTTTAACCCATTGTAGGCTATAGATAACGTGGAAAATACGAGACATTGGGTTTTACTGAAGGGAATCGGATAAGCCAACTTTTGAGGAGAGAGCTTGCTCATTAACGATGGGGATCTCACCCTCTGTAGCGTTCAGTATGCAGAGATCTTACAATGGTAAGAGATCCCCGTCGTTAATGGGCAAATTCTTTAGTAGTATAGTGTAATTTATGAAGTCCTGCCATGCTCTGAAACAAAACGGTCAACATTTGAAGAGCTCGAATGAAAGGTTTGGATAGAGTTGCTTCTGATAAGTGGAATGACTGTTGATCATTGAATTAGAGAACGCTTTTCCAAACTCGGTGCGCTTTCATTGAAAATGAGTTGATAGTGTTCTCAGATATACTTTTCAGCGATTATTTATTTTTAAAAAAGTGGATCTTGAACTTTGGTTTTTCTGAACAGTTTTTGGCGTTTCAGTCCAAGTAAAAAGTTTTCTTGTGACACCCAATATTATTTCTCCTTTAATCAAAAGATGGTTATGAGTGCAAGTACTGACTTTTGGACGAACGCTCTTCAGTTATTCTGAAAAATGAAATGTTAAGAGGGGACATTTTACATTTCGACTTATCCACTTATCCGGATTGAAAAAAAAAATTGAGTGTGATATGGTCTTTACATTATTTGTATTGCTTTCTGTGTACATTAATAATAATAATAATAATAATAATGCGGTTTTTTAGTCTCATATCCAGGCTAATGCCCGCTCATGCGACTTCACACTATTATTACCCCAGCAGGCTCTCGACTCTTCCAGACTATACAAAACAAATATTAGTATGATATGGGCTTTACAGTGATTGTTTTGTTTTCTCTGTGTGTGTTTTACAGGAGAACCGCCACCTTCATGATTCCAATGAGGAGCTGAACGCCCAGCTTCTGAATCAGTGCATAGGGGAGGGCAAGAATTTGATCAAGCCCGCCCAGGGCCAGTCTCTCGCCGAGGAGTTGGAGCACCTCACCAAGGAAGAGGTATGGAGACATCAGATCATTCTCGGCATTAATGTGTCCTATCGTATCTTTCTCGCTCTGTTTTTTCCTCAGATATCATATCTCACTCAGTTTCTGTGCGTCCTGTCTGTCTTTTTCGTTCTGTTTCTTCATATGGAGATATCAAATCACTCTTGGCTTCAATGTGTCCTATCCTGTCTTTCTGGCTTTGTTTTTTCCTCAGATATCATATCACTCTCAGTTTCTGTGCGTCCTGTCTGTCTTTTTCGTTCTGTTTCTCCATATGGAGATATCAAATCACTCTTGGCTTCAATGTGTCCTGTTTTTCCCGCTCTGTTTCTTCCTATGGGGGTATCAAATCACTCTTGGCTTCAATGTGTCCTGTCTGTTTTTCCCGCTCTGTTTCTTCCTATGGGGGTATCAAATCACTCTTGGCTTCAATGTTCTGTCTGTCTGTTTCTTCCTGTGTTTACACTGCTTCAGGTCCTTCAGGAATGAGACAGGAAAAAGTGCCCTGCCCCCCCCCCCCCCCCC
>JAWQUT010000354.1:654120-666490 GCA_033807755.1 Ellobium chinense | reverse complement strand
AAACTTATGGAATGCCTCAATAGTTAATTTTGTTGCCTAGTCTTTTTCTTCAGTTCCATATCGTTGCTTGTCTATAGACTCTCATTCCTTGTGCCAGCTGTCCTAACACTGATGTATTTGTAGTATTTCTTGTATACCTTTGCTCCACTGTCCTATTGATCTTCCTTGTTGTAGTTTGATGCTCAGGATCCCCTCTCTGATGGTCCTTCCTTCGAGCCATTCCTCGATATCTCTTCACAAGATTCAAGATTCAAGATTTGTTTATTTTTAGGCCTGTCCTGGCCAATACAAATGCTAATTTCATATTATATAAAAAGTACAAATGAAAACTAGCTAAGCTGACAATACACTACATACTCAACTGCATTCAGTCCTCACCCGCTCTGCTATTCCAGTAGGCTACACTTCACTTGTATACTACACGAGCCATCATTCACATTTGGTTACATTATACTCAAGGAAACACAGGCAATCCCCCACCTTCCCCCGCACACAAACACATAAACCCTCTCACGCCACTCACAAGTCCATCGTGTGTTTTTTGCTTGTGTTAGTTGACATGGATCTTTCTCTGGGTTTTTTCTCACGTCCAATCTGTTTCATATTCAATATCTTCCTCTCCTCTCTCCAGTTACTGGAACAGTTGAGGATAGAGAGGGACGTCAACTTCCGTCTGAAGCAGTACGTGGACAGAATTATCATCACCATCTTGGAGAAAAACCCCTCACTGCTGGAGATCACCAACAGATGAGTGCACACATTGATGATTGATATTTGTATCAACTGCAGCACCCTGTGGTCAATTTGTTCATAGAACCCTGTTGACTATTGTTATTTTGTAAAGTATGCTGTACTATCTAGAATTTGGAATGTTTTGAGTGTGTATGGAATACAGTTTGGCCATTTTATAATAAAACCCAAGTCTGGGATTAACTGTATTGACTGTATAGGAAAATGGGGGTGATTTTAAGCCACATACATGAGGCACTTACATGCCAACATTTTTTTCTGATTGCACACTGTTGGGAAGTGGGTGTGGTATTAAGAAATTAGCTGCACAAAAAAAATTGATAATTGGGCAATTTTTGAGATATTACTTTTTATAAAATTGTAAAACATTAGTTGCAATAATAATATATCAGAATGAATTCGTTATCAACTGTTAAAGGCATTTTGGTACAAAAGGACATCTGCTTGTTTGTTTCTATGTTTTATTTTTGTATTAAATTTCAGATTTAAAGTCATGTATCTTAATTCTTATTTGCCATGAGCTTCTGTAAAACACACACATAATTTGATGGGATGAGTTGACCTATTTTAAGTTTAAATGCAGTTTTCATTTCCTGTGCCCAGTCACAGGTTGTGAAGTGAAATTTTGATTATGTGCAGAGTACCTGGAAATCAAGAAGAATTTAACCAGTGTACACAGATGTGAACTGTCATTTGTATATGTATATAGTTGACAGCTGGTAGACAAATATTTGTGACAGATGTGAATTAATAACAGAGACTAGAAATGCATGATACACCTTGTATAACATTCACTGGGTCCTAAGAAAGTTGACAACATTGAGGACATGTTTAATGTGTGCAGCCTAAATTCTTCATAACAAACCCACACCATTTTTCTCCCACCTTTCTGCCATGGAACAACAAAACGAATTCAGATTTCTCCCTGACAGCAGCATTGTCGAAAACATCACCGTAAGCCCAACAAATTCATTATCTAGGGCAAGCAAAAACTGCATGCATTTTCACAGTTGTGACTTGAATAAACAGGGCTGATTTTCACCTCTTTTTTTTTCTTCTTCTTATGGCCATTGATTCCATTCATTGTTTGGCCTCTTGTGATGTGAGCATTGATCGTATGTGTCATCTCAGAATACAAGTGATTGAATTTCTGCCAGAGGCTGTTACAAAGACCTTTTATTATTTCTGTCTGTCATTTGTATTCTAAAACTGTTTGAAAATGATTATATATTTTATTATCAATTGTACATAATGAAATTCTCTGATAATTGTATAAAAGGAAGAGAAAGGAGGATTGGTACTACTACATTTTAAAACATACTTTGTTGCTGCTTTTATAAGTTGTAGAAGCAAGAATATATTATACGTAGAGAGAAGGTTTCTTTTTATAGCATTTGCTACAAATTTTATCATCATATGCTGTACCTCTGTGATACTTTCATACATATGAACTTTTGTAATTTATTGGCTTTCTGCAACTCCTTTTTATGTGTGTGGTGTTGTTTTAAAATGATAAGGTACAATCTTGCAGTATGGTAATAAAAAGTAAGTCTCTCTTTTTTAGCAAGTTAGCTCTTCTCTTCATTTGAAAGCACATGTGTTACTCAGTTCAACTTTTCATAAAGTACAGTGTTGCTGTAAAGAGGACTCTCATTAGGTGAAAAGGAAGAGTTTTGAGCCTGTATGAGTGAATATGACACCATGTACTCTTTATGCATCATTCCTTGGAAAACCAGGGTCTTCATTAAACATGTTCTGAATAAAAATAAGTTACAATAACAATAACAATTTCTCAGACAACTAGTTGTAAATGAGTAATACAGTAACAGTGCTCTTAATTATCAATTCACTCACAATGCAAAAGCTGTTCCCTATCTCTCAAGCCACCCAATACACACAGGCAACTCCATTTAATTGCAACTCCACTGGAGCATAGAAAAATTGCTATAATGTGGAGGATGTGATGAAGCTGCACTTTTTGTCTTCTTAGATTTCAGAGCTGTTCTCTGAAAACTAGTTGTTTAACAAACAGTGTGATCAAATTCAGTGCAACTAAGTGAGGACAACTCTGTTAACAGAGTGGGCAGCCCATCTGCTTGGGGATTTGGGTCAGTTTGGCTACAGCAGACCTGATGGGGCCCGCATGAACTGTTGGCTGAAGTCTTGAGCAAGTGGAGAGCTCTGGGTGCTTTCCATTGTTATAAAGCAGACCTGAAAGGGCTGCATGAGCTGTTGACTGAGGAGATAAATAGACATGAGCGGCATCATGAGGCCAGCCCGACAGAAGAATGAGTCATGTGCAGAACACATACTGTTATGCCATGTAAGCCTCAATGACGGATTTTCTGCTGTATAGCCCACCTAATAATCCTCAACCTTGTGACATAGTGACAAAAGTGACATCTGCATGCCTGAATTTACGAGAAGCACTTCCACATTCATTCTTCCCTGGGACTCAAACCAATGGCTTTTTCGTGCCTTTTGCCAGTCTTTTTTTAACGTCAAATTACAGAACGTTCTGAGGCAAAAATTGTTCTAATCCAACTTATTCTTCAAAACAATTTAGGAACTTTTGGCCATGTCATGCCGTTAGATGGCCGACCAAATGTATGATTGTTGAACAAGTTCAACTGGCAGATTGCCACATTTCCAATCACTGTCCATTCATTGCAGTCATTCTTGTCACCTCATGATATATCAGTTTCTTTTATTTTGCATCCATCAGGAATACATATTTATTGTAAGGCTTGTAAATTGTTCATAGGAGTCTTTTCTTCTAAGGAAACCAAAAATGTTCGGCCCTTTTTTTTTTTTTTTTGTAGGTATCAGACCATAGTGAAATCCACATTTCATTGGTCATATGGCTGCGGAGTACCCTGCAGTTTAGACATTCTGTTTCCTTAAAAAAGAAGACTTGGCCATATCTACAAGTAGCCCATTTTTTACCATGTGGTGCTAAATTGTGTAGTTGGTGAGGTCACCTCCCGGCTAGTTACTCATACGTTTGCCTGACACATCATAACTCACTATAGAGGCCAGTATGTCTAAGATAGATGTATTGATAGCAGAAGAAACACTTGAATACCTGAGGGTGATTGTAAGTTTTGTTTGAAGGTGGAAAGGAGATGTTATATAGATTAAAATCCAGTCAACACTAGAACCTATCCTTGTCCTATTTAAATGCAGTCATATGGTTAAAAAATTATTCTTTTTCCTCATGTTCCATTTTTTTCCTTCCCCCTCCCACTACATCACACTCTCAAACACTGGAATCCTGTATACTTTGCTAGTTAAAGTAGAAATTGGTTGACATCATGAATTTGCTTGCTGAACTGATAAGATAGAAAACAAAATTTTCAAATTATTGAAATTATATGTGAATTTTAGAAACTATACTGTTCAGTTTTATATCATGGTTTACTGCACAAGGCCAGAGGGTTGCCAAATAAACGTACCGTATTCAGGAAAGTCTTTCACTGGACTTTGTAGTCTCATGTAATGAGTGTTACAGTGATATAAAGATGGTGAGCGTATGTGACGTTACACTAATTTCCTTGTGCTGTCACCTCTGTTAATTTGTGTTGTCTTTATCATGTAGACAGCATTGTGCATTTTATTCTGTGTAGTATTTGTGGGATGAGAAGGGAAGACTGATGTCTTTGTCTGTAAGACTGTGCTTTGCCTAGACTCAAAAAATAAAATGTAGATTTATTCTAACAGCAGGCCTGGTTTTCATTTATTTGCTTTTTTGTGTTTCATTTCATTTTCACCACTGTTGTCCCTTCGATGCATGACCGTAACCAAAGTCAGTGTTTATTTGAACATGAAAGAGGGTTTTTCTTGAGGTGACTTATTTGTTGTTTTACATTTCTTTGATCTTTAGACTTTACAGATGATATATTTCTTTCTTTTCCATTAGAGTGTTACTATCTTGTTGTTTAAATGAAAATGTGGTTGACAGATTGGTGCAAAGTTTAGCTTGATTGATGAGAAAGGCTCATTTGCATCGTTCCTCGTGCGACTTTAAAGTCACAAAAATATATAATGGACATGGAGTTTACTGCCCTTTGTCTTCATGGCAATCCTATTATGAGAATTGGAAGAGATAACAAAATTCCTTATAAGTTTTGTAACATTGAGATAACTTTACTCTCTGTGAGAATTTGAATACAACAGATGGGGCCCTCTGCTATCAAATTCTTCCAATGATGAAACCCTCCACCCTCACTCTTTTTTTATCTGAATTCCTGATACAGTATGTTTTCTTTCCTTCCTCTTCTATGTTTCATTTGTAAGAATCCAAGCACGAAATCATATGGCATCAAATTTATGTTAAAATAGCAACATACATCTCATGGAAAGATGTAAATTCAAAACTGTCGTTTCAAGCCCCTCAGATGTTCTAAAATTATCAAGACATGTACCCTTTAATTCCTTGAAGTGATTTAATCATAAGTAAGAATTCTCTAGTGGAGGTTTTGATATTGTAAGTTGATACAGAGTTGTATTTGATTCAGTTCATTCCCATTCAAAGGAGACAATTCATGCATGGAAATCAATAATTCAATTTTTAATCCCTCTCCTTGAATGCCATCTCTCAACAATACTGCCGTTTTATGACAAAAGGACGATAGCGCCAAAGTAGGTCAAATTGAGTTAATTATCGTATTGGAATCCCCAGATGATGACGCACATTTCTATCTGGGTCCCATCACGATATCTCAATAAATAACGAAGTTAGGGAACCTTAAAAGGACACTAAGCGCCAGTGTTAATTATGAACAATTATAAAGGCGAATCCTTAAAGTTTGAAAAACATTTTTGCGATTTTCTCAAAACTTTCCCGATGGCGCTTTCTTCCTTTTGTCATAAAACGGCAGAATAGTGGTGTTAACTTTTCGTTCTCATCTGAGTCATCATATCATTTACTTCCCCTCTCCCCCTTGTTGGAATGTTTTCGTCATTAACTCTGATGCAAAGGAGTTTCTCTAAATTCTAACAAGGGTGTTTGACTGATAGGGGTTCCATTTTATCGCACATCTTCAACAGAGGATGAGAGGATACCACCCCAAAATTTTCAGCACTTAACATTTTACAATCATAATTCTGTTCCTAGAGAGAAACTTTGGTGCATAGAGGTATGTGCCTATTTTATTTCAACTTTCAAAGTTACTTCAGATAGGTTAGGAACTCACAACATGGTTTTTGATTGATTTTTTTATTTTTTTGTACTTTGATTCAGCACACACAAAGTTGATTTCGGTGGCTTGCTAGTTGATATGAGACCCATCTCATTACAAGCAGATAGAATTATTCTTGCTCTAATGAATAGGTTTGGCTATAATCCGAAGTGAATTGAGTTCTTTCAGGAGGTATTCCTTGTTAATCTTTCCAGCGGGTGAAGATTTCAGTATCTTTACATTTTTTTTAAACATCTTTCGGCACTACAGAGATAATTCTTTAGCAATTATACAATGAAATTTTACACTGAATGGCAATTCCAATTTGATATGAGTTATTCTTGTTCATTAAAAAAAGCACAATCTTCATGATAAAAGGATATGTTACATCAGATTTGATGAACAACATTTACTGCCATGTGTATGCTTCCTTGAAAAGACATTCATTTCTAAACAATAAGCTCTGTCTTTTAATCAAAATTGGCAAATAAGCACAAATTACCTCTTTAATGATGCCATTAAGGGTTTGAGTTTTCTCAAATGAGCTAATTACTCCTTCACGCACATGAAATAAGTCTTTTTCAACTATATTTGTCGCTGGTGAATTACCATGAATTATAATATGATTAATATTGAAGTTATATCTTTACATATCTCAACACAAAGATATGTGTAGAAAGTGAATGCAGAATGTTTTATTTTCCAATCTCAGGCATTGTTTTGTGGCAGTTTGCAAGTAAATCTTAAGACATTCCACCACTTTTATGCACTTTCTATCGTCTATTTCTCCTGGTTCTATGTACGTAATGCTTTGTACTATAAAGTGCTGTGAATATTCACATTGTTTATTGTAGTGGAGTAGATTGCTTTAGTCTTCAAATCTTTGTGAGTCAGAAATTTCTTGACAGTTTCATTATGCTGACTCAGTAGTAGCTTGGTATTAAATCTCAAGGGGCAGGGGTAGACGTTATGTTCTTCGCAGTCTTATAAGTCTACATTATTTTCTTTGATAAAATTTAAACCACTTATATTTTTCTGTCTGCTTGACAGTTTCTGAGAAAACACCATAGAAATGTCAGGATTTTCACTCTATGCATGCTGTCATTTCTCAAGCTGCATGATGTCAAAAAGGAAGATAGGTTAGCTGACAATTGATCAGACAGTTCGCACACATCTGCACTAATCTTCTGTTAGCTTTTTAACTTTATGAGATTAACCCTCTAGTGCCCAGCGTATCAGATCTGATACATTTCGTGGAACAAAGAAAAAAGCAAACCAAGATCATCACCCCACCATAATAGTGTGAAGTCGCATGAGCGGGCATTAGCCTGGATATGAGACTTATAAACCGCATTATTATTATTATCATTATTATCATTTTGATGCTTGTTCCAGCATAGTGGATCCAGAAGTGATCCAAAAACTGGAGCTCAGACTTTTTGTGCCATTGTAAATAGGGCAGGGCACTAGAGGGTTTACAGCGCAAGTAATGGCAGCATACAAAGGATGAAAATTCCAACATTCAAGAGGTGTTTTCGTATAAGTGGTCAGGCGGAAGGAAAATATATACAGTTTAAAGTTTCTGAATAAATAATGTGAATTTTTTAGTCCGTGAAGCAAATATCTATCCCTGTCCCATTTAGAACTTAATCCTGCCAGATGTTCACCTTTTTATCTCCAGTAAACCACCACAGTGTATGTCTGGAGAATCTTAAGACATGGATTAAAATTCCTCAAGTTTCATTGAGGTGAGATCAAATTGACAAGTTAACTGCAAACACTCCTGGACTTCCAAGCTCAGAGCTGTGGGAAGGCAAGCTGATTTCACTGTAATATGCTCAGTCATGTTTTTCAGTCGGACTGGTTGTCCAGATGTTCATTATTTGTTTGTTGAGAGACAGTCCAACTGCACAATGGCAATATATTTCAGAGATACTGTTTAAACAAAAGTTGCTGAAGGGTCATAGTCCCTTTCAAATGCAATTTTTCCCATGCTCATGAAAAGTTGCCATTAAGCAGTTGACAATGGACGCGTCATCTTTTAACATATCTAGGGAAAGAGTTTTGAGTCGTCATGTACACCACGGTTGTTCTATGCATTCAGTAGTGAGACATTAGTTATGAAAATAACACGTTTGAGTTGTGTTGTAAGGGGGTTGAGTTGAGTTTAGATTTGAGATTTGATTTTCTGTTTAATATTTAGCGGTATTCTACTCTACTTGAAATTTGAAAAAAGTGACTTCAGTTTTAAAACTTTTCTTTTATTAACCATTTGCTATAATTGAAATTATTTCCATAGTCTTGCTGCCAGTGATGCACAAAATATATTGATCACTGCAACATTACTTGTTGTATCTTGCTAAGTTGTAATTAATGAAGATACAGTTGTCTGCATTACAAGCACTGTATGCCTCGGCCTTTGAAATCTCTTTGCTTACAAGGTATGAGACAGGCTGTATCAAAATCAGGACAAAACTATTAGAAATTTCATCAACCATTTGGGCTGGTTTTGATACAATTGATCACACTGGCAGTGACTTCAACCCTTTCTCAAATAAGTGTCCTGCCATAGTGTTGTATGTGCTTTGAAATGCACAGATGAGATACAATTTTGCCATGACCAGGGGATATGCCTGTTTGTTTGCCCAAGAAAGCCCCTTGTTTCTTTCATAAATTTTGACCCATTATGCTGTATGAGTGCCACACGCCTCTAACACAGTATCATTCATACCTGAGAAATGTCATAGATTCCAGGACATAGTTAATATTTTGACTGCCTTTGCCACTGGGAGCACCACTAAAACTTAACCTAACCTTTTCAAGAAAAAAGCAGCAAGTCATTTTGGCGGTGATGGGGAAATATCAGGCATAGAGAAACTGATTTTTCTACTTTGAAGATCACTGACTAGGATTTATGCGAAGTCAGCCTCTTCATGTTATGATTTTAAACTCAACAACAAAAAAAATGAAGTATTTGCAGGAACTGTTTTCTGTCCTTGCATGTTAACATTTCTTTATTTATATCACCATGCTGTAGTTATGTGCCTCTGTCTTTCCATTTCTGTGTGAAATTTCAAGACTTGACATTTTCTAAAGATTTGGTCATACAATTAGTATAAGAGCATCCACTGTGGAACTCACTAACACTCATATGTGTGGGAGAACAATTAGATCTAAGACTATCAGTACCTTCATTCATATTAAAACATATTCTCATTTGCATATGTGTGTAGTTCCACGACTGTTCTGAAATGGAAAACATTTCTCGAATTTCTCTGTGCTACAACTGAAGCTCCCGGTCTAGGGAATTTCCATAGTGTACAGTACTCTAGTGGATGTGTTGGTGTGTTATCCATGGACTGGATGAGCCATACTGTTCTTGAATAAGACTTGGCCAATGACTAGACTTAAGCAATCCGTCACACTAATTAAGTGGCCAGGTTTGCAAGTAACACTTTATCAGAGTTTCGCGGTATCTTGAATTTCTTTCGTCTGTCCCAAACTTGACCATTTCACCAACTTTGCAAAGCAATCTTTCAACTTGTTACAGTTTTCTTCTGTCCACTACTATCATGAAATGGCCTTACCTCATAACTGATGGGTTTATGAGCCCTGGGTTGAAAAACAAGAAAAGAATATTTACTTTTCTACGCCGTAATTTGTTTATATATTATAATATATATTTTTCATTCAATGTTATCAGTAGACTGTCAGTGATGCGCTTGGTTTAAATAATGTTATCTATTTTGCTTTTGAATAAATCATCAGTTGTACTTGTCATCGTTATGCCTGCAACAACTTGCAGAATTCAATAAAATTTACAACGGCGTCCCTCGGATGCTGGAATTGAAATTTATGCATTAGTTCGTCAGTGATTTTCTTTTGTTTGTATCCTCTATTTCTGTTTATCTGTTTCATCTACTTCGTCTTTTCTTTCTTCTCTTATTTACCTCTTCCTCTCCTCCTTTTATCTTTGCATGTACTTCATCTTCGCCTTCCTCTCTATTTTTAACCTCTTTCTTTTCCCATACTGAACAATGCCTTGTTCTGAAGCCTGTTGTGATCATAAAGTAACAAAATTATTAAATTTGAATAAGCTGACAAATATCAAGCATTAATTTTATGCATTCAACCACTCACTCATCCATCTATTCATCCATGTATCCATCTATCTACCTACCACTCCACAGAGCTGGATTAGACAGGGACCCAAAGCCACCTAAGAACCTATAGACCAGGCCTTGTGTCATTTTTCCACTCATAGTTTAAAAGAAGCCCTGTAGCATCCTCCACCCACTCATCCATCAATCCAACCATCCACCCATCCACTTATCCAGCCATCCACTCATCTACCCGATAATCTATCCACCCACCCCACACACTCGTCCGTCCATCCATCCATACACATACGCGTCCATCTTTTTGTCATTCTTACAGGAAAAAACTATTATTTTTGAATTATATTGATCCATACTTCGGCCACCCACATTCTTTATTTCATATTTATAACCCTGCCTGAAGTCATTTGAAACGATGGGGGGAAGATGAGAGAAGGCGAGTAAATAAAATCAGATGTTAACCCACAGTAAAAGCAGAAGATTTATCCAGTCCAAGTTTTATGTGAGATTTGATGGATATAAGTGAATGGGGGACACCCCACTACACTGCCACGGGCTGAGAGAGATTTTAACATTTTTGGAATGTTCATGGTCGTAGGTTTGATTCTCAACCACGATCGCGTTGTAAGTGCCTTGAAAAAGCATTTCATTCATATTTTTCTCAGTCCGCCCACTTATAAAATCGTACCTAGCTATAGGCAGCGAAAGATTCTGTCAGAATGCTACAGATCAATGCCTATAATGGCAGGTGAACTTATGTTTCTTAGGGAGTTGAGAAAGTCCTAAAATGATCAAGTCAGTCGGGGTGAAGTCGCGTGTGAGAGCACTATTCTGGATATGAGACTTATTAACCGACTTAATATTTGTAGTTGTATGATAATAATGATGATGATGATGATGATGATGATGACGAATTTAGGGCTGATTCGCATAATCCCTTGACAATCTAAAGTTTGACATCGAAAATTTTGCTGACCGTAAGCGATTATCATTCAAGATAAGAATAGTAGCATTGTAAAGATAAATTTTGTCCAGTGTGTGTTTACACATTATGAATGATAAAAAGCGACATCTTTCTAAGTAAGCTGACAGGCTACTGCGTTACCCTTGGATGTTTATAAAGGTTTAATTAATGAGATAGGCTATTCTGTTCTTGCCTAGTTCTGACATTCATTCAGTCTCAATCTCTCTCTCTCTCTCTCTCTCTCTCTCTCTCTCTCTCTCTCTCTCTCTCTCTTTCTTCGATCTGATGTCTCTCCCCTCTCTTTCTTTTCTCTGTCTCTCCTCTCTCCGATTCTCTCTCTCCTCTTTCTTCTTTCTCTTCTCTTTTTCTTCTCTGTCCCTATTTCTTTCTCCTCTCTCTCTCTCTCTCCTCTCCCTCTCTCCTCTATTTGTCTCTGTCTCTCTCTTCTGTATGTCTCTCTCTCTGTCCCACCCTCCTCCTCCCCCTCTCTTTCTCTCTCTCCTCTCTTTCTTTTCTCTGTCTCTCCTCTCTCCGATTCTCTCTCTCCCCTCTTTCTTCTTTCTCTTCTCTCTCCTCTCTCTCCTCTATTTGTCTGTCTCTCTCTTCTGTGTGTCTCTCTCTGTCCCACCCTCCTCCCCATCTCTTTCTCTCTCTCTCTCTCTCTCTCTCTCTCTCTCTCTCTTACTGATTCCGGACTCAAACCTCGAGGCCATATCAAATGCCAACCACTGTCCCACTGGACTTTTGACTCATAAGTGCAATCCGCTTAGAGTCTTGTTCTGTGAGGACATCGGAAAAACAAAACAACAGACCCTCGAAGGCTTCTAAATGTCAATGACCTGAGCAGACCACTGTCTGTCATAACTGGGCTCAAAGTTTGTCACGTCCCTCTCTCACCTTTCCGGAAAAAAAGGAAAAGAATTTCAAGACCACAGAATTTTCAAAAGGAGCGCCATTGTGTCTGCCTGCATTTCCGTCAAAAAATTTCCATTTTGGCCCTCGCCATCTTCGCCGCCATACTTGCTGGCAGCTTTCAAAGGTCTAAATTTAGTAACGGCCTCTTTACCCAAGTTTTGGCTTAATCTGTCAAAGGCAAAGCTAGAAAAGAAACTCAACTTTGTACCTATGGTCAAAGTGTTTGATTGTGTAGAGCAGCGCAGTACTTGAGAATTTACGCGTTAACGATGGATCCTCTTATCATCATAAGAATTTTACTGCATCGGTGCTGAATGCATCTTTACAGGCTTCAACATGCAGGGTTAATGTAATTCTTACAACGGTGAGAGATCACATTGTGTTTGCGCAACCTCTCAATAAAATTGTCTCAAGTAGCCGTGTGTAATCTGTCTGGAAATCCC
>JAWQUT010000354.1:591998-602734 GCA_033807755.1 Ellobium chinense | reverse complement strand
TCAAGGTAACGCCAACTGTGTGGGGAGGCAGTCGAATTTGGTAGTCTGATGTCAGCTGAGAGGCCAGTAGACAACATGCGGAATGGTTATTATACATAGCAAATTGGCCACGCAGCCAGCGGACGGCTGGAGCCAAAGGCGCCTCGCGCTACAAGGGTTACGATGCATGCCAGCAAGAGCATCTCTGGAANNGGGGGGGGGGGGGAGGTCGTATCGACTAGTAGATGTGTTAGTAAGAATGAAATATGACCCGGCTAACTCCTATTTCAGGTATTCCGGGAAAAAAAAAGCAGACTGTGTGTAACGCTATGGGACTAATTTCCTTACTTTCTATGATGATGATGATAAAATCCCTACAGCTGTGAGCAGTACGTTCTTAACAGCCCATTGCCTCTCAGACAAAAGCGCATGTCTTCCGCAGTTGTGTTGTTGTGTATAGTGTGTGGTCAATGGTTGGGTACTTTCTATACCAAACTGTATCCGTATATTTGAACTGTTCACAAACTCCAAACAACTGTGTGCTGGTTTCTTGGAAATCGAAATTTGGAGGTCATACAGTAGAAGTCTCCCATCGTCATCTACTTCAAACCAGCTTGCCTCTATCACAAAGGGATACCCTATAACATGCTGGTACGACTGTGTCTGCAACGTAAAGTCGTATGTCGTATTAATTAACAGTTGAAACATACGACGATCTTGTTGACAGACAGTATTAACAGAAGTGCAGGTACTGGGATTAGTCATCGATGTACAGTTTGAGGACTGAAAGATATCGAATATTGTCAGCGGTTACGCGGTAGCTGAGTAGGCTAGTTCCCTAGATCTTGGCTAATGTAAATCTCGCAAGGAAGGTGAGAACCACCGAGAGCAAGAATAATATAATGTAGGTATGAACTGGAGAAGGGTGTAGCCTATGCACATATTCATATATTCCGCCGTGTATCATTATTGAAAACAAGAACGATAATTTTATAACTTCTTTGGGCGTAATCGTTAAATACCGCCTTCTATGGATGGTCTTAGGCTTTCTTTCTAATAACTTTCTGAGTTTACTATTGAAAAAATGCACTACATAGTACCACATTGTTTCACGCCATACATTCTGTGCGCCCTACAAAGAAGCATCTACCAAAAGCCTCAGATTATGCGGATGTACTCCAACCAAAAGCCTGAACAGTGAAAATATCAGTCTAAACGCGCGGAGATAGGACGGGACATGTTCTTTACGTTCGTACTATCCGAACAGTTTATTGTATCACTTGGGGTAACACAGCGTATCTACTTTACGTCATCATTTGGTCCATATTTTTGGAAATTACGTGATTGTATTGCAAAACGTGATTTTCTGATTATTTTATTGACTACTTAAGAATGCCACAGGAATATAAATCGTCACGCTCAGTCCATATTCGCCTAAGTCATTTTTTTAAAATGATGATTTGAATTGTTTATAATCTTCCATTTATTTTCTTTTTCCTATTTAAACAAAGTAGAGTTTTGACTGCAAGCTAACCACATCTACCTCATTGTTTTGCTTTGAGGAACAAGTCTGAGCACTGGATTTCTCAAAACCTCAAAAAAATTACGTAGGCGAACTTGGAATGTGCGTAACGAAATTATGCTGCCTAGCAGTGGCGCTTTTTCTTCGCTTTTATGAGTGGGTCACAATGCGGTAGACGGACCATGTCTTATCTACATCACGCGGTGATTGATCATTGTCACTGTTATCTCAAAAATTGTATATTATGTTGATAAAGGCAGTTGAACAGAATGCATACGACAGGTTAATGACAGCTACTCGTCTGTCGTGTTGGGAGCAATAGACCTACTTAGATTTGTTTAAGAGGATTAAAGTGACAAACTTGCATGTCATGTGGATATGTTGGACATATTATTAAGAACCTCCTTGAACTAAATGCTGGCATCAGTAACTAAAAGCGGCGGTAAAGGTTTTATTTTTTTCATTAGATTCGTCTTTTTTTTTTTATTGGTAAGCGCCATTGCGATTACGTCATTATGCGATGCGCGGAGTGATTCGTGATATATTTCAGTGGTATTGTCATCAGTTCCGATTTCAGCGTTCATTTTGAGTTAGCGGCTGTAGATCTCACATCATCTTCTGCTGAGATAAGCCCAGCTAGTTCCTCTATCCTTAAGAGCATATTTTCTTCCTTTAAGAACATCATCATCTTGCAGCGGCGGATCAGAGATTTATTTTCGGTGACTGCGAATGTCAGTTCTGTTTATAACCTGAATGCCCTTGACCGTTCGTTTTTTTTGGTTTTTTTTATGTGGAAGTGTTGTCATAATTTGTCAGCAGTATTTTCTGAATTTTTCTAACTGTGAATTTAATGCATTTTTATCAACACATATTACATAGGCAGCAGTGTGCGGTGGCTTACTATAAAAATCTGATCTGAACTTTTGTGACTCTGTGTACATCTAATAAAACTCTGAACAACAGTGTTGGATTTGCCCATAAACTGAAACTGGAATTTACAATCACGGATTATCCCATTCAAACTGTGTAGACAAACTGGCAACCTGGTAACAGCGTGACAGGATTACGTGCACCTCTTCCAGGGAAACACAACTTCCTGTGAGCCAGATAAAACGTAAACGATTTCCAGGAACTTTTGTTGTTGAAATCGGTCCTTCCTGTGGCTGGATCAGTTCCAGAGTTTGGAGTGAAGTCTACGGACGTAGCCGGAAATTGAACAGGAACTGTCCACCAGGTGAGCTTCAAAGTTCTGAATAGATGTAATGCTTAATACTGCATACGTGTAGATTAGTCAGTTATATACATGTATATCGCCGCCCGAAAGTAATACTCTCGTAAGTCCTTTAAGCCATTTAAGGACTTACGACAGTATACCTTCCGAGTGGTGAATGTAACTGTACGTTCCCGTCTACTTTTTACAATTTGTGAAAGAATTATTATTTGAAACTTACATGTTTTTGACAGCCCTAAAAATGGATTCAGACACTCTGCCTTCTATGCCTCTCCTATTCGTCTGTCTGTCTATCTGTCTGTCTATCTGTCTGTCTGTCTGTCTGTCTGTCTGCATGCATGTATGTATGTCTGTCTGTCTGTCTGTCTGTATGTCTGTATGTATGTATGTATGTATGTATGTATGTATGTATGTATGTATGTATGTATGTTTGTTTGCCTCCATGACTGCCTGCCCACCAGCCAGCCTGCCTGTCTGTCTGTCTGTCTGTCTGTCTGTCCCTCCGTCTGTTTGTCTGTTTTCACACGTGCGCAGAGTGGAAAATGTACGATGCTTGATGCAGGCGACTCTGTTTATTGCAACTTCGCGTAAACACTTGACAAACTGCACCTGCATGGAACATGCCATTAAACGACACCATCAGTTTTCAACTTCATGATCTGGTTGCTGAAGAATGGTGCGATTGAGCAAAATTGCTATTAAGCAGAGTCGACTGCATCAAGTAAAAGGTCACTTCAGTAGCTGAGGAATGGTTTTTCTAAATTTGGCGAATTTAATTGTGCATGTTTCATGGCAAAACAACGTTCCAGATATGAGTAATTTGCTGTGGAATCGAAAGTTTTCACAGACTTCAAAATGTCATGGCTTTTGAGAAGTCATAATTTTCAGCTCTTAAACTGATTAAGAAATACGATTTTGAAATCCTTGCTTTTTTTTTTTTGCTGCAGACAAAGATAGAACACGACTAAGAATACTGCGTCCGTGCAGCTGACATGTAGGCTAAATACGTATTTAGTAAATTATATCATATGCAAACAATATCCTGTTGCTCAGATTTTCGAACAGATTCTGATGATTCTATTAGAATGCACATCTGGGCTAAAAATCATAAGCTCACAAACATATTAGGATAAACTTTGTCTCTTTATAGTAACAAACTGGGTATATGCGATCATATTTAATTCCAAATATGTTATAATGATTCATAAGAACTGGAAATGTTAAGAAATTATTGTATAATGTATGCCTGAAGAAGAAAGGATTATTTGTGTTGGAAAATTTACATTCGTTTCTTGCAGTGCTTTTTACACCCTGGATTATTTCTTGACGTTTTCCGTGCAGGTGGAAGTGTTTTCACAATAAAATCTTTATCTCCTTCACGTTTCTTAAGGAACCTGAACTGTCAGTGATTTTTACATTCATCAGATCACGTTATCTTATTGCGTAGACAGCAAGACGTTTAAATGTATACTGTTATAGTGACAGACACGGCGTTGTCGTTTATGAATTCAAACCCACAGTCATAACTTTTGTATTGTTTTATTTCGTTTTCTCGCGTTTTCTTTTGTTCTGTCTTGTCATTCGCCTTCGAATATCAAAACAGCATAAGCTTATACTTACTTAACCTTTGACCTTGTCATCCTTTCTTGCATAATCCTGGTTGCTCTTAATTCGACCTTCGCGACCTTGGCAGGATTTAGAAAGGGAGGGGGGGGGGTAGAGGGATGGTGTCAGGGAAGGACATGTTTTGTTTTTTTCTGTAACTTCAAACTTGTAATGCAAATATGTCAGTTTTTGAACTGGATACATGTGAATTGGAGGGGCGTAGCAAAGCAAGAAGGTACATGCTCTGAAGTCAGCGGTATATAACGTCCTGGTTCAGGAAGATGACCTTCTTCTCATAATGGTGATATCATCATCATTGCTTTTTGTTTTTTGTTGTTTTGGTGTTTTTTTTTTTTTTGNGGGGAGGGGGAAAGGAAGAGAGAAATCATCATCACCAAAACTAGTATCTCAAACCGACAGGTATCATCTTTATCTTGACATTGTAATCTTTATTTTTAGTTTGGTCGTCTTCTTTGTTATCAACAAAAGGTTTGTGCACTGACATTCATCTTTCGTCACCGTTATTTTCCTCGACATCATGAGCATCAGGAGTAGCAATACAGGCACCCTCAATTCCATCATCATCATCATCACCACCAACACTATCGTCATCATCACCCTCCTCACCACCACCACCAACCAATACCTTCACCACCACCACCACCACCATCACCACCACCATCATGATATTATCAATATTATCACCATTTCATTGTTCAGCAGAAAATATTAAGATGATCCATCAGGGTAGATGTATAGATACACGTTAGTAATGTGAAACAGGAAATATGAGTTCATTATTGATGGGGATGATATCATTATCGTCAGCATCATTATCATCATATCATCATCATCATCATCATCATCATCACGGTATATTCCATTCACTTACTGCCATCTTGGGATAGACAATCAAAACTAAAGCTGTCTGCAGTAGACAGTGAAGTTGACACCGTAGTACATAATGGTCATTGTCTTCGACCAAATTCCATGGCGAAGGGCAGTCCAGTGACTAGAAAAACCCTTTCATTTATTAATAGCACAGAGGACATGACCCAGATTCTGACCACTATAGTAGTACAGTGTGACGGGCGAAATCGTTGGTGGAATCGATACTTTTGACACTCAATACGTTTGCCTTTGGTTTAAAACTTTTAGCTGCCTTATTCAGTTTCGATACCAATTAGATCTTTCTCCGATAATATCTATACGTTTTGATTCTGTCGATTTTCACACCACTACAAGTTTGAAAACAACCAGCATGAAACTATGAAGCTGTGAATAAAACAGCAGGTCCAGAACAAAAACTTTACAGTCAGTCGTTAAATTTATCTCCTTGCATGCGATACCTCACTAAAGATCATGTAAGGTTATACTTAACACAGCAACAGAAACTCTGTATCCAAACAACCCTTCCGACCTTTATAACCAGATTGATAAGAACAATAGCTACTCAACGAGGTTTCAAATCGCCATAAGTGTCTTAAAGGTGTATCGTCACGAAAGAATTGCGTTCATCCAAGGAAGATTGCATTTCTTGGCGTGACGTCACGCTTCATGACATTCCGTTTCAAGTTTCTTTGTTAAAAAGCAACTACTTCGAACTCGTCCAAGCTAACTATTGCTGGCCGCCATTATTTTAAAGACAAAATGGTACACACTGTGGTGATATGGAAGCATGGAAGTGTAGGGGTGAGGGGAGAGCGGGCCTGTATGCTTATGACGTCACATCTTTTTGTTTTGTTTTGTTTTCTTTTGTTTTGATTTGATCCCCCGCTTAGATTTTGCATTCTATGTCTTGTTCTTGTCTAATATCAGAAGCAAAAGGAAATTAATATTTTCGATATTTTAGGGTCAGATTACAGAGTATCGCGATACTTGAAAACTCAGGTAGGTTGCTATCATCCCGCCATCAGTAGAGAAGTACTTCCGAGTATGCCAGGCTACGAGTCACCACGTGTTTGTTCACAAGAAATGGGCGAAAGTCTAAACAAAACAAACTCCATCCTGGCACCCATGCTGGTGTTGACCATGTGCTGAAAACGACCTTTAAGGGCACGTTGGTGGCGTTCTTTCTGTGACCCAGATTCTTGGTTTGACGCCCTGTTACGTGAGGCGAAAGAGTGCTTTACTACTGTTTGTCGCCTCTGTAGGCAGTGGCGTAGCTTGGTCTTTTTGTTCAGGAGGCGCCAAAATTCGCTAGTTACCGGTTTCCAGTGTCGTAATGTGACAATGGCATAATGGTACCAAGACTGTCATGTTAAGGAATTGGTACAAGGGAGATAATTTCTATCATGCTGATCTGGTTCCAGGCGCGGCATCACAGCAGTCTGGCCATTCCTAAAACTGATCCGCTCTGTGACCAAGCAGCCTTGTGCCCTTGTGCACCTGTGCATATAGTTTCTGTCATTCGGCTATCCAGTAGAATAAGGGGCCGTACCGAATTTGGCTCTGCTTAGCTTTAAGCATTACGTGTTTACTATTATCTGTGCTTGTTGTGGGCCTCTCCTTTGGACTGGTCTTCTACTAATTATCGAACTCACAGGATCTGGACAGGGTTTCAAAGCTCTGGTATATTTCAGGAATCTCTAGATTTATTTTTACTATAGAAATAACACAACAATTCCTTTTCAATTCTATCATTTTGTTGCAATGTAGAACAAAAACATGTGGTGCCTTAGCACATTTTGGTTTCCATTACACGCCGGCCTGACTCATGACGTCGCCACTGTCTATCTGTACGTATGTATGTGTATATGTGTAGGCAAGATGATGTGGGTTATTGACACTTTAGATTTGCCTTTTTTTCCGTGTCTGTGCAACGTCCTGATTTTATACAAAGTCATTGAATGAGCTTATATGTCTGATATCCCGAGGGCGTAAAATATGGATTTGAAGCGCAGCGGTGTTAACTTCATCTAGATTACAATCGAATCCGTTTATTTGCAATCTGTTAATCGCAGCTTCCTCTTAATCGCAACACTTTTAGATAACAAAGTAATGTATTTTTTGTATCACGGCCTCTGGATATTCAAAACCCAATAAAATCGTAAACGTTCTCATGCATATGAATCGTTGCGACTAAGCGGAGCCGTCAGTATGACGAAAATGATGTGAACTGTCGATATGAATGAATATGAATTACTTTGGCTAGACCGGTTTAAACCCAGCTGAACCAAAGCGTTACCGCTGCATTGACACTTTGTCAAGGTGACATTTAAAACCAAATTTGCCATTTGCTTAGCCTACCTTCTAAGATTGAAATCTACTTTCAGTATCCCGATTTCACGCATAAAAACACAGTGAAGAAATCAGTGGCCGTATGCATAATCCATAACGTATTGCGTTAACCACAGTGAACACTACTAATGTTTTTGGAGTTTCCCATGGTTACCGCAGTGCGTTCACTAACGTAAGGATTATGCATACGGCCACAGGTGTTTAGCTCATGGATTAATCACAATTTCGAACCTATTGTCCCCGAAATATCTGCATATTTATTGTAAGGCACTTAGGCGCCCCCAACTGTTAGTAGGGGCGCATAGTAATGCACCTATATTGAATGCACCTATTCTGAATGCACCTATACTGAATGCACCTATTCTGAATGCATCTATACTGAATGCACCTATGCTGAATATCTTCTTTTCTGTTCCAAATTTCCCTCAAGACCTCGAAAATCTCACAAACTCGAAATTAAGGACTGGTTCCTTAGAATTCGATTTTGTGAGGTCTTACTGTATAAGGCTAGTGCCTTGAAAATTTCCAAGTTAATTGAGAGCTTGCACTTTAACGATGGGATCTCTTACCATCTGAAGAATTACATTAGTGCATCGATGCTGAATGCGCATGTAGTGACGTTCAACATGCAGAGTTAACTGAGAGCTTGCGCAGTAACGATGGGATCTCCTATTGTGGTAAGAATTGCACAAGTTATATTGGTGCTGAATGCAGTTTTAATAGCGTTCAACGTGCAGAGTTAATGTAATTACTACGGTGATAAGAAATCCCATCGTTAATGCGCAAGCTCTCAAATATGATTCTTACGATGATAAGATATCCCATTGTTAATGCGCAAGTTCTCAAACGATGCCATGACTGTTACATTACCGTAACTTAGTCAGAAAAAAAAAAAAAGTTTCTAGTGTTCGGGTGTTTTTCGGCTTTCCTTTTCAAAACGATCTTTCATGATGATGAAAAACTCCAGATAATGTTGAACATAATAATAATTAGTTCTTTCTCACTTTTCGTCCTCTTCCCTACTTATCTCATTAGCTTCATTATTTCAGAAGCACGCACTTGCCAACAGTGTAATAACGAAACAATCCAAAATGTAACGAAGAAATTAGTTTAATCAAATTTTCGATCCTTTACGTGGATCTTCTTCAGTATCTCATTAGCTTCATAATATACAATTATACAGCCACAAACTGTCAGACCTGTTATGCAAGCATTGTTTTTCATAAACACACAAGTCTATACTTTCTTATATTCTACTTATGTTGATTTTCCTGTTCCACGGGTCCTCCAGTAGGCTTATCATAGACGCGTGTCAGTTTGTCTTGAAACTTCGTCCGTCTGAGGTCACCACGGTGGGCCTCGGCCTCTCTTTGGAGTCTTGGTTCAGCGAGCTTGGTTTGTGTTAGATTGTTATATACACCTCTTATCAAGATTTGTATAGACCTCTATATTATTACACCGTAGCACGGGGGGAAAGGGAAACCTCAAGGATGCAGTTCACGCCTTGTTGACATACCCTATAAGTCATTGACTGTATACGTTCACTCTCTGTCCTTTGTGCGTAGACTGTGGACGTCTTTATCTACACGTTATACTGCCACAGCCCTATTGCAAGTCTCAGAGTTCAAAGGTCAAACCACCTTGTTTTCTTGTCAATGTCTTTATAGGCCCTAGTACAGCCCTCGTACATAGGCCCTAGTACAGCCCTCGTACAGTGCTCTGAATAATTATGCTGTGTAAAGTTGTAACACTTTCTTTGTTGAGGAGAAAAATCTACACAACGTCACCATACCGTAAGAGGGAGTAAGTCAAACATTGATTCAGGGTGCAGTTACGAGGATTACGATAGCGACTAGGACTAGTCATCAATGCCCGAGGAAGCGAAATCTCAAGGGAGCTGTTCACATCTTCATGTTATTCGCAGTGACCGGTCAGTCAATGACTGAACAGATCAATCAGCTAACATGACTTCATTGTCTGTACGTATCAGGGGTGATTCATATCCCGAGGGGACATCAAACCATCTTCAGTGGCAGGGGCGTAGTAGCTTGGGGCCTTAAGGGTAACCCTTTGATGTGAGGTTACATGCGCAGAAGAATCTGTCCTTGAATCTAAACAAGACTGTGGATCAGTCTGGCATTTAAAGATACGTAGTTGTGATGATACATAGGCATGGCGTCATAACAGGGACAGGAGCGTAGTGGCTTGGGGGNGGGGGCGGGGGGGGGGCTAACCCTTTGATGTGAGGTTATATGCACAGAGGAACGTGTCTTTGATCTCCATACAAGGCAGCGGTTCAGTGTGGTGGGTAGAGACATTTTGACTAACATAAAGCAGAGTCAAGTCATTATAACAAGGACAGGGGCGTTGTAGCTTGGGGGTAACCCTTTGATATGAGGTCAGATTACAAGCACAAATGCATCTGTCCTTGAAATTCATTATACAGCAATGAAAAGATAGCGGATCGGTATACTGGCCAGAGATAAGAGACTGTCATCTATATTAATAAAACGCGTCAGCCAAATTTGTGTCACAGATTTCTTGAGAACTACGTAACATAAAGACATGCGGGTTTCACCTAAATTCGTAGAAAAATACACAAAAGGTAACTATACACATCAGCCCTTTTTATTTTGTTTACCCTTTTTTAAAAAAGAGAATTTCTATAGCAACGAAATACAATCTCCGATAGATCTTTTCAATCCGCCCGATTCGCCAATCGTCCAACTTTTTCACGGGGTCTAATGCATTCGTCTATGATGCCTTTCGGTGCGCTAGGTATTCTTTCGCCGCTGGTGCGTTGCCTGCCTGCCCATTCGTAAAATGGGGTGTTAGTCTTGTAATAAGATAAGATACAACGTTATTGTCCATAAAAGGGACATCTGTTACGTTTCCAGCAATGTGCGCAAAATGCTCAGTCATGACGTCATTAATGAGTAACTTTAAGGGTTATTGATAAGTTGGTTTCAGAGTGAGAGGATCGCTGACATGGTAGGAAGACCGCATGAGGGAGAAGCAAAACTTGAGAACGTATGTACTTTTTTCCTTAATAAGGGTTGAAGCAAAGGGACACTAGATGCCGTAGGTGCGTACAAAGACCAGATGTCGAAAACCCTGAGAAGCAAGCCCACGTCTTCTTTAGACGACCCCATGTTGCCT
>JAWQUT010000354.1:580860-591718 GCA_033807755.1 Ellobium chinense | reverse complement strand
CCCCCGTTTTCCTATTTTTTAACCAAACTTCATTCAAAGGGAGACTAGTCTTCGACTTTTGAACAATGTATAGTTTGAGGTATGGGTCTTGAGAAAACATCTTTCCACCAGATTTTGAGTGGGATAGATCCTGTACACCTCCGATATTTCATTATCATGTTATCTTCAAACCTGTCTCAGTGTATCTGCATTCTCGATGACAGTTATGATGAATCGATTGAACAACTGATGTCCAGCTGTATTGATCCTCGCCCTACAAAACAAGCACGTGGTTTCTTACGGAGCAGGTTTAGATAAACTCTAGATCTAGCGCGTGTATAGATTGATTGCATTGAATGAAATGGGGGAGAATAGGTGGAGGGAGGGACTAGTAACTAGTACTGACTAATCAACCTCATACTTGTCTCAAACAAGATCTGTAAGTCGTGTTTTCACATAATGCTCGCCCATATCACTTCACACATGCGGTACTATTGCCATGAGCAGGCCAGATCACTGAAAAACTTTCTCTGCTCCCCAGAAACACCTAAATTATGGCTACAGTTGTACAACTACTGACTATACCAAAGACCTGTTTCGCAGACTGAGGAAAATGTAAATGAATAATGCTTGTTTTTTTTTTAAGATATTAACATGATGACCATTCTGAGAATAGAACGCTTTAGCGCCATAGTCATTCGCTTAATTGCATCTATCATAAAGGCACTAGACTATAACATCACATGTGCATTATAGATTTCTTTATTATTGACGCTACAGATCTAGCTTTACCCAATAAGTAATCTAGGGCGTCTAGGCTGCAAGCCTTCTCACTCATCGCATGCTTCTAAAATATTTCCTTTTTCCATTTTGACTTAATCGGACTGAGTCACACAATTCGTTTCCAGAGGCGTGTCGTCACTGGTGCCTAATGTGCGAGTGTACCACCCCTAACCTTTGCCTTATGCCCTTCTTCGACCAGGCTGCCAAAAAGCCAGCAGTGTAAAATCTCATTCTTACCGTTGTTCTTGTTGTTGCTCTTTATTTATGCTCTTTGTCTTGCACAAGTTATGTTAGTGCAATAAAATAACTGAAACAGCCATAACAGGAACCAACCCTCTTCCCCCGAAATCCCAACCAGTGTTGATATAAGTCAAAAACATAGACAACGGCATGTTTATGGATCTATCACAGTGTGGGCAAAACAGATTCATCTCGGCTTCTTATACAGTGAAGGCAACTAAAATGTGAAAGTAAAAAACTTACCTCCTTTCCACCAGAATGGTCCTCGAACTCTTAAGCAAAGGGTGACTAGAAAAAGTCAGCACCCTCTTAAGAAAAGGGCCCATCTACGCCGCTGTTCAGACCTAGGTGTCAGACTACCCATAGATCGATATACGAATGTTAAAATGTATTGATTTCGAAGGGAAGGTGTGAGTTGGATATTAAAACTGATTTGGTAAAGTCAGCCCGGTCGCTTCACTGTGGTAAAAAATCGTATAGGATTTCAGTAATGCAAGAGGAAATGACTAATAATTATTATGAATGACAGAAGGAAATGTTGGAGTAGGTGGGAGGAGGGGGGNGGGGGGGGGGGGGGGGGGGGTGACATAACTCATTATGAATGATAAAACGAAGAGGGTAGGGGTAGATGGGTGGGTTGGCTATGGAATGGGCGGACAAAGAAAGGGGCAGGAGAGAGGAGGGGATTTTAGCTGCTCAAGAAAATGCCATTGATGGGACCAACTGTTGAATACTTTGTCGTTGTCCTTTACGGCTGTCAGATATGGAAGAGGCTATTGTGTGTGTGTGTGTGTGTGTGTGTGTGTGTGTGTGTGTGTGTGTGTGTGTGTGTGCGTGCGTGCGTGCGTGCGCGCGTGCGCGCGTGCGCGCGCGCGCGTTTTCTAACAAAGAGTATAGACTATGTTAACTTTCCATGAAGTAGAAATTCTGTGCTGTGGTTCTGAAGACAGATGATCGATTGGGGTGGGAAGGGGTGAGGGAAGGGGACTTTTTTTTTTCAATGGAGGAAGTTGCCTAATGTCAAGTTTGCTGTGTAAACACAATGGTGACTTTGCAACGACATAAAATCTTTATCAAGAGGGCCCCGCCTATCGTTGTGCCATTTTTCTTTGTAACGCAACCTCAAATGTCTATAGAGCACACTGTAAAGTGAGGGCATCCGGCGAAACCCGACAAAGTCACAAAATCACAATGGTGATTTCGGGCAATATGCGACATATCCATCTAACGTAATGACAGCATGTTGCTTTTTGCCCTGAAACCATTGTTAAAGGAATGTCGAAGTGAAAGTTCAACAATTTAGGGATCACTTATCGCCCCTTGCCCTGAACTCTTTGGAGAGTTGAAATGAAATTTCAAGAGGGTAAATCTCGTTTCCTCTTTCGGGAAGAGAGTGGGGATAGCAATCCTGCGTTTTAAATGGTTACCAAGCTGGGACACCCAACTGGTATCTCCCAATTACCATGGCTAGAAGGGTGGTTGATGCTCATGTCCATAGTACGAATATTTTCGATCGTTCTCTTTAAGGACAGCCATATTATATTATTATTACAAGTTCAAGTTCAAATTTATTTAGGCCGAAGCCAATCACTTTACAATACATATCAACAGTTCAGAAAGTATGAAAATGAAGAAATAAAAAACAACAGCCACACAAACAAAACAAATTAGAAAAGAAATACTCATACCTTTATACCTATCTGCCAAACTTGATAATTTGCCAGGAGATGCACAGTTTTTATATAGGATGGCCTCTGAAGAGAGGCTTACAAACAGAACCATCACCACCACATCACCACCACCAACAACAACAACACCACCAACAACAACAAACAGTTGGTATCTTTGTACTGTGATTATCTGATCATGGGGCCCACCATATTATACTTGTGATCTAACAGTCTAATTGTTGTTTGACTCCTCACGCCATTTTCAATTTAGCCACGAACAAGATTTTCCACAGCACTGGGAACTAACTCACCTTTCCAAATCAGCCAGACAGGACAAACAGTATCGTATTTGCCAAGAGAATGAGGGTGAGGTTCAAAAGCGAGAATGACTAAGTAATGATTTTATATTGGTAAACAAATGTTGAACTGGAAAACTGTGAAGTCGATAAAAAGTGGGCGTCGGCTGGTCTAGTTTAGCCACGTGGAAAGCTATTTTCAAACTTTTATTGGAAAAGTCAGTTGTTGTCCAAATATAGGAGTTATTGAATTTTCGAGTTACATGTAACATTGGTTTTACATGTAGTGAAAGAGGTAAATCTACTAAGGTTTCGCACTAACGACAAGTTTATTGATCGAAGTGTGTAACACAGACCGCCAACACCCCTTGCCGTGAACAGATTTCGAACTTCAGACTTCAGATTCATCGTTTGCAAAGTCAGGAAGGAATGCACACTCATCCTCAGCGGCGTTCACAGATGGGTGACAGACTCCCCACAATCTGTCCAAAGGACACTCACTTTACTAAAGTGATAACGACATTGATAAACCATTTCTTGTGGTGAAAGGTTAGCTCTTACAGAGCGCGCGCGGAGGGGGGTTGGGCGGATTGGGATAGGGGTTGATAAGAATGCAGTTTTCACGCAACTTTTTATTAAGGGTGAGATTGTGATCCTTTGAGATTGGGCACCTCTTGAACGTTTGAAAACCGCTCCCCCGTCCCTTTCCATACCTATACTAATGACAGGCGTATTGAACTAACGGACTTAACCGAAACGTGCTGTAGATCCAACAGATGGTCGGTCGGTAAGCCATTGATTTTACCATAAATGTGATCGTAACTTCTTGGGAGTAACAATGACAAACAGCGACTCTAGGTTCGATGGTCGGGTCAAAAACACGAAGGAAGGGAAGCGTGTTCAAGTGTACACAATGGATACGGTGTTTAAATGTCAATATTTATTATGGAAGGAACAAAAAGTAGGTTTAGAGTAGAAGCCAGGCCCTGAGCATTATAAAAAAGGTTTACCTAAGCTTACGGGTATTGTTTAAATTATGTTATAACTTGGTGTTGCTGTTGTTTTCTTCCACCTTTAGTCTATGGTCTTTGAAAAGAACGTACAATCTAACTCGAGTGACAAAACACAAGGGTTGGAATGGTGCATTGTATAGTATCACTATCTTCTGGTCTGTGTTATTTCCCTCTCTCTGGAACAGCTTATCTCGCTGGATGCAAGCCACACATTGTCTCCCTTAACTTCCTGTACAGCATTACTTCCCTTGTTTGTTCCACGGTATAATTATGATAGTATCTTCGTTTATAGTTTTATGTATATTTTTATGCCCCCTCCATACAGTCCTTCACTGTGTATGCATAATTTTTACGGCAAAAAAGGCGATGCCAGTAAATTTTGTATTTTTCTTTGCATTTAAAGTACAGGCTCCTCTAGAAAACAAGGACATCGTGAAGTATGGCGGTATTTATGAGAGACGCCAGATGGTCTTAGAACATAATTTGTTCATTATCTCTCATAATTCAGTGGTTGCTATAGATTCCATTACAAGAAAGGCCCATTTAAAGCCCTTGAGACTTTTGTGGCAACATAATATTTAGCTGTTTAACAAACCTTTAGACAGGTACTGAATCGTTGCTTACTAGTTTCTCAGGGATCTTTGTATAAAGATATCTCAACATTTTGAAAGCCACTTATTCACAAATAACCCAAGAGGACGAGATCTGTGTTCTTTAAACAGCATAAGTTAATAAGGTTATTCGATAAAATCTCCGTCCGATAAATCCGAAATATTAGCCAAACAGAGCCAATGTTGCAGCCCGCATTGTCAGTTAAGCGTTTTCCTCGATATGTAAATATTCTGAGTTATTGGATTTCAGGGAAGTTTTGTATCTATTACATTGCAGATCATCGAGTTGCTCCTGTAAGTTATCAGAGCTTATGTCACTGTTCTTGTTGTTGTTATTATCAACGACTCCAATTTATCGCAAATCGGATAATCGTAACGACCGTTTAATTGCAACATCTTCCACATGACAAGGTATAGTATTCTATATAAAAGTCACCGCATAATCGCAACTCCTTTGAATTGCAGCTTTTCCATGTCCCCGAAGAGCTGCTATTAAGCGGAGTTGACCTTACCACAGTAATCCCGTAAGCCTATACTAGCCGCATTAAAAGACATGGGCTCTCTCAAGATCGCTGGACCATGAAACCATCTTAACATTAGAGACTCAATACGCCGTCCGTTTCTAGATCCTAAAAATGCGCGCGACACATAGACACTGGCATGCAGCTTACATGCACTACATCAAACAAACGCGATGCACATCAAAAATAAGCGATAAAAACAGGAAATTCAACAAAGAAGAAGATGTCAGACTTGTTGAACAACCTTACATGCTAGCTCGCTCTCCACCTACCGCTTGGTTGATTTCTTTGAGAGGGTCACTCGCCTACGATTTGTGGACAGCAATATTACGACAGGCAGGTTGTCAGTTTTTTCTTTGTTTACCTGCACAGCTTTAGATCAAAACAAGTTGCACCCACGCGACAGGTTGTGTCGTCTCTGTGCTTGTGCTATGGGGGGTCTCAAAGTTACAGACCTGTAATGGGATTGGATCCTTTTTTCCTCTATGGGCTATATTAACATTTAAAGCTGCCCTCTGAACCCAAAGTTTTAGCTTTCACCCAGACCCATACCAGATTGAAGCTCATTATGTGGCCCAAATTTTAAGACTTACCCAACCCTAGCAAGCCTGTTGAAATTTTGAGCTTGGTTGCTATTTGTAAACAGAGCCTACATTTTTCAGTGGTCAATGCCAAACCCCTCCTCTTCCGCCTGAGCACACCCTTGAGCTGGCAGTTCCAGCCCAGGGCTAAATAGTGCCTGGTAAAATAAAGTCAAATGGACAGATTCCCATGATATTAAAATTTCGCCCCTGGAGCCCTTATTACTGGAAGCAGGGCATGCCGAAAGAGGGAAAAGGGGAGATGAAATAGGACCACAAAGTGAAAGTACAAATACAGGCCTGTAACCTTAAGCTATGGGGGATCTCAAAGCTTCAAATCAGTTGACTCCCTCCCCTGACTTCAGGTTGCAGAAGCCAAACTGTTAAAGCCTCAGTGAGCCATTTAAGAAAAATTTCGCCTCGAACCACAGAAATGTTCCGAGATGGCCAAGGCTAGTCTGTAAGTCTGTTGCTGTCAATGTGCTCAAATTATTTCACAGTTTTAATTTAGATGAAAATAGGTTGAAAATTTTGCCCGCTTATGCAGACCACAGACCCGCACGAATGAAATCCGCCTAAGCCGTTGGGAAACTCTGTCTCCAAGAAACATATTTAGGACTGCATTTCACCATTTATGTGGTGTGATGTCGGGTTACACGATTATTTTCATACAATCTATCTATAAAAACATATTTTTATATCCTGCTAATATTGACTCTGACAGGTTTGAATTATGGATCAGTTAGGCTCTGACAATCTTAAACACTTGAGCACTGCATTCACGTATGACACCTTTTTCTTCCGCCTATTCAACTGAGCCAAGTGAGCTTACGGATATCTCTCATACCTTCCATTGAAATGAAATAATATGGTTCTGCCCAGATTTAACACGAAACTTTTGAAAAATATATATTGAAGTTATTTTAAGGAATGTTCGATGTGCCATGTCTAAGCATCTTTTTCAAGACTGATAATTAAAATGAGAAGCATACAAAGTAAAGCAAGTGAGTAGGATTCTCATACTTTTTAACCAGTTTTTTTTTTCTTGTTTCCCTCAAGGACCAGTAAGGCAAGCTCTAATCAGGACTCCAGAGAGTGTGTGTGTGTTTGGCTCCAGTTTGAGAATCCTTGCGTACACAGTTACCGCTTTTTTTCTACTCGCTTGACATAGAGTTTAAAAAAAAATGTTTTCCCTTTCGCTTTGGCTGGTTCCAACCGCGCAAACTTGTCCCATGTATGACAGGGCCAGGATGGGATGGGCCATAATACAAGTTTCCAACATTACCACAGAAGTCCTTAGCATGTTGCTTGGATGCAATACCCCGATAAACTCCCGCCACCCTAGCCGAAATTTGGGTTTTTGACACCATAGTACTGCCAATAACATCGAGTATATTGTGTCAAAACTCAGACCTCTTGCTTAAACAGTTTTGGGGTACGATAGGAGACTGTCAGATCGTCGGCCTTGGCATAGGACTGGCCAAATTCATACATGACGTATAGTCAGCCTGGCCGGTTGCAAAGACCGTCCTAATATTTCTATATATAATTCACCAATAGCAGCACATAATATCGGAATATTGTGCCCAGGTGTTCAAGCACTTCACAATAGATCACTAACGAAAAAGCTAATGTTCTTTCCAGACACAAGTCAGTGTTGGACTTTTGCACTTAGCAATTTCAGTAACAAAAACCGATAAAGCTCTTAAAGTTTTTGATTGTATCTCAGTAAGATTAAACACAACAGACAGAACTCTTTTGATAAGCTGCATTACCCGGCATTATCAACAAAGCTTACCGTTTAAAAAAAAATTATCTCTTTGCTAAGTGCAGTTTTACGAAGGTGAGAGGTTTTTTAGCTCCTCTTATAAAATTTGGATTTTGGCGTTCTCTCGGGGTACTGCACCCATACGACGATAACAGGTCTCTATGAAATGTTGCATCACAGGAGGGAGTGTTGTGTTCCCTAGCTTGAAAGGGTGGGCAACCGTCTTATCCTGGATGCAGCGAAGAATGAAGACAGTGAACGTTCCCTTTCATGATAAACCAGCAGGATGGGCAGCAAATGACCCCTGACCTTTCTGTGACCCTGATATTTACGTGACACTGACACCAAAACAACAGCCCGTGAAATTACATTGTGGTGACTTTTCATCCACGAAAAAGAGGTTCAGGCCGGAACACAGCTAGGTGCACAGAGGTGATTTAAGAACACTGGTGCCCATATCACGAGACTTTTTGTATACTTGCTAGTTCGCTATTCTTTGTAGGGCAAGAGAGATAATAAGGAACAGAAAGAGAGTATTCTCCTTGGTGAGAACAAAAATGGCTAATACATGGCAGTGCTATAGACAGATTATACTAAAAAGAAAAAAGGAATAAGTTTATTCTGAAAGATTTCTCGTGGCAAATTGCGCTTACGGTAAACACTTCTCTCCTTCTCTTTCTCTGTTCTCTTCTTTCTCCATTCAAAACATGGTGTTCGAGAGAGCGCTCCACGCATTATAACCGAAGAGAGAGGTACGAACTCCTGCATCATGAAGCTCAGCTAACTTTGTTAGGCTAGATTTAAACCAGGTTATCATCATCTCGAAACTTTCTTTAGATCAGATAGTGATATCTTTTCACATTTATAATACGATATAATATCGCTGGACTCCTCTTAATAGACATTTCACCCGATGAAAAAAAAAAGAAAACGTACTTCTTTCCCATAGCCACCGCACAGGAGATGGAGGGAAAGGGCAGAATTCCAGGCACTCTCCAAGAAATAGAGCAGCATTCTGAAAATCGACGTGGAGGTAGGCGGTCTACGGCCTTAGGTGTCAGCTTTCGGGCATGATGTCGAAACTTGGGCATCATATTGCTGTGACTTTCCGAGAATTATTGGGTATGACTAACTTTGATGGCTTTGTGTTTTACGAGCAGCTTACTCATCTAGCCGATAAAACATTTATAGAAATGTATTATTATATATTTGTTGCTAAGCCGATAGGTCTTACTCACCCTGCACTCGATAACACTTCTAGCCTCACTGCTCACGAGCGGATGGCCCAGCACCATCTGAATCTTACGTAATCTTGTGTCGTGAGCTTATCAATATCTGGTTCATCTGAGGACGTTTATCGATTTCTTCTGTTGAAAGGTAATTGTCTGAGTGTCAAGGAAACCATGCTTCGCGGAGCGTCAGTAGGCCGGAGATTTGCGCTACTGATGGAAGTATAAAACTAATGTTAAATCTGCATCTGAAGAGCACCTCCCCTATCTTATGTAACAGATTTTCGCGGCAGACAGAACTTTTTCTCAAACATGTTTATGCTTTCAAAAATTTAGTTTAAAAAGCTTTAGGTGCGCCTTCGTCATGTAGGTTTCTAAGTTTATCTAAGTTGAAAGCAGATTTAGGACTGCCATGCGATCCGGAAGGAAATTTAACAGGTGATCCTGCACATTGATCCAGTTTGCACTGGCCAGCAAAACCCTCGAACAGCTGTGACAAGGTTTTATAATATAAGCCAGTCTATTCCCGTCTTGCACATTGCTTTTTTTTTATGCTTATGAATGCTTCGTTATATTTGGGACATGAGAGGGTTAAGGGGTTGTGTTACACATCTCAGAATCCCAATAGCGTCTGCAGATAGACATCATATTGAGGTGCTCTCCAGAACATAGAAACTACCAGTGGTGTGTCAGGGAGGAGGAGATGCGAGCCAAGAGGAAGGCAAATTAGGAAGTACAGTACCACGGTTATTGAGAACGATGAGAGCGGATTCTTCACATTGTAAATAATGGAGTCATTATTATCGTGTCATAAAAGGCAATAAGGTGGAACTCAGTGGACACAAGAGGGATAGTATACTAGAGGTGTACTTTCATTTTCCTCTTTGGAAAGTTATTTTGTTATGCTAAGATCCATTCTGTCAGGCAACTCTAAAATGCGCAGTGCAACATTTCCCTTGTCTGCTCTACATAATCCCTCCCCCCAACTCCCCCAACCCGGTTCTCCGCCCATAAATCTGCACCCATTCTCTTTCTCTCTCTCTTTCTCTTTCTTTNTCTCTCTCTCTCTCTCTCTCTCTCTCTCTCTCTCTCTCTCTCTCTCTCTCTCTCTCGGGAAATGAGTCCCCTCCACCACCTCCTCCTCCCCTCTCCCGGGCAAAAAAAACAAAAAAACTCACCTTTTCCAATCATCCAGAATATGAGTTCCATCTCTTGGGGCAGGTGCGTCGAGAGCCAGCATGGGTCTCAAGGGATGTAAGCCCGACAACCCATCATTTGTTTCGTGTCGTGTTTACCACGAGGGAAGGAATTAAGTTGGACGGGAAGTGGAGGAGAAGGAGGGAGAGAGAGAGAGAGAGAAAGAGAGAGAGAGAGAGAGAGAGAGAGAGAGAGAGAGAGAGAGGAGGATGAGAGAAGAGAGAGATAGACTTGGTCATTGGCAGCTGCATCATTTGGCACGATTCTATTATCCAGGGCTGGGTCTGGGCTGGGACTGGATATGAGTCTGGACGGCGAATGGGACACTGGCCTTTAGCATGGATCTAGACACTGTGCTTAACCCTGGTCTAGAGTTTGGACATTAGTTATAGGACGTTGAACTTCCACTGCTACTCTCCCTCCCCTTCCCCCTTCCGTTTTCCCGCCATTACCAGGTCACTTTGTCTCAGCATGTCTGTCTCACCCGCTGCTCTGCGGCCACTTTAATGTCAAATGTCAATGGCATTTTTCCTGCATTTTCTTGACACCTGCAAAGACACGTCTGTCTCTCGGTCTGCTTGTCTGTCTGACTCTCTCTCTCTCTCTCTCTCTCTCTCTCTCTCTCTCTCTCTCTCTCTGTGCTGCCTGCCTGCCTGTCTGCTACTTGCCTCCTTGCCTGCCTGCCTGCCTACCTGTCTGTCTGTCTGTCTGTGTTTGCCTGCGTGCCTCCTGCCTGCGTGCCTACTGTCTGTCTGTCTGTCTGTCTGTCTATCTGCCTGCCTGCCTCCTGCCTGCCTGCCTGCCTGCCTACCTGTCTGTCTGTCTGTCTGTCTGTCTGCCTGCCTGTCTGTCTGCCTGAATGCCAGCCTGCCTGTCAGTCAGTTCGTCTGTCTGTCTGCCTGTCAGTTTGTTCCCCTCTCTCTCTCTCTCTCCCTCTCTCTCTCTCTCTCTCTCTCTCTCTCTCTCTCTC
>JAWQUT010000354.1:544717-562607 GCA_033807755.1 Ellobium chinense | reverse complement strand
GGGAGGTGGTATGATGGATGAACGAGGAGGGTTTGTCATTTGGAATACATTATGGTAAGCCATAACTGTACGTGCGTTAAACGTCAGAAGCTGGGCATCCACTGCTAAGGGAACTGAGTCACCGAGGCTAGACCAAAGGCTAGACATACGAGTGCCATGAATGAGATGTATGAGGTCACACATGTCACCTGCTGCGGCAGTGGTGGGTCGATACCTAAAAATAAAAATGTCGCGATACTCATCCTATAAGTTCTAAATATCGAAAGTATCTATTTTATTTATGAAAACTGCTATTTTGTACCCTGATGGCTTTTCGGTACGTTCGATATCTTTCGATTCTTTTCGTAGTTTCAGTACCTTTTGTTGCATAATTTGATACCTGAGCTTGGGTTGACAGTGAGGATTGGACTAGAATCGAAATTAATGTCGATACTTTCGAGATAGTTTTAATATCAGACTTGTTAGCTTTTCGACGGGGCAGCTTATAAGCTGATTTTCTGTTTTATAAAATAACTGTCCGTACTTTTGATCGTGCATCATTACAACGCTCCAGGTGAATCAAGACGTGGAAGATGATAAATACTTCAAACAAGTGGCGAGAAATATTCTGTCTGGGCCAGACAAACCGTAACTATTTACATCTGAAGTATCGAAATGGCATCAAAACTCCACAGCTTGAGTTTCCATACGTCCTCGAAATTAGGAAGTATCGATACCCAGAAAGTCATCGCCCACTACTAGGAGGTAGTGCTGGAGTAATCTAGCTCCTCTTCTCTTCTCATATTCTCTCTTCTTCATCTTTTGAAAGTGTATCAGTACCAAAATGACAACATTCCGTTCTTGGACCTGAAATACATGCTAGTATACCCAAGGTTGAGAGGAAGGGAAAAAGGGATGGGGGATAGACAGTGGGGGTTGAGGAATAATGAACGTCTATGGATAGGCGGGGTGGNGGGGGGGGGGGGGGGGGGGGGGGGGGGGGGGGGGGGGGTGTTATGAGTTGTGCTCTTGATTTTGCTAGTCCCACTCTAAACCTCTTCAAGTGAACCCCTCCCCCCTCCCCCCCCCATCCTCTCTCCCTTTCCAAGCCTCCTAATCCTCGCCCGATCTCACCCAATAGAACTGCATGGCCTCGAACTTCGAACCTCATATATTCGAACAATCTGCATAGACTACTCATTGCAGTACTCTGGCATGGAGTCCTTTATCCTTTCTGTCTATTTTGCTCTCGAATTTCAACACCTTACAAACTCGAACTTTTGAAGAGGTCTCCTGGAATGCGTTAGTTAGAGCTCTACTAAGCCGTGCTAAGGGTGAACCCAAGCGCCAGTCCGCTGTTTGCCAACCAGTTCTAATGCTACTGTATAGGCTAGTTCCTTGCAAGCACTGTATCCATGCACATAAAACTGCTTGATGAGATATTCCAACTCGCGGTAGCCTAGAGTAGTTATGTACCATGTATAGAGATAGACAGATCGACCTTGGCCCTGAGAGGCAAATTATATTCAATTAATCTCACTACCGAGCCTATGCATGAGTCATAGCCGTTAGTGTAGTCTGTGTCAATATTCAGATTCGTTTCATGCTAGCGTTATCTCTGTAGCCACAGGTACAAGCTTTTATCCGGTTGTAGATTGTCTGAAAATAACTGGATCTGTGTGCATTACCGGCCAGCAGTGGATAGGCGGTAGGCAGGTATGTTGTTTACTTATTTATCTGCACAGAGTTTTGCGTGTAGCATCACAATAATTGTTTTGAATGTTCGTCAACACTGGTCTTGTCGTAATCGTTATCGTTTACATCATCATTTTAGTTTGGTATACGCATTGTCAATATCGCTGATGTATCAATAATCAGTGCGAGCAGCCCTGTCAGTCTTATCATCACCCATCAGTGCTATCAAAGTCACAGTTAAAAACATAGGTTAATTGTTAGATCTGCATCGTCGATATTGTCACCGGAATCTCCAGCAGCAACAGCAGCAGCAACAGCAGTAGTAGCAGCAACAACAGGTGTAGCAGCAGCAGCAGCAGCAGCAGCAGCAGCAGCAGCAGCAGCAGCAACAACAATAACAACAACAACAGAAACAGAAATAGCATTAGCAACAGCAACAGCAACCATTATCGCATTCATCATCCATGTCTTCCTCCTCTTTCCCTCTCTCCTCATCAACGCTGAGTTGTTCAGAGCGCTTCAACTAAGTATCACCGTCCGCCCGCATTGGCATCCTGGATTTTCTGCACCTTCTCTATCTTGATCCAGATCTATGTCACTCTAATTAACTGTTTATTCCGCGCGCGCGCGCACCCCCCCCCTCCCCACCCACACACACATACTGCAAAAACACTAATAGCTATATCCCGGAAACTGGGTAATGCCACCATCGACTGGAGACTTGTACTCTCAAAACAAAGCGATTAGCGTGCATCAATACGCAGTCAACAAGCGCGGACAGTACATTATGCATACAGAAGAAATGAAATCGGTGTAGTTCACATGGAGACATCGAGGGTCTCCGTCCGTGATGTCATTTATTCTGCAGATTAACAAAAAAAGAAAATTGTTACGAGGTTCCGTATGAACTTGGATTGTATTCAGTGGCACGTGCACAGGTATGCAATGCCTGCCCTGAAGTAACCTCGAAGTCTAGTCTCGAAGGGCCGTCTGGTGGTCAAAGGCGCACCACGATGTCATTGTTACAAGTCCGAGATACAGCAATACAAGCAGCCTTCTTTACTTGCCATAGTTTCAGCGGCATAATCTTTTTTTTTTTTGTTTACAGTTTCATTTTCGTTAATCCTGTGAGTCTGTCCGCATGTGTGTGTGTGTTTACGTTTGTTGATAAGTATCTCGGTATGTCCCTTAGCCAGTGTTATAAAAACAAAATTAAANTCAGATCGCGCCTGTTTATATTTGCGTAAAAGTTTTTTCTCCCTATCCCCCGCAAAATGCAAAATTGTAGCCTATTGACTCTCGAGCCACCCCCCCCCNCCCCCCGTCCCCCTTTCTTTTAAATATGTCACTAGCTAGCATCAACGTGATTTTACAACCGATACGTCTGTGCATTACAAACTCAAGACTAGAGAGGTCTTATATGCGGCTCGTAAATCAAGAAATCCAGCGTCTCATCGATCTACACCCGGGCAGGAAACGGAAGGAATTGATATGAACTCCTGAGATTTGCCTGAGAATCGATACAGATACTCTCGCGGTCACTGTGTCTGTAGGTCAGATGCGATGAATTGTCTGGGTTAAAAGGGTGATGTCTGGCATGCTTCGTCAACCGTTCATCTTTGTTCCCAAAACCGGTAATTTTATTTCACGTTACTAAGAAATTTATCTCCATGAGCGTAAGTAGTGTCTCAGAACTACATGGTAATTTTTCACAAGCCGAAGAAGAGCATGAAAGAGAATGACAGCGAAAAATACGCAGCAGTGCTTGAGGACGAAAGCAGGGCGTAGGAGGAAGGTAGTTACTGTATATGGAACGAAAAGATTTGGTATGTCATGAAGTCACAGTGACCCAAAACATTCAAGTTTGCTTCGTTGCGTTTTTTCCCCTTTGCGAACCGATTTTCATTCTCGTGAAATGTTAATGATTACATAAGCTACATAGACAGAACAGAATAGGATACACGCTACATGACGTAAACCGCTGGCAGACTGACAATCAGCGCGGTAAAGAAAAAGTGGAAACGGCGAACTGGGATTCCTGACTCGTGACAAGGGCTGGACACACCGGTGCAACCCAGGCCGAAAACTTTGACCCACTACCAACCCCATAAAATTGTGCTGTCTGCTACCGACTAGTCCGACTACCGTGGCCGGTTTACGATTTCAAGGTCAGTGCTCTTTCGCCATAAATATAGTTCAAAGTCTGAAACAAACATATGACCTCCTTAAAATTAGATACACAGTTTGCACATATAAATATATTATTTTTTAAATAAACAACAATTAAAGTGACAAATAGTTTATAACCTTTCACGCATTTACAAGATAGTCAGACATAATACGCGGAGTAATTTATTCGGACACCATACCACTGCACGCTGTTACTTCCTGGGTGTGCCGGTTTGTCCTTACAAAATTGTCTAATCGGCCAAAGGTAAATAAGGGAGAAAAACCTTTAGCCTATGGTCGTAACAAAAAAGATCATACAATAAATTCTACGCTTTGTTGGATGAAATATAATGTATGATATTTTATATTAAAGAACCATGAACAGTGCAGTGGTATTGTTAAGATGCCCTGAGCTTTTGAAATTCATTTGAATTTTTCGAGACTGTTATCGTTCAAACCATTGTTCGGGCGCATTCTAACATTCAGTTTGAAATCACACTCCCATATTAACACGGTTACAAGCAAGGCGCGTAGGCTTATAACGTTATCACCTGAAGCAAAATTTAAATGCCTAACTCGTGGCATAAGGGTTTCTTCACACGATTCCCTGAAAAAACCTGGCAAGCTTGTGTTCGCATCTTTCGTAGTGATCTTTGCGACGCCTAGTATGTGGAGAGCCTTTGTTTTTGTGCCTAGCCTAGATTTGAAGTTGCCAATAATTCTGTGTGTAAGATCTGTTGGCTAACCATCTGTTGCATTCTTATGGTGAATAACTATTGCCCACAATGAAAATATACTTAGTTTCTTCGTGAATGCAGCACGCTTCAGTGACCATTTTGAATCAAACATTTTCCCACGCATTCTGCGGCCCTCGGCGAGCACCTTACACATCGTCACTTGTTTTCACTTTCATTGTTTGATATCGACCTTCTTTGTGTTTTTGTGTAGGTCTGATCACCTAAGGAGAAATGCTGAAGTTCTTCAAGAAGCACCCCCCGAAGGAGGGTGAAGAGAGAGAGCGCCTAAAGAAGGAGCTATTCAGATATCAGAAGGTAGGCCTAGACTAAGCTTACTGTTTGCAATTCATTCGTTTTTTGCCTGGAGCGACAGTGGACTGGGCCATTCCTTTTGTTATGACTCATTCATCTTTGCTGTCCCATCCATTATGATGGGGTCATTGTGATCTCTTGATAGATGAAAACCTTGTCAATAGCAGGGCATTATTTTCCTGCCAGATTAATCACTGTCCAGATCACTTTAAGATTTAAAAGGAAAAACTGTTTTTGGATGACTAAATTCAGAATGAATCAGTTAGACTGTTAGAGTCATGATTATTGGACTGGATGGAGTGATTGAGAGTGAGACCTATGGACTGGTTCTCTGACTCTAGATTGCATATTTTTATTGTACTTTCAGTACTGACCCAGAAAGTTTAAGCCTAGACTACTCACATGACACATGTCACTCAAAAACTACAAAATGGCCTATTGACTATTCTGCTATTTCCCCCATTCTGTCTCCTTCCCATCCATCCCATCAGGTTTTGGCAGTAGTAAAGTCAGGGAAAAGACTAGCAGACAGACCAGCCTATGATTGATATTACTTCTTTTTAAACTTTTTAACTACTCTCTGTAGACTGTAGATCTAGTCTAGACTATTTTTGGAAAGGAGGGGCAGAGGTTCTGATGTCTGCAGTATATGAATGTGAATACTAAAGTGTGCTTGCTTCTGATTGTATAGTTGTCTATATACTGATTGGCCAGTTTATCCAAATCAAGCCTGGTGAAAATTCAAGCACAGAGGATGTATACATAAATTTTAAGGGTTTGCACTGGGTTTGCTTATCGCACTTGAAAGTTGAGTGCCTATATTTAACATTAATGTCATTAAAACTGCAATCATAATGCACAACCATTTTTGTGTAAGCACATTTTGGAAAACCAGAAGCAAAAATAGACCTTGGCGGGGCAAACAAAATAGAGACTTATGTAATCAGTGGATAAGAATAAAAGAAATCTTGTGGTTTGAGTTGAAAAATAAACAGTTCTTAACTTAACACTATGATCGCAGTAGTGATATTGTCTTCACAGTGCTTGCTGTAGATTAATTGATGATGAAAGCTATGGCTTTCGGAAAGCAGGCAATTCAGCATGGCTGTTTAAAAAGTGTGTTTAGGCAAAATGAAATGCATCATGTATTCAAAGTGAGTGTGAGCCCTATGATATGCTGAAGTTCTTTATAGATTTGTGCTCGCTTGTGTGTCTGTCATCATGAGAAAATTGGCCCGTAGACACTGGTGAATCTCACTGAAAGTTATGTTGGTTATATGTGCAGTAATAATGCGAACGTAATGAGAACTTTGCTTCCGAATTCACTTCAGTAAATGTGATATATGCAGCTTTTAATAAAACTGACATTATTATCAAAATGTGCAAATGTATGGTAGATGAAGAAAGATGAAATTACTTCTTCCTTTCAGTTTCTTAAGGTTGTTAATCTAAACTATATTAATTGTATTGATATGATAGGGGTGCTGTTCTAAGAGTGAGAGTGTTGCAGTCAGCTGGCTCCAGCTTTTGCACTTGCAGCTGTTCACACTTCCACTGAGCATGTAAAAATGTTTTTGTTTAATTTTTTATTTCAGTGTGTTGAGCATGGATTTCCTACAAAACCCAGCGCCCTTGCTTATGACGCCAGACTGCAACTTCTTGCCATTGGAACAAAGTCTGGGGGTATCAGAATGTATCCTTTTTCACTCTACATTATGCTGGTATCCAGTGATAAGGGAAAGAAAGTTTAGTAAGAAGGTGAGAGTGTAAAAACTTGGTCAGAGTTGCCTATTTTTTGCGATAAAATATTTTGTCTTATATTATTTTGAAGGCTTTGGATTTGTCACCAGTAAAGTAACTATATGTAATAGTTGCAAAGGTGCAGCGAGCAGCCAGATGGTGAAGATGTTGTGTAAGAACTTTACAAGCTACCAGCTTAAAATTGCTCATTTGCAGAAAGGAAGGGGGGAGGTAGCTTCTATTTTCCCACTTTTATTTATTTTTCTGCATAATGGAATTGATGTGACTGAAAGAAGTCAGGTGAAATAGCAGCTGCATGCGCTCTGTTATCTCTAATGTAGATGGACGAACCCCTTTGATAAGTAATGACTGCACATGTGAAAACAGGAAGGAGGTGTTTGTTCTAAATGAATATGATAATTAAACCTAGCTGTAAATGGTTGATAATCTGCTGAACAGCAGGTTTTCTTCCCCCTGAGATGACGTTCCCCTTGCTATAATATTCTTTCAAGGCCCCATCACAACTTGCGGGACAAATATTTTTTAATTATTAAAACAGGAAAAAAATTATTAAAAAGGCTTCACCAATTTACAGCCACATGTTGTTTTTTCAAAAGGGCAAAGAAAAAAAATTATCAAGCTCTGTTAGTATGTTATTGCATGAAGGACTTATTCATGCTATGGTAAATTCTCCATACAAATTTGTTTTCCTATTAGATTTGCCCCAGTGGATTATGTGTGATTGATATTTTCCAAATTTTCAGGATTGATGTTCAGTCATTTTTATGCACAGGGTTCATATAGAATTTGAAAAGTCTAGAAGATTATAATCTGAATTTCAGACCTAAAAAATTCTGGAATAATGGATTTTTGAAATTATATCAGTCTTGAAATAAGTGAAAATGTGTGAGAAAAGTTGCTGTAGGGAGTATTGGGAAAGGGAAAAATATCCGAGCGGAAAAGCAAAATCCAGAAGAAAGGATTCAGATTCATGAATTGGCAAATTTACAGTGCCCAAGTGAGGTTTCCCTATTTGGACACGCTTCATTTTCATGTAAGTCCAGTTCACGCTAAATGTCTGTGCATACTGCATATGGCCAAGCTATGAGAGAACATTTTATTTGAAACAGAGAGTGTCTGGTATGAGCTTGACAATCTGGCTAGAGAGTGATCTTTATCAGTTTTTGCATTTAAACTATGATCCAGTCGCTTGTCAAACATACAGGGGCACAACTACAATAAACAAGAATGTTTTCAGTGAATTTTTGACTATATTCTTTTGCTTCAGTGCAGTGTTTTCAATTTCATAAATTTGAGCATGTAATTTCTTCATAGAGAATTACATTTTTTCATTTGAATATCCAGCATGAGAGTCATTAAGTTCAAGTTGTGTGGAAACTCTACCTGAGAAAATGTTGTAGGTGGTATGACCTGAAAAGACCTTCCTTTCCCTCATAGCATTGTAGAACACCTCCCACAAAAAAAAATGTGCATTGTTAAGAAAAGAGGGCACATATATTTCAAGGAATGTGAGGAGGTGGCATGTATCTGTCTAGCTCCAGCGCTTTCCTTTGAGGCCTCTGTCTTGACCTCGCCTCTGTTGATATGTTCCACATGGCTGACCATCAAGTATGTGGGCACTGGATTTGTTCCCCTCAGTAGGTGTATTGCACTACTGTTCTGCTGGAGTGAATACCTACCTCTTCATGGATAAGGAGCGGTCATTATTCACCCTGTGTGAAATCCCTCTGAGTTAATTATCCCTCATTGGGAGGGGTAACCACACATACTAGCTGGGCCCTTTAAAACAGCTCTAGTAGAAGGCTTGGTTCACATAGGATGTACCAAACAGTATTCAAGCCTAAACAAAACATGGGCATTTTTTTTTGTTAGCCCAAAGCTGCTATGCTTTATTGTATGAACAAATTACAATAGTCTTTCATTGTTGTTATAGCTGGCATTTACTTGGCACTTTACATACACCTCCTTCTTTGTGGGTCTACCTGGTATTTCTATACTCATATCAATGCATGCACTGTGTAAAAGTACTTGGGATTTTAGATGTCTTGCAGCCAGTGAAAGTAAGACCTAAGTTGTTTTTGGCTATATCAAATTGTTGGGTGTGATTTAAAAGCTTAATGCCTATCTTTATATTATATTAGGTGAGAGAATTTTTAACCTTGTATTTGTCTGGCCTGGAATGTAGTTGTCTGAAGTAGCATGTGATCACCTCCAAGGAGTTGCAAAAATTTTAGAAAATCATGATTAAAGAACAATCATTGCACCCTGTAAATTTCATAACCTGTCTCACAAAAGCACAGGTATATCTGTAATTGTTAAGCAGTCGCCCACAAAGTTCATTCTTTTGTTTACAGAATTGATTTATTTTTTCAATTTCTGCAATGCACAAAAGTTTGGTCCCGGATTACCCTAATCACCTGCAGAGCCCAATAGCTCAATTCCTTGTCTGGCAACATAAACCTCATATTGATTAGCAGCAAGACAAATATGTACACTTGGGAGCACATTGTTGGGATATTGTAATTGTCAAATCTTCAGGTTGTTCTATGCTAACTTTTTATTTACATTTTTATGTCATACATTTCCGTTGAGTAATATGTTAATGGTAACCTATGCAGTGCACTTTTTGACATACCAGGAACATCAGATTTTTTTTAATGCAGGCTGTGCGATAATGTTGTTGACATTGTCCTTCACAATGTCCATCTTTTGAAATGAGCCTCTTGTCCTGCCATCAGCAACCACTTGATTTTATCAGTTCTCTTTTTCCCATTTGAGCCAGACAAATCTTTGTGAATGTGGCTTATCACTACATTCAAATCTGTTTGAGAAAAGGAAGTATTATATAATGTAGTGAACTTCACTCTGCCTGAAGTCACACCCACTGCCACTTGACTGGAGCATCCTTTTGAAGTTCCAAGAACTAATGGCCTTGATCTTCATGATAACACATGTTCCTATTGAGATATTTTATTGATTGCTCATACTTTCAGTTTCATTTCACCAATGTAATATAACTTTCACTGTAATACACTCTGTTGATGTGCAGTGAGAACCACATGAATTTTTAAACTGCACAAAACTCATAAGAATATGGGCTTTAAGTACATGTGCATTGGCATATAGTATTAGAGCTGCTTCAGTTTATAACTGTAAATACTGCATGGGGAAGGCACAGAATGCACAAACAGAAATCAACTCATATAATTTAGAAAGAGGAGATAATTTTCTATTTTTTTTTTCAGTAGTGTTGAGGATCATATTCATAATAGTGACTGCTAATATCTCTTTGGTAATGCTAATCCAATATCCCCTGCCCTCTTGCAACCCAAAGTTCGTGCTACATGAGTAAAACCTCAGATCCTTCTAAAATTTACAAATCCCCCCCCCACGCTGTTTGCATAATGTTGAAGTCTCTGTCATATTTCTGAGGGGTAAAAAGGACTGGAAGTATCACAGCTACTTTCCTCCATGTCACCACTGTCTTAGTTCCTGTGACCAAGTGTGCCACAGTTTTCCATCAGATACAATAGAGCAGCTTAACAAAATTTAGGTTACCTATGTGGGTTCAAGACACCCACTGATCTCATCTCAAAGCCATTGTTTGCAGTGTAAAGCAGTTTGGTGCAAAAGAATTCCACTTTGGTGTCTTGGGAATTTTCAAGGAGTGTGGTATCTTTAATGAAAAATGTCTTAAGGGGAACATTTTGATGGATGTAAAACTTGTACAGCTAGTTTTCGACATGTTCAGCTTATTAGAATATTGATCATGAATGTTTCTGATGTATTAAAAAGCGAGAGGAGCTCTTAACAGTATGCTAGCTCTTGTTATTCCATATTTTTTTTCTCTTGATCATTGGATGCAAATATGAATACCAACCAACCATGTTTTTAACTGCTACAGAAACTCTTTTAATATACCAGTCTAGCACTAGCAGTTGTTATCTTTTATTTCGTTTGGTTTTTCCCTTAGCTTGAAGGATGTCACAGGGACAAGATACTAATTACTATTGATGACCATAGCACTCTAAATTTTTTTGAGAATTATTTCAAAAGTTATTGCATGCCTTTGTTTTCAAATCATTTATCATAGAGCTGTAGATGTACACATGCTTTGAAAAGTCTTCATTTTATTATCTCAGACATATTCATAAAATATACTGATCCTTGTCATTTGCCTTCAGCTTTGTGTGATGATACATATACTGTATATGGTTCTAAAACTGCCTGATGATAAACCAGAAACACCTGTTAGTTGTTGACATACTGTAATATGTACTGCTTTAGTCAATCTGTAGTTTACTTCTGTTAAAATGAATAGAATTTGCCAACGCACCCGCCTTTTGCAGCTTTGGGATCTGCAGTTATGTAGCCTTTGTCTTTGGCCTATGATTCCTTAACTCCTTGTGTAGCTATGGCACCCCAGGATTTGAGGTCTCGGCTGTGCATGAGGGAGATGTCACAGTGCTGAGCATGTTTTTCATCCCTGAAGAGGTAAGAATAAAGAATGGGGTAGAATATTGCTGCTGTTCTCTGGGATGAAATATCCTCTTTCAAAAATGATTCATATCCAATGTCTCCAGCTTTGTTTGTCAAGAGATTCAAATTAATAGTAGCGTTGTAGTTAGCAGGTATAGTTTGAATTCTAAGTAAGCAGTCAGCTAGTGCGTTAAAACAACAGTATATAAGTTCATGTATTGCAAGCTTAAAATTGCTTTGAAGATTTAAATAAGAAAATCCTTCTCAGAATAATATTATCTATGTTCATGGGCAACTAAATCTCTTGTAAGTGTAAAAGTGATCTTCTTATACAATTTGCTTGCAGTATTGTCTTATCAGTACTGAATATGCCAAAATACTTGACAGTCTGATGTTTCTTCTGCTAGGGCCGACTCATCACAGCCTGCAGTGACAATTCTCTGCATCTGTGGGAAATCAACAACAAAGATGATACATGTGTGCTGGAGGAGAAAAAGCTTGGTTCCACAGAACCTCTGTAAGTCTTCACAAGTCATTTGATCATGTTGGCAAAGTTTTGTGCACTTTTTACAGGGTATATATGTTTGTTCTTGGTGAGTGTGAATTCAAGAATATGTCCACAGCATGCATGCAGGATATATCATGAAAGGAGCAGCTTTAGTACCTGCAAATTATTTTAACTCACCAGTTGTCAGGCTCTACGGTGTAACCTGAGAACCGCTGTTTCCTGCTGCAAGTCAGTTCGCTGTATGACCCCGCGAAGGTCGGACGTACCGCTTTTCTGGGAATTACTCTTACTATCGATACTGTGAATGCTTATTGTGATTTTTTTGTGTGTAATTGCTCTTTGGAACGAAGAAGACCAGATTTTTAGGAAACCAAAAACCAAATCCAAAGTGCACTTTTTACAGAACATGTTTGTTTAAGGTCAATTTGGATGCAAGACGTTGTCCACAACATGCATACAGGATATATCCAATAAAGGATGGCTTTAGAATACACGAAATGTTGTACAATACCACAAATTTTCAAGAAATCTAAAATCAGATTAAAAAAAATAATTGAAAATATAGGCTATTTTTAATGAAAGAGCAAGTAGAAAGAGTGATGAAGCAGCAACAGTTTAGAACAATGTTGTTGAAGCCAGTTGTGATGTCTGATTACTTGCCGTTGGCTGCCTCCACCCTGTGGTAATGAAGAAAAGGAAAGATTATTTTTGTAATGTCACCATATACTCTGTATATGGCAAACTTCTGGTTCGCCAATACTCATACTTTCATTTCTAAATTTGTGCACAGTATTATGTGCATGTGATTTGATGCAGCTTAATTTACCTCACCCTCTGAACAAAAATATTTCAGGAAAAATCTTTTGAGGATGTATAATATTGTGTGGATTTTTAGACCATTAAAATTTTTATTTTCTATGCTTTTATGTTATATGAACAAATATTTTTGGTTTTATTCTGCAGCAAAGTGAAAAATCTGTCAACATGCAGCCTAAGCACAGACTGTTCTACCCTGTATGTTGGAACAGAGGGCGGCAATGTGCATCTCATTGATGTCAAGTCTCTGACAGAGAGCAGCGTTATCAACCTCGATTCCATCATCCAGAAGTATGTCTTCTGAATTTATGGTGCTAACAAATAGAATGTGAAATGCAGAATTTAGCAATAATTTGTGGAAATTTCGGTGTTTGTTATTTTCAGTTTTAAATGTATGTACAGAATTTTTTTTAACAAAAGGCATTCTAGGTGTCACACGATGGAAGTGGTAAATTCTTTCAACATTCAAGAGTTGCTCTTTGAATGGAAAGACTTGTGCAGATCCATTATTCTGTCAGGGTTGGATCATTCAAATATCGCATGGTAGATAGGAAATGATCGAAATGACATTTCTGACCAAGGGCATTGCTGGTAGATGTTGGAAAAAAAAAAGAAATTAAGCATGCTCAGCAAGAGTAAGCTCAATTTTATTTAGATCTGTTGTTATGGAGGAGAAATAAAAACTTTTATTGACTTTGTACAAGACAGTCATACTTAGAATTTTAGGTACTAGATTTACAGAAAGAAATTGAAAGACCCAGAGTGCAAACTTTATGATGAGTTTTGGTTTTTCAAAAAGAGATTTTGTGGGTATGGACTTATAATTGTCACTAATTGTGCATTGTTGCATGATCTCATTAATTTAAGGGCTTTAAGAGTAGAGTGTAGTTGCAGATGCAGTGGAATATTTTTTACTTCTAACAATTTACAGACATGATTAAAATATGGCAAATGTTTTATCATGTAGAATGTGATAATTCAACACCTTGATATTTGCAGTGTGTCCGATGATTTCAAAGTCAACCCAGGGGCTGTTGAGGCAGTAGCCCCCAGTCCAGCTAGCAATGATAAGGTATGTTGTATCAAAAGCTCTTCTTACTGCAACTATTTCTTGTCATTTCCAAAAAAGCGCAGCGCCAACACATTACATCTCCAGCGAGAGGAGGAAGGTATGGGTCTCCTTTGCCATTCTGCCTGGCTTAGAGCTGTCCAATTTCATTTGTGATTCAGTATTCCACCTTTCCTTTGCCTTATGGGTTCCACCTAATGGTTATTCTTGTTGGATCCATTAGTGGATGTTCCTACTATGCTTAGTAAAATGCTCAGGTATTTATGCAGATTTTGATCCTGTGTGATTATGATGAGAAGTCGTAGAAGAAAGTGAACTGTACCAGGCTCCTTCAGTCTTATGAACATTAGAGAATGTTCTCATTTAAAGATTATATGACATCAATATAGCCAACTGCATAACTAGAAAAATAATAATCGAAAGAATTTTCCCGCCTCATTTTTTAAAATTATAATTAGTTGCCTTTGTGATTTTTCTCTCTGTGAAGTCTAAGTTTTATTTTATTTATGTGCATCCCTTTATGATTATTTTTCAGATTCTGATTGGCTTCAACAGAGGTCTGATAGTGCTTTGGAACACCAAGGATGAAGCTGCTGAGAAAACTTACAATGCCACACAGGTAAGTGAGCCGGTCTGCCAACATTGGATGTTATGAGTTGCTTTCTTACTTATTCTTTGTCATGTTCAACATCCCATCTGTTTTGTTGAGGGAGGAACGTGGTTGCAGCAGTTCTTGCAAAATTGAGGATGTGACAGGGTGCTGAATAAGTTTAGAAAACCAGACATCAAATGCAGCAAAACAGCACATTTTATCCCTTTGGATGCCAAGACTCGTCAGGTAGTTTCATTGTAGATTTCATTGAATTATGAAGGTAGTAATATTTCGGCAGTGTTTTGGCAACCATTGCAGAAAAACCTAGCATGTCATGATATATTCTGGCCTATCTCCTGTCAAAAAATATGTGGTTTCATATTTACTTCATGTTAAATAAAGACCCTAAAAATGTTTTAAAAACATGTAAGTTTGTCTATACTCTTACAGTTACAGATGTCTATACTTAAAACAGAAAAAAAAAATTTTTAAGTTAGCACTTAAGGCTTTATAAATTCAGGTTTAAGATAACATGATGAAACAACGTGTTTTTGAATAGAAACACCCCACACACACCCTCCCTTCTCCATTACATAAGTTTTGTCATTGGTAGCTGTCATCCCTGTAAGCTGGGGTGGTCAATCAGACTTGACATGGACAATTAGTTGGATAATGATATGTTATGTCTGCTGTTATTGCTAACAGCCATGAGATGGGCATCGGTCATGGATAATACGAGCTGTAATGAGTGACATGCCTGATGATCGCCAAGTTATTTACAGATCCACATAATTGCCCCAAACCCTACATTGTGCCTTACAGTTAGTTCAGTGTGTGTATTATCTTCATGAAGGTTTTTTCAGACCGGTTGAGTATGTTGTGGATAGTGTGAACTTTTTGTATACTTTTAAATTTTACATTTTGTTTTATGCTCTCTTAATAACAGCAGCTGGAATCCTTGACCTGGCACCGTAATGGCGAAGAGTTTATCAGTGCTCACAATGATGGCAGCTATATTGTATGGTCAGCCAACGACTCCTCAGACCCTAAGGAACCAGCCAGCACACCATATGGTAGGTATCACTTCATGGTATTCCATATGATTAATATCTAAGGTTTCATAAAGTTCGGTCAGACTTTTGACCAGATTTGTCAGCTGTCTCTGATGGCCTTGTGGAAATCCTGAGTCATTTTATGAATGTGATATATGATGCAGGGATGTAAGTTTCCCGTTAATTTCCGTTAAATCCGTTAATTTCACCGTCGGCGTGATTCCGTTGGACCGACAGCAGGAACGGAACGGAAAATGTTTCTCACCTACGAGGAAATAATTGAAAGTCGAATTTGGCGAAACCATTTAGGTACGTTTATAATAACGTCAACCGGAAGTAATCGCTAGCTTGCAGTTCCGGTTAACCTTTATGTTTTTGTGTAGGCCAAGCACATTTGAGAGAAGCAGAGTGAACATGGTTACTTTTGTCTCGAAGTTTAAACGCGATTTGATCGACATAAAGTCTGTTGAGGCACACACTTGTGAAATTGAAAACTCAGAACATAATTTATCATCACTTAACTTAGAAGTTGCATCACCATCCTCTGCTCTAGCAACTNATGATAAATGTTGTTGTTATTAATTTAATGTAACAGAGGGAGGGGGTAAGAAAGAAGGGTATGATTTATGGGCGTATTTCCCTAGCCACTAAGTATGGCACGTTACATTGACCTGCGGCAGGCGAAAAAAATTTCAGGCCTGGAGCCCTTGAATAGTTGGCAACCATGTCATAAGTAGACTAAGTACTGTAAATACATTATTATTCCTGTGTCTCTTCTGAGTTCTGACGACTTCTGTTAGTGTTGTGGTACTACTACTGGATAATGCAGGATAGTCGTGATAAACACATGCATAGACATTTGGTTTCTTCATGGCCGCGCGCTGCCGCTAAATTTTCAGTTAATTTTTTTAGGGCCTACTTACATCCCTGATGATGATCACAGGTCTGAGAGGTGACACAGGCCAATTCTCAAAGATGTTTATCATAGGAATTTTCATTCATTGATAATAGATGTTTGCTGGGGGGGGTGAGGTTTTCTGGCAAGGAAGTGAAACTTCAGATACTGGTTCAACTACGTATGAAAGCATCTTTGTGGAAATTCTCCATTCAGTCAGTGAGATTCAGAATGAAACGTTTATTGCTGTTGCATGGTATCTTGGTTTTGCTTGATGCTGGCTTGTATAGCTTCCTTGTAACTGTATGTTTCCTGCTGCTTACAGGTCCATTCCCATGCAAGGCTATCAATAAAGTCCAGTGGAAGATGACGAAAAAGTAAGTTGTCCCTGTCGTGTATGAGAGTTTATCTGACCTGGCTTGTCCGTGATATTTGTATGCACAACTCTTAAACACCTGAAGTTTCTGGGTTCAAAATATTAAAAACGTCTGGCACTGTGGCATATCCTACACCATAATTGGCTTAAAAAAATTCTGTTGTGTTAATTTTGGAAGTATGCAGAATTATTTGAGAAACTTAGTACCAATACTCTGAATAGAAAAGATTAGTCCAGACATATTTACAGACTTTGCTTGGCTTCTTTGTGAGTTTTCGGCCAGTGTTACCACTTTCTTTACACAACTCTGGAAAGAGCAGAAAAATATCTTACATTGCTTTCCTGATCATCCACAGTCAGCCAATGATAATCTTCTCGGGTGGGATGCCTAGAGCCAGTTATGGAGATCGCCACACTGTTAGCATCATGCAAGGAGACAACCACATTGTAGCAGACCTCACCTCTAGAGTGGTAGACTTCTTAACCATTTCCAGAGCAGATGAAAAAGATGCTGTTGAAACAGGTGAGCGCTTGCGTTACAAGAATTTTTTTTTTTTAAAATGGTTAATAATGATTCTGAAGTTTTGTTGCTAATGCTGCTTAATTGCCACATTTTTCAGGTAACATTACTGTACTTTCTATATAAGAATCATTGGATAATAGGAACTTTTTTTTTTAATAGCAGCGTCTTACATGAATAGGTATTACAAGAAGTCTGTTGTAAGCTAGGTGGGGAACAGATGCTAATAAAACATTATTTTTTGTTTGTTTGTGCAATATGAAAGTAGGAAGTGTCTCACTTTTAAAAATATCACACCTATGATTTTGGTGATTAGTGGGAGAGCTAGCAGACTGTTTAGCTGCATTCCTGTTCAGCTGCTTTATTTCCATTAGAAAGAGTTAGCTTCGAAGTAAATTTACTGAAAAAAATAAATCAAGGATTATGGAAATTTCCATATATCATTCATGTAAATACTGCTGAATGAAAAAAATTGGTTTATCAAATTGAATAAAAGTAAACTTCAAAATGGCCCTGAAGTATGGCATTGCTCCCTGAATTCCTATAGTCTAGTCTATAAGGGTAAAATCGTGCAAAATGATGATAAAAGCGTGTAAATTCGTATACAGGATCTAAAGGGCACTAGTAATCATTTGTGCTATAGAACCACACCGACAGATCATTAAAATGTTGAATTTGGAAGCCATCAGTTTTTCACTATATAACATATATTAAATCATGGGACATAATCAATAAAATGGAATTTTTTTCTTATATGCGTCAATTAACTTGGGTGTATTTGTAAGCTCGTCTAAACGATTTTAGCAGTTGTTCTTCCTCTCCAGATGAATTTTTAAAGTTTTCTCAACAAAATCATGAAACAGTTAACCATAATAAATTAAAATGTGTGCGTAATTATGAAAGATTTTAGGTACTAAGTCTTTCATACAT
>JAWQUT010000354.1:506088-542035 GCA_033807755.1 Ellobium chinense | reverse complement strand
GGGAGGGCAATTCAAAAACATTACTGCTGTTGTAGGTTAATGATATTACAGTCATTGCTGGCCAATGATATGTTTGTTGTTGGTACCATGCTGTTGAGAGTAATGGGGGAAGATATAGGAGGTGACAGGTGTAAGCTTCCAGTAATGTTGTAACATTTGCTCTATCTGCATGTGAACATGAAGTGATATACTGTCACAGACAAAGGCACATTGTCAGTCTCAGAGATAGGCAGTCTGTAAACTGGGCTATATTTGTGTGCGTTACAACCCAATACATCCATCAAATGTCATAGACAATGTCAGTCACAAAGTCATAGGTTAAAAGCAGCACCAATGCTTGGGATTGGCATGATTTTCTTGTGTTGTTTCATACAAGTTTTTCTTGCTTTTGAAAAACTCGCACAAATGAATTAGGCAAACTGCCTTTGGCTCTGACGATATGATTGTTATAATCCCTTGAGAGCAATACTGATTCATAAAACTCGAACTATGAGCATCATGTTTGCTCTCAAATGACATTATGATGGCGGACACTTGCATCTGCGATGTTTGCAGTTTGTTTTCATCTCCCTTGCCATTCTGGAGCATTTGCTGTTTCTGGGTTCACATTTGAAATAAGAGTTAGTTGGAGGGTGTGTGCATGTGTGACATTTGATAACATTGACAATTTGACATGAATGTTTTGTTGAGATGTGATTGCTCTGGTTTTTCAGGAATGGCCTATCACTGGTGGCAAGAACTTGGCTACAGCACCTGTGACTAAAGACCTACTTCTTACAGGGTAAAGCAGTCTCTTCCATCCTTTTGTGCTTCTATCTAGTTCCAATAGTCATGTGTTTAGCGGTATCATAGTCCATTTTTAGTATTGATTTTCAGAGTGATTCTTGGTGTTTGTAAAAAAAAACTATGACAAAAATAATTCAAATTTCAAGCAAGACACAGCATTTAGTTTCGAAATGATAACAGTATGTTATACCCAGAATACAATTTTTAAGAGAATTGATCTGATATAATTTTCACTCATATGCATTACATTGATACATGGTTGTGTCTTGCCTTAATGACATCAGATCACCTATTCTTCCTGTTGATACATTTTGCCAGTTTGAAAAGAAAAAAAAATCCGGAAATTTTGGAGGCTTTCATATTCTCCTCGGCCAGTCAGATGAAGCTTTCCTATTGGAATATGTTCAGTTGTGTTCTCTGGACAAAAAGTGATTTTTAAAAATTTTTTTTTACCTCTTTCAGTCATGAGGATGGCACAGTGCGCTTCTGGGATGCCTCTAGCTCATCTCTCAGGCTCATGTACAAACTGAGCACATGCCCAATCTTCGGCATTCCTGACCATTCTGCTGAACCACCCAGTCCAGAGGAGGAGGAATGGCCGCCTTTCAGAAAGGTGAGGGTTCAGTTCATGGATGCCAGTTTTCTGGATAAAGCTGTATTTTCAGTGGCAGGAAAGAAAATCCGGATATTTCGGCATTTTGAGCGGTGGGTAGAAAAAAATCGGGCCTTATCCGGATAACATTCATGACAATGAAATATGCGAAGGACAAATCGCAAGGAAGCTGGAAATTAAGACTTCCTGAATGCGCACGCACACTCCACTTGTGCAGTGGAATACCAATGCTATATTTAGCACTCGAACTCGCGGAAAGTAAACAGTGCGCTCGGTCATCATTCAAGAAAGGCCAGTGATGTAAAATGAACAGTCCTACTCTGAATCCATTGTTTTCTATAAATTATATTTATTATTTTATTATTATATACCTGATTACACCTCTGCAGAAAGATGATGGACACGTATGGTGCACACTGTGCAGTAAATAAACTATCTACAGCACACCGGGAAAGAAGGCCTCCCAAGCTCTATGCTTCAGTTCAAGGAATTTTCACATTGTAACAGTAGGAGTAGAATTCCAGAGAGTTTTAAGGACATTAAAGAGAAAGAGAATGCAGCCAAGCCTTCAGCAGCATTTTTCTTTTTTGTGAACTTGGCATGAACCATATTATTCAGCTCGGTCTGAACTCTGCAAGTCAAAGCACCACTCATTTGTGCATATTTTATCAGGACCAAATAAAAAATTATAAAATGTGTGTGGGTAAAGAGATGGTAAAAAATGTACACGTTATTAAAATTTCTGAAGTGTAATTATGAAATGAAACCATTAGAGTTTTATCTAGTGATAGTTTGCAGTTTCCACCCCTGACTATGGCTGTTCCTTGCTATGTGTTTGTGTATTTATTCATACTGGTCTACTTTATGCCGAAGATATTTAGGCTATGGAGACACAATTCTAAAATTGACTTCTTTTGAACTCTCTTTGGTTTTAATGTTTCCTCTAGTGCCTTATAATTGTGGAAAAGGATTTAGAATTAAAAGCACAACAGTTGGGTTGACTTCTGTCAAAAATGTCGATACGCCGCCCATTCACGCAATTTTCAGGATTTTTTTTAGTCTGGCATCCCTGTTAGTTGCAGTAGCATCTTTTTCTGTTTGCAGGGGAACGTTATGAACTTTTGTATGCAAGCAAACCTTGCAAAGTTCTATTCACTTTATGGAAGACAGATGAATGGATTTGATTTCCTTTGCATTGTATGAAGCACTGCTAATAATTACAGCTTATCTTTCATAGGCACTTATTGGTGAAATGCATGTTTTATTTGACAAAGAACAGAACAGAAAGAGGTCCAGAGATCTTAAGAAAATATGATGAGTGGGGTACATGATAATTTGCGGTTAAATGATACGTTTGCTATGTGTATTATTATCATTTGAGGTTTCCTTGTCGCTCTGCTGTCTCACTCCTGACTCCTTTACCATGTGTTGTGCATAAGTCAGGAGTAGATTGTCTTGATTTCAAGAAGTACACTTAAGAAAGACAGTCTGCTGATCTGAACCTTTCAAAACCTTACTGTGCCCCCAAATTTTATGTCATCCTCTTGACATTTCTCCTAATTAGGTGGGAACGTTTGACCCATACAGTGATGATCCAAGACTAGCCATTCAAAAACTGGCACTGTGTCCTCTTAGTGAGACTCTAGTTGCAGCAGGCTCTGCTGGCCAAGTCCTCATCTTCAACATGGAAAGACAAGAGAGAGAGCAAGATCTCAAAGTACGTTACTGTGTGTGGAGATGATGTGTTTAGCTAGGTGAATGGATTTTGTCACAGTAAATATCAGGGGATTTTTCTTCACTTTTTGTTTATATGCAAGTACTCATGAAATTTGAAATTGTGATTCTATTAAGAATTGTTTGAAACTGCTTATGTAAAACCCAAGCTTGGACTGAAGTACTGCGTTAAATTTAGATGAAAGTGATGAATGTGATATCTTAATTGATATTGACTGATGATTGTTTGGTTTCCTGTTCTTTTAAATGGGGAGGAATTACTTTCCCTTTTGTTTCATTTTCTCGGTTTTAAAAAAGTTTGTTGCATTCTGTTAATGTATGATCTTTTCTTTCTTTTTCATGACTGCCATCTTCTTGTGTCTTGTTTTCTTCCGTGGAGCAAATTTGCTGTTGTCCCATATCAAAATAAAGTGGACTGAATAAATAGGAACTTTTGTTTCAGGAGGTGAAAGTGAACATCATGAGTGAGCATGAAGGCTTTGTGTGGAAAGGCCATGAAGCTTTGAGCTGTAAGATAGACAACCTGAAATATGCAGCAGGCTTCCAGCCCACGTGTATCATGCAGCTTGATCCACCGGCTGCCTGCACAGCCTTGGCACTTCACTCAGAATGGCAGCTGTAAGTCAGGGGGGTGGAAATTGTGGGTTTGAATTTTCTGTGGCTTAGAAGGAGATGTCAGTTTTCCAGGACATTATTTTATCACAGTTGTCTTTTGTGTTCAGAGGCCTACCTAAGTGTTAAAGGAAAGGAAAGGCATGGTGGGCCACTTCACCAATGTGAATTCAATCCCAGGCTTCCCATCAGAGCACTAAATTTTCAGATTTCATGAGTAAAACATTTCATACTGCATAAAAACTTAGCATATCTTGCCATTACTGTCCTCCAAACATTATGGTAAACAAGATTGATATAAACTTGCCTAGTATTTGACATACAGAAGCAATCCATTTAAGTGTCTAGCCACCATCATTTGTAGGAAAGGCTTGCATTCCACGTAATGATCGGATGGCACAGTTAAATATATTTTCTTTTGTTGACAAATTTTCATGTTTATGATAGGGAATTTAGAAGAAAGTTTTAAAATTTTGTACTGTTTATATGGTGTACAATAGAGCCATCGTTTCACTTTTTACACCAGTGACCAGTTTTGACACTCTTCATCTGATTCGTATCTAATAGCACAGATCGTCTGAATTACTGTAAGAAGAAATCTTAATTAAATGATATGTGTTTGAAAAGTGTAGCTGAGATTTTTTATTACTGTAAATTATCTTTAATCACATTCACATCCACTTTGTCTCCAGTGTTGCTGCGGGGACAGGCCAAGGGTTTGCTCTGCTAGACTACGCACAAAAGAAGGAAGTAGCTACTAGGTGTACTCTTAACCCTCATGGTGAGTTCAGTTCATGGTTTAACACAACAAAAAAGATTGTAGCATTGTTCTAATTCTCTAACAGTGTGTCTCCTATCTCTATCTATTTTCAGAGACTTGCTCCACAGTACTATGCAAATAGCACACCCAGAAAATATTTTTGTGTAGCTTTAGTTTTTGAATTGTGCAGATGAAAGCTAGATTTATGCTATTTATTGTAACCAAACAAGTATTCAGTTGTTGTATAAGCAATAATGTGTTTTGTTAAGCCCAATACAAAGGATAAGAGGGAACTTTTAGAATGTTTCTAGTTTCTGAGAATTATCAAGCTGATATTATCAGGCAAAATTGTAATCTGTATAATCTGTTTGATTCTGCAGACCTTACAGGAACATCAGACTCTGCAATGTCTCGTAGGAAATCCCTAAAGAAATCCCTGCGTGAGTCATTCCGCAGACTACGTAGAAGACGATCAGAGAAGAAACAAAAAGAACAAAGGCCTAAGAAAGAGGAGAGCAAAACGTAGGTATCCTTAATGATTAGAATCTTTTGTTGTTTTCTTGACTCTAAAAGTGGATCCTCAACTAGGGAAGGGGTATTAAGAGTTCTAATAGATAAAGTCCGGGTCTGTTTTACAAATTTGATATCCACTTATAGAATGAACGTTATTTGAAATGCCTTTTGATGTATAAGACTAGCTGTATTTGAGCTACAATGAGCCCCTTAAAAGGCGTCAATAAATATTGGAGTGCAGGTCTCGACAGATACAGGATTGCTTAGTAGCCCATACTGATCACTCAGTAGCAAGCAACACTGCATCTTCAAAAAGGGGATTTGAGTGTCAATATTGGGATTGAACTGGTCTGGAAAGTGTTTAGGTTACTTAATCCGTTTTCACTTATTGTAACTGATCATTGCATTCTTTGCTATTTGAACAGTGACACTCAACACATTGAAGAGACTCCAGCAGCTGCAGCAGCCACAGAGGCAGCAGCATCGCCAGCACCAGCAGCAGCAGCAGCAACAACAACACCAGCGGCGGGAGGAGCTGGTGATCACAAACCAGAGGAGAGACAGGTTGAAGCCCGTAGTGCAGAAGATTCAATGGCATCCATGGTGCGATCACTTTATTTTGCAGACACATTCATTATCAATGGTAAGCCGTCGCTCAGGATATTGGAAACAGTGTCTGAAAACCAGCTTTTATTCCTTTCACACTAAACTAGCAAAACTCTTTATTTTGGCCATATATATCTTTTTGTCCTTTTAAGGTATGATGCATATTTTCTTGTTTTGAATTATGATGCATATTTTCTTGTTTTGAATTATGATGCATATTAGGCATGGTGTTTATTGTTCATAATAATTTTGTATGATATTGAAATCTCTTTTTCATGGCTTTAAAGCCTGACTTCGAGACTGTAAACTTTGTTTATTTTAAAGATGGCAAAGTATCGAACTTCTAGGGAAACAAAAACTTAAATCCCCAAACATAGCATATTTTACTAAAGGAGCAAATTGAGAGAAAGATAAAACAGACCATTATTTAATCAAAATTCTAAACTTAGACCGTTGACTGCTGCCATCCTTGTTTACCATATGCTGCTGTGCTTCCAGGTGGTTCCCACAATCCTTCCTTATGGGTGGGGACAAATGGAGGACACATCTTTGTGTACAATCTGACGGTGCCACCATCTGATAAAAGGACTGCTGACTATGTCTCGTGCCTTTTGGCCAAGGAGATCAAGTTGAAACATCATGCACCAGTGCTGAGTATGGCAGTCATAGATGGCAAGAACAGAGTTCTGCCTGATGCCTTTGAGGTCATTAATGAGAGAGCCAAAGCCCCAGATATGGAAGGCCAACATTCCATCATCATTTGCTCAGAGGAGCAACTGAAGGTAATTTGTTGCTTTAAGATTTTCCAGTGATGAACTGTGGAAAATGTACTCCACAATTTACTCTGGACAAATGTTCGTAATATGCAGATTACATTCTGCTTAAATTTGTGCTGGTGTAAAATATAAGCAGTAACTGTTATGGGAATGTAACTTTTATTAGGGGTATTGCATTTTCTGCAAAATTCTTCATTCTGTCTTAACTTTTTCCCTGGATATCCTAGCTCATCAAGATGCACCTGTACACTATAACTTACTTTAGATATTGTGTACTCAGTTTACTGACCGCATATACTAATATTCCTTATTTTTGATTTGGAGATTTTGTTATTGTGCAGAAATGATGTTTATGGAATTAAATGTATGTTTTTGGTTCATAATTTGCCTGAATCTAAAAATATCTTTGGCATGGTAAAACTGCCTGCAAATTAAGAAAAGTCATGAAATTGTCACTGAAATTGCAGAAATTTCTGAGTTTTTGGTTCAGCTGTATCATAATGTTATTTGAATGACTGAAACCATGAAAAGACCAGAAGCTTCATAGGGAGGGACAAGATCTCTGCACTTTGTTGGCTGCCAGAGATAGCCATGGAATTTACACTCAAGGTATGATGTTGGTAATAAATACTTTCTGACCGTTGATCTGGATTGTTTCCTCATGTGCAGACCTTCTCCCTGCCAGCACTGAAGCCCAGGTGGAAGAACAAGATCACAGCTATTGATGGTGCCAGACTGAGAAAGATCAACTTTGTCAGTTTTAGACGAGAAGGTAAGTTCACTCCCATATAAATCCCATATAAACAAAATATCAAAATTGCACGGTGTGATATGTTGTATGTCAGATCCTCCTTGGAAACATTGATAGAGAATTGATAGTAGACAGACTTATACAATAAGTTAACCAGTACTTATATTGATGGTGGTAATGTAGCAGAAAGTAGAATGAGTGAATGTGACTATGTATGCCGTTTTGTTTTATTAATGGGTAAGTTTTATACAGTAATCCTTCAGACTGGTGAGGCCTGTTTTATACTACCTTGTGCTTACATTTGATATCTGTGATTGTAGGAAAGGACTTTTCTTTTATGGGAGACGTTGAAGAAAACATAACCTATTGTCAGGAAGAATGTCATTTGCTGTCTCTTCTGTAGGTGACAACTACAGTGAATTTGACATTGCATGTCTGACCAACACTGGTGATCTGCGCATATATTCAGTATCTACCCTAAGAAGGCAGCTCTCATCTCCATCTCTCCGCAAGGAAGACATCAAGTAGGTTTAGTTTACAGCACTTTTATGTCTTGTTCCATTTAAAGGATTTACTGTGCTCCAAATGTGGAAGTCTGTACCTGAATTGGGTATACCTAAAGATTATGTCAGGATGTTAAAGACAGAAATTTAGCGGACATATCTTGCTTTCTAGTAATTAAATGAAAACAAATGGCATTTTGAATCTGGTATTTTCAGTGCATTTTCTGAAATTGTAGAAAGTCTTTAAGAAAGATTTAGTTGTTGAGGTGACTTCAGTACTGTGGAAAAGCTAGGATTAAAATATATAATATATATATATATATTAAATATTAAACGGAATGCAAGAACTACATCCTTAAAGACAACAAAGAGAACTTTGATAGTCATCCATTTATCTTTGTTTTAGCTCTAAAACATGATGTGAGGATGTATGATGCTTTTATGGATAGTCAAGCTCTTGTTTTCGTAGTGATGAGATGCAGTTCTTTATCATTTTTGGCTTGCCATGCATAAGATATTGATACATTTAAGATAAAGAGCGTGCTGTTCCTTGAAAATGATGGACGTCCTTCTCTTTATTTCAGTGGAATTTCATCATTTGTGTTCACCAAAGATGGGCAGGGCTTTTACCTGCAGTCCCCGTCAGAATTCTCCCGCATCACCTTGTCCACCAGCACCAACACAGCCACACCCAAATGTGAGCTGGAACTGGCTGAGGGCCTCAGGCCACCCCCTGAGCCCAAACCGGAAGAGGAAGCAGCAGCGGCTGGTGGTGCCGAGGCAACACAACCTACAGTTGAGGTCACACCAGCCTCAGAAGAACAGTCACAGGAGGCACAAGGGTAAGGAGAAAGGACGGATGCACTTTTTTTTCTTTTTTGTTTTGTGTATAAGATACAGAGATGCCAATAGTTAGGAGATTTTTTTCCAGCTCTGGATATAATGAGAAAGTTTTTAGCCCATTTGACTCAAAAAAAAAATTTTTATTCTGCCAACTGGACAAGCATAAAGTTATTGTTCCTTTCATTAGAGGGCTGTCTATTCATTAAGAACAGAGATGAGAATTTTCCAGAACTTACACTTGTGAAGAAATTTTTGTGGAAACTCCAAACCTCAAGCCTGTGACCTGAACCTGATAGTTTTAGGTCATCCAGAGGATGATTTAGGAGGGTTGTAGTGCTGAAATGGCATCTTTGTTAACAGTAATTAACAAGAAAAGTGCAGGTGGTATTTGCTTTTGTGCATAATGTATATCATATGCAACTTTTATTCCATATATACATGTAGAAGTGAATCGTAGTCTTTTAGAATTCATCTATGCATATATCCCTGTAGTTGTATTTTTGTTTTGTTTTCCCGTTGTGTATTTACTCAAATCCTTAATGGTGATTAACTATTGAACTTCTACTAGGTGATCACATTTCCCCTACTCATATATAATCTTGAACTAATTCATGGTTTCTGTCTATGGGTAAGCAGTATTTCTGAAAGTAGGAAAATTAGAGACATTTGAAGTTCATTACTTCCTTCAGGAAATTGTGTATAAGGAAGAAGGAAGTTTGTTCATTATGTTGTTTGCAATAAATGATGCTTACCATAGGCCCTTAGAAACTTTTAGATATTTCTTATATTTACTAAATGGGCTGATGTGTTTCACTATCATGGTTGGTAGGTTTGAATTGAAGTATGCCCACTGTGTTGTGGAGTTCCAGAAAATAGAACTTAAACGGAACTAAAATAAACACTCGGTTTTGCACATTTACACTGTCCATGAACAGAAAAAGAGGCTTATTCAGAGAACTTTAAAAGGTGAGCCCTGGGGCTGTCAAGGAAAGAAAATGCCCCTGGGGTTGCCAAATTAGTGTTGAACTTGAGCTTCCTACATTAACCTCTTTCTTGATTTAATAGCCATTGTCATTCATACCCTTTGACAGTGATGCCGATGCTACGGTGGCCAGCGGAGATGACTCCCGCATGGATACCTCGGCAATGTCAGCAGATATTACTGTAGACAGTGTTAGGGATGTCATGTGAGTGAGATTCTTGATCATGCTCTGACCACATTTGTAATTGAGATTGTGCAGTGGGACAGTTAAGCACTTTATTAGTGCTCTTGCACTTTTATAGTGTTCTTGATAATATTTCTACAATAGTAGAATTTACAAGAAAGTAACAGCACTTGTTAAATATTAAAAAGCCCGTGAAAATGTTTCCAAAAAAAAACAAAACCTATGGTTTAGTCTCTATGAATAGTAATCAGGAAGTTCAGTTATACTCATCTAAATATTTATCATTTATTGTATCTTGAATGTTGTATGAAATAAGATCTATGCCATTGGCAAAGGTGAATAGGAAATATATTTCAGAGGATGAATTATGTTGTTGTGGCAAATATCCTTGCTGAAAGAGGAATAGTCTGGCTCTGAAACATTTTGTAATGCATTGTTTTCAGTGCTGAAAATGAAGGCACAATTGTAACTTCAGTTAGAACGATTACCCAGACCACCACCACAACAGTATCAGAGAATGTGGCATCAGCGGCACAGGAAGGGCAGCAAACAGTAACAGGTAGTTACTTATGACGATATTAAAGTCCTTCATAAGTACTTTATTTTCACAAAACTGTTCCATAGCAGTGTATTCTCTAGACTATGCAATTAGCCCCATAGATTTCAATACACCCCCTCCTTCCGGCACTCGTTGGCAGTACTTGAGAAAAAAAACCCAAATTATGACAAGTAGGGAATGTCTCCTGCAAAACAAATGACCTGGAGAAAACGCTGATCCAGGGTAAAAAAGGATCTTCTAACTGTGCTAGTATCAATAAAGGATATGTGGAAATATCAATTTTTATGATTTTATTAAATCAAGGTGAAATAAAATTGGAGGTACATAAATGGTGCCATCCCATCATTCCTGTCATACAGCGATAGGCAATTTCATCTTACTTTACTCTTTCACAATGTTACCAGGTGGCAAGTACTGAAGTAGATTTGCTGAAAAGGGTCCTTTAAAGCTTAATTTTTATGATTGGGAAAGTGACATGAATCTTCAATTTATTTTCATGTGTTATGTCAGTAAGTAGTCATCTGTCTTGTGGCATTAAGTCTTTGAGTAATGTCGAATTCAATGTTAATGCTTGGTTATCACATTTCTCGTGAAATTCATACCAGTTGCTAAATCATAAGATGCATTCCACTGATACAGGCTTTTGATATCAGTATATTATTTCCTATATAGAAAACAATTTCTATCTTGTAAGGTGTGTGATTTGAAATTCGAAATGGATCTCATCTGACAGTTTCAGTCATGTATGAAACCTTTTGATACAGTTTCAGATGTAATATTTTCACGATTTTATCGAAAAAATTTGCCACTTACTCTCCTCCAAGAAATGAAATTGTTTATATCTGCTTTGCCCGTTTTCCTATTCAGTGACCAATGGACCTTCAGAAGAAGAAGGGGAAGGAGTGACAGATGTCTTGCGAGAAACTCAGGTGAGGGAAGAAAACGATCAGGAAACATGAATGCTAAAAACACAGCTGACAACTGAGGCTCGCCTAGACCTTTGCCCGCTCATTGCTAGGAATCATGCATTTGAATCAAAATTGTATATTTCAGTGCATTTCCTGCCATTTGGACAAGAATTTAAAATGGTGCCTCAAATTTGATCATTCGGAGCCTCAGTTGAGTTTGAATCAAATTTCGTGACATGTGCGAAAAATTGAGCTCAAGGTAATACATCCCTCTCTTGATTAAATGGAATCTCTAAGTTCTGCTTGATGTATCCAGGTTGGTGCATATTCACTGTAAGATGCTTGATCTAACCTTAATTTTGTCTGTAACCTGCTGCCATGTGTTTGTCTAATGTTAACAGTTAACCCACACTGTTTATTCTATAAAGTCTTTATCAAGAGTTTTAGAGCAGAGGCGTTTGCAGTTTTGATTAAGGAAATCCAGACGCTACCCACAATTGAAGATTTGATTATTTGTGTTTTATGTGTTGTCTGTGGACAGTTAGGTGGAGGCTTTTATTGGCCAGCACAGTTTACTTACAATACATTCCTTCCTCTTGAGCATGAATTTTTCTTATATTGTTGAGAGGGGCAAAAGTTCAGCGTAGATTTGTGCTGTTTGTTGCCATTTAACAAACAGCCATGTTTTGGGGCAATGTCTTGATATCCAAGAAAGGACAAATCAATTTTGAACTAAGAAAATATGTAATTTAGCTCTAAAAACAACTGTTAGTTATTTCCAAGTTAAGAAAACCAGGTTGTTGGTGTAAGATTACAAATAAAGCAAACCAGCTCCTGAATACACACTCAACTTCGCTGTGTCTGAAAAATATAATTATCTCTTTTTATGGAGAGAAATAGCAAGGAAAATCGTTTCGATGAATCTTTTAATTTGTAGCCCACACATCAAAAGCAGAGGAAAAAACAGGGGCCATAAAATGGGAGAGAAATTCAGTTGTACTAATAGTGTGAAGGTGCACGTTTTTAGTGTTGCTCAGAAAGCTTCCACTCCATAGATTGTGTGAAGGGAAAGGCCACTCACCTATGTTGCTTTCCACCCTGTGCTTTAGATCCCCACTCGCTTTTTGTGTTTCTTCTTTCTGTTCTCTTTGCCTTAATGGGAGGGATGTTTTACAGCATAGGATTGGTTTTCTTCCCTCACCACTGAAATTTGTTTCTCATTCTCACATGGTGCAAAAGACATTCGTTTCTACCATGTCCAGTTTCTAGTGGTTTGAAAGTATTGTATTTGGCATTAGAAAGGATATAATGAACTAGCTAAGGGATTTCAAAGAATTGTGTCAGTTTACATTCTTGCGAATGACAGTAAATTGAGAACACACAGAAACTTTTATTAACCAGGGTGAAAGCTGAGATTTGAATAGGAAAATGTTCACTGTATGTTCAGCACAGGACATGTTCTAAGCTTCGCATTCTGTGAATAGTTAAATCAATCTCTTGAAAAAAAAATTGGGGTGGCTCGAAGTATGGTATCTATCCTACAAATAATACTTCGTTTAATAAAGAAAATAATAAAATTTTGTTAGTTCCTAAAGATACTGACAAGAAGAAAAAAAACAACATGCAAAACAGCATGTATGTTGAAGTCGTTCTTAAATTATTGCCATTGTTTTAGGAGTTGTTAGTTTTAGTTACCCACATGGGTTTTGCCATGAGGGCAAACAATCAAATTTTGTCCCAGTCATAGTGCCTCGCAATGTTTGTCTCACAAACATGTGATGCTGTCCAGCACAGAAAGATTCTGAACACTCTTACATGGTTAATAAGTGATTTGTAAGCATCTCAAATATTCTAGTTTTTATTTTTTTCAATCATGTTTCATACTTGTGGGGATCTATTTTTATATCTAGTTCTGAACAGACAGGCTGGTGGACTTACAAGAGTGCATATAATGGAACCTGGCTACAATAGGTTTACCTCATAAGTATAGATTTCACATGCACAGAATCCTCCAATTTATTAAAAATGTAAATCTTGCTAACAAGGTCATATTTTCCCAGAAAAGGGGCATACATATTGTTTGAGGTTTGACAGTAGGTACTGTCTTGGCTTATATTCTTATTATTTAAAGTGGCCTTATACTCTTAAGTGATCACTGATGTGACAGACATTCACTGAGTATGGCATAGGTTTTTGGATTTTATCATATAAACTTTTAGCAGCATGTGTGTGTGATTTTCGTAGGATAAATCATTGGCACCTGACTCAGGGGAAAAAAGTACAAAAAAAAAAAAATTGCGTCCGGTGTGTAAAGTCTATTTCACTGAACAACTTGATAGTCACAGTTTTATGTTTCTGTAGCAAATCTACATTTGCAGACGCTCAGCAGTCACCATGTAGGATTTGAAAATTTGTCCCTTTAAAATGTATCTTGCCATCTGTGTTTCATTTGACTAGACTCCGTTGATCAGTATGTAGAGTAAAAATACATTTTTTTTAATATAAAAAGTTGACTGTTTAAAATATTTAATTGGGCAAGGTAGCCCTTTTTACCTATTATTCACAAATTCATCATAAAAAGCAGTTTTATCCAAAGACCATGATTGAGGTCACTCTTGAGATAATATATACTGTGCATCAGTCAGAGTTCTTCTCCATTTAGAGAGACTGAATCGTGATGAAGTTTTTGTGAGCAGCATATTATTCATGTGCATGAATAGATTTTGTGTCTTTGATGTTGTTACCGGTTGGGTGGTCTCATTTAAAGTTTTCTTAATTGTTTTGCTACTTTAACTATTTTCTCCTTCATCTCTGTCTCTGCACACAGCATGAAGTGACCACCAGAACCAGTGAATTTGTAACCAAAACCACAGAGAAAGTGACTCACACAGGAGAGGAGGTGACCAAGCACCTGAGTGAGCTCAAGATGACTACGGCCGTCATCGAAGACCCAGCCCTGCTCAAGCAGAAACTGGTGGACAGCAATTTGACCACCACTACCACCACCACTACCGGCCCAGCCGCCACCACCAATGGGGAGGATGCACCTGCTCGAGAATAAAGGAGTTATGGGGATTAAAAACTAGATCCTTCCTATACATTGACTTCATGTGTAAATTGAAATTACATTTCTTTTGGGTCAGTCTTTTTTTTTTAAAAAATGATTCAGAAAGGTCAATGGACATTTTCTTGTGTTTGTTTGCAATAATATGATGACGACTACTGGCTTGCTGAAACAGCGGCATTGACTGCTCTACAGTGAAATGGGACTTCCTTAGAAATTCTTGAAGTGGGGAAGCTAAATCTTTGAAGGGTCATGTCTCTAAAGGCATTTTGTAATTGGCGAGACATTATTTCATCAAACATTTCCATGTAACATCAGTTGCGCTTCCTGCCATCACTTTTCATTTTGATAACACTATTTACAATTTTTAAATGAGTTTACAAAAAGAATTTTGAAGGTGGAATTACCCTCTACATTTGAAATGCTGGAAAAAAATACTGGTGACTGATTGCTCTCTCAACTGAATTTATTGGTTCCCTTTACCTAGGATTAAAATAATGACGTGCATGTTATATTTTCTAAACTCTTGATGTACAAGCTTCTTGGTGGCTGTATAATGTAAGGTTTTTTCAGTGTTGTTTTAATAACAAATGGTATATTGACACTTCACTGGTATGCTTGCCTTTCCTGGAAACATAGTTGAATGCTTAATTTACTCCTTCCTTTTGCGAACTAGAATGAAGTTATTCCTGGTCAAAGGGTTCTGAACCAGATTGGTTGTGTTTTAAGGACATTCCCAAGTTAATGTTTTGTTTTTTTTGTTTTTGTCTCTTTGGTCAAGGAAATAATCCACTGTGCATTGCTTCTGCATTAATGCTACGCAGATTGATATTTTTAGAGCATTTTTAAATCATTGTTCCTTCACTGTGTGCTGTAGTTACATATTTTACAAATTTTTTATGTGAGAGGCGTTAACACTGTTTACTGTAATAGGATTCATGATGATATGTGAATTTAGATTTTGTTGACAACTCACCCTTCATGTAATCAATTTATAAAACCACCACTTCTAGTGCATATTTCACAGTGGTATGCATGTTGTCTGTTTCAAAGTTTTTCACAAAAAAGATAAAATATGAATTTTGCTGGATATGATTGTTGACATCAAATCACATGTAACTCACCTCATAAGCATATATATAGGGACATTTTCATTAAATTACAACAGTATTTCCAAACCCTTGATCATTAACCATTATTTTAAATTAATTTATGTATGCCTCATTGTTCTTGTTAATATGAACTGGTCAGTGTGTTGTTTAGTTTCATCACTTTATTATGATATCCCAACTTGTAACATTCACATCACAAGCATCTGTAAAGAACCCATTTCTTCATCATATTCAAATGAGATTTTGTTTTTGTGGGTGTTGTAAATTGTTTTTCCCTTGTGCAATTGAGTAACCATTCTCCCTTTTTCCATCAGTGGGCCCCAGTTTCTATGAGGCTTCTTTTATTTTGCAATTCTATAAAGGTGCATGATTCAGTATATATATTTTTCTTAATGAAATACTCTAAATCCAACACGGACTCATACCACCCCATGATTAAAACTAACACCTTCAGCAGTGCTCAATTTTTCATGATTCTGTTTTTTACCTATCCATGTTTTGGCCTCTCCTTGTATGCATGCATGCACTACACATTCACAATGGTGTTGTGGACAATTTTCAAACCTTTTGTCTTCCTGTACTGTATATTTTTTTTTAAACATGGGTTGCAGTTTTTTTTTTTTCCAAATTCCACTGCAGAACAGGTATTTGTTATTTATAAGGTTTCAGATGTTTAAGCAATCTGCTGGCATTCATAGATTGATCTCATAATCTGCACGATTTCAAAGTTGGCAGATTGGATCATCCTAATGGAGGGCAAAACACACTGCAAATTAGATAGGATGGGTTTTGAAATTATTTCAATCCTTGCTTCGTTGGTTCATACCTCTTCACTTCAGTAATGGTTCTGCACAGTAATACATTACTAGTCATGCCTCTGGAGTTTGTAAGCTTTTCAAGCATCTTCTGTGTATCCCAAGGGAGAGGGCTGTATACTTTCAGTGAGCAGTATTTCAACAGTACTAGATACTAATGTTTCTTCTGTACATTCATTTTCTCTTTACTCACCGTTGCATGTATGGTTTGTCTGAAGATTTGTCAGTGACATTAGCTTTTGGCCTTATGTAAAACCGCTTGTGCCGCTGCTCAGCCTTACATTGCCCATTTTTACACAAGGGGGGTCTATGTTCACCTTGACCAGCCAAGTCTGAATCATGTTTCGCTGTATGCATTTACGTTCCGCTTCTTCTACTGCCTGATTGTTAGTATTTGAATGATGGATAAGCATACCTTTAAAAAGTCAGAGCTAGGTTGTTTTTTTTGTTTTTTTTTCAGTTAACAGTGTCATTTTTTAAATTTTGTTTTTCAAACTTCTAATTTTTACAATACAAAGTACTTTGCAAATAAAATGTGTATGTTTATAGCACTTGTGTTGTGTACTGTGACTGGCTGTACTCGTATTGTTACCTCAATAATTGTCTGCAGCATCTGCTCCATAACACACAGCTGCATCTAAGGAAAAAGGGTGATGCAATGATTTGTTTTGTGGAAAATGTATTAGCTGGCCTGACATCTTTGGCTACTACAGCATCACCATCTTTCTCTGTTGGATTTCCCTTCAGATACCACCATGATGCCAGGCAGACCCAGGCAAAATGGCAATATTCTTATTTACCTCAACCACAGCAGTTAGTGACAACATGTTTATTCATCATGAAAATAATGATGGCCGACCAGGTTTTGAAGTCTTGCACAGAAGAAAAATAGGCTAAGTATGAAAAATTAACTGGTAACAAGATCCAAATATACACAAATGACTATTATATAACAATCATATCAAAAAGAAAACTTTAAGGACAAAGGTGCAGATTCAATTTTTTGAAAGAGGCAAAGTTAAATCATTATCAAGAAGTATCCATTCAGTTTCTGCCTGATAATTGTATCGTATTTCAAAGAAAAGCTCACTGCAACAATTTAAAGACAGCTTTTACAAAAAAAATATGATCATCCCTGGACTTACAAAATCTTTAATTTTATCAAATGGTTCCATTTTGCATTTTGTTACATATCTGTATGTACACACAAGGTTGTTGCCCACATGACGTACAGAGAAGAAAACAACCTTAGACATCAACACAGACAATACACATATCAAGCTGGATCAAAATAACTCCTTATTGAAAAATGTTCAAAAGGTAAACTGCACCACTGGTCTTCAGCTGTGCAATACAAATTTTATAACTGCATTACCACTTTCCTCAAAAGAAAAAAAAATGGCTCATGTTGCTTGCACTAACTATACCTGATAAATTCCTGAAGATTATCCCAGAAAATGCAAACAGCAAAACAACTGATAGCCTACACATCAATAACTGCAAACACACTGATGTCTAGCACGGTCTTGCCATTGCAGGACTACGTCATATTATTTTTCTTCTTTTCTAATCAGTAGTTTTATAATGGTCAGCATAGTCATTTAGTGCACTTGACTTGATTTATCTTGCGCTATAATTTGACCATGTCACTTACAGAAGTGTTGTAGCAAGCTGTCAATTAGAAAGCGGGAGAAAACTGGAGGAATTAAAGAATCACTGATTCAAACAATGCTTTTTATCACAGTCTGACAATAAACAAATAGATGCAAAATGATAGGAGATCCACACACAAAGATACAGTTATGCATGAATTATCCTCTTCGAACATTCAGAGGTGCTGGACCAGGTAAACGGAAGTCCCACAGCCACATCATACTTACTACTGTAAGAATATTCCATTCACACCTGAAGTCCCATATGATAAACATCAAGAATCACCTCTAGCAAACAGGAATCAGAAAAAACACAAATCACAAAAATGAGCTTGTAACACAGAACATCAAGATGACTTGATTAAAGGAATAATACTCCCATTCTGGAAAGAGGTCAATAAGTACAGGGCATTTCTCCTCAAGCTTTTACTGACGTACATCTACAAATAAACTTGTGACTTTGCATGCTCTTTTTGAATGAGCTAAAACTCCAAAACTGCTGATCCTAGCATTCAGTCAGAATTCTCAATTAATAGAAGAATTGTAGCATCGCTCTCTGCTCACTGAAGATGCAAGATGCCATGAATAATGTACAACTTTTTCTCTAAAATGAGTGAGATTAAAATTTCGAATTCAGCTTTCTGTTCACAGATAATGCCATGCATTATGAACCCATCGAGCATCATGTCAACAGGTAAGCAACAGGCAAAACTAAAGCACGCGCTGGTTCACTATAATTATTGCTACAGCACCACAGTGATGGTGCAAGGTTTTCTACATAGCAGATAATCTCATTTCAATCATCTAGTGGCCCATTCATAAAATGAGTGTGCATGCTAGGTAGTAATAATATTCTTCACAATATTCATTAGAAAAGCTGACTGCAGTAGGACCTCAAAGACTCGACCTCAATGTACTCGTAACTTGCTTACATGCAAAGCTTGGGTCTTAAACTATTAAAGTCCCTTATTCTGATATACAGGTTGAGATCAATGCACCAAAACACTTACGTCGTCACCTCAAGAATGACCACACAAACTGGTCTGTAAAAATGATTACTAGACTAGGAAACCAGTAAACATGTCAGTCACAGGTTTAATCAAATGTGTGAACATCATATAAAAATTCCCGCCTGTTCTTTGTTATGGTCATTTTTTGACACACGGTCATAAGTATGATCAGTAACTTAAAGGATATCCGTACTGAATGGACCTCAAAGATGGCAAACTTGAAATGAGGAATTAGGTATTTTCAGCTCCATCACGTGACCTAGGAAATCTTGCTCCCACATTGGTTTGTTTTCATGCTCTGCTCATGTATGATTACTCCTCACTTATCAAAATATCCTAGCAATCCCTAGATCACGTGATGTAACTGACCCGTCTGAAAATACCTCATTGCCCTTTGGAACCCCTGCTCTTGATGTTCCTTTTATCTTATGACAACAGCTTTCTACCAGACCTTCGATCACTTTTCAAGCTACACGTAGTTCAGACTAATTTGTAAGTGCTGCTATACAAACTGTTGTTTGCCCTGAAGAAAAAAAACCATCAACATACTTTCCACTTTCCAGCATGGCTCCATAATATATCTGCACTAGTTCCATAATAAATTAATGTATTGAGCATTATACGTATTAATCAAAGTACTCCATCTACATACAATCAAAGGTTTAATGAATGAACAGAAGACAATATACCTATTGTTTTCAAATATAAAGTACTTACGTAAACTATAAGCATTGAGAGCTACAAACTACAGCAGTTATCATAATATAAACTTATGCTAATTTTCACAAAAGAATTTGGATTCCACTCCATGAATGATTTAAACTCTGAAGTTTACAGAGATTATCAGGTTCACAAAGCAAGACATTTTATCAAACAAATACCGCAGAAGAGGATACTCCCCCACAGTGCGGAAACTTAAAATTGAGATGTCTCATCCATATTTTCTCATTATATATTGAACAACAATTATAGCCAACTGCAGAAACATGTGCTTGTATATCTATATCTGTCTTAAGCTCTGCTGCTCTGCGTGGTGCGCATGATGAAACAAAAATTTGGCAGCTGGAAATTGAAAGACCTGAGAGATACCTACGAAAGTCTAAACAAGCTGTGTCAAATTTCATACCTGTACACAGAAATATGTCTCCAATACTGCAATCAGGTTATAACGTTCCTATGGATGGCTATATCACTCCACTCTCTTCACACTTTCAGACTGTGACAGCAAATGGTCAAACAGAACGATGTATGGGCAATGATGAGAATAAGAAAGCATACCTTGACAGAGCAGAATAAAAAATCTGCATGGGTAATAGTGAAAGAATATCATTTTGGTGTGAATGACGAGGGTTGGAAATGCATTTCTACAGGAACTTCTGCAATCCAGAGTTGAAGACAGAATATTTGTTGCTATCCAAGGTTGCAGGTTGTGGCATCACAAAATGACACCCCTTTAAGTTTCATGCCAAATACTGCACAAGTATTGGTATGGATGAAAAGTCCTTAAAATATTATGAATCTGAGCTCTAGAAATTTATGTTTATATATTTTATCAACTGCAGCTCCTTCTCATATCATGCAACAGAGATTTGTTTTAACAGCCTGGTAATCTGCATTGCCTTTAATTTAGACACCTTTGAGCCCGTTGTACCTACCCTCAACTGCCAACACAGCTAGCTTGACTAATCGAGACTAGTCTCAAACTTCTAGGTCAGGCTTATCGACCCAAGCATATATACTATATGCCTAAACTTTATTAACAGACATGAAAACAATTGTTTTGAACATTTTCTTGTAAGACGCCGCTGCAGTTTTATTTCTGACCATTTAGAATCAGCAAAGCAAAGCTAAAGTTGTAATCAAAGAAAATTTCCTTCAATGCTGGTGTTTCTTAGTCTGCGCAACAAAATATTATCATAATATACGAGTTATTTTTCAAACTAAAGCATGCTAGTCTTTGAATACTGCCCTGAGATGCTGGTATGTAAACAAAAATATGACATTGATCACCATTTACAGTGCTCAGTAATGATGTGACACAATAACAGTGATGTGTTCAGTGATATTTACATTGCATGTTCAGTCATCGTTCCTAGCAGATGTTTTTCATTCCCTCCTTTAAAATTTCCATCATTCTTAGTGCCACAGCCTTATAGTTGATGTCAGTTAGTTGGTCAAGATGTTACTTTTCAGGAATGTTCAAAGAGAGGTTTGGAGGTAAGTCAGCCACTACTCAGTAGAATTATTTTGAGCAGGCTTTTCCCAGTAGAAGTGTATGTTATACAGTTCACTTCATTTAATTGCAAGCCACTTATCTGCAACTTCCGTTTGATAGCCAAATATTGTATGTTTAAATAAAATTCAGTGAAACATCACACTTCTTCCACGATCTCAAGGAATGGCTATTAAGTTTCAATATTCAAGAGCTGCATTAAGTTTGAACAAGAGTCAAATGTAAGATCTTGTGACTATCATTCTTTTGCTTCACACTGTGAGTGCATGTCGGTTTCCTTTGGTAGAGAATATAATAACTTAGGGCACGAAAGAAAGAACAAGCACTTGAGAAACACAAATATTCAGACACTACAGGCAAAGTCTGGGCTAATTCACATCTAGAAGAGATCATCAGAAATAGAAAACAACAAGATATGTATACTGGGTAGTGTAGGTTAGTTATACCAAATACTTCTTTGGGTAAAATTATATTGTTCATGAGTGATAAGCTTTTGATGAGGATATTATCTATGTCATACCAGCAACTGGCGAGAGTAAGTGATGCTTGCTAAGACAATACAGACTGAACCTATTCCTACAGTAACTCAAGCAGAAAGGGATTCAGGTTTCCAGATACGTGCATAATATTGCAAATGAGGATGCATATCTCTTTTGCATTCTAAGTACTGAGACTTGTACATCAAGCTTCAGGTACTGACGCTGCAAGAACTAAAATATCATATGATACCAAGGAGATGCAGTGCTTTTACTTATATTTATATTTGAATAGCAGCAAAGCAATGCTGTAAAATCTTCATTGTAGAAGACAAACACGACATGTACAACATTAGAATGAATTCGATTACAGCGATAAGAAAAAATGTACATGGAATATCACTTTTAATTATACTTCAGTGGATAATCTGCAGTGTCCAGGTTCCGATCCTCATTCAGGCAGCCACAGTAAAGACATTTTCTTATTTAGTGGAAAAGCACGGTTGAAGGGTTATGGCATTGGACTCAAGATCTACAGGTCGCAGGTTTGATTCCCTACCACAGTCATATTGTGAATTTCATTCATATTTTCTTCAGTTCATTCATATCTGTAAAATGGGAACCTGGCCATAAGCAGTGAATAATATTATCAGAATGCTAGTGCTCAGTATCTTTCAATTACGGTCACACAGACTGCTCCCTAGGAAGTTCAGAAAGTCCTAGAATGATTTGGCCTGCTAGGATAATAATAGTGTGAAGTCGTGTGGGTGGATCGACCAAATTATTAGATATCCTAAAAATATACCCACATCCTTGCCTTCTGCCATTAGAGATTCTCCAAAAAAAAAAATTCAAAAGTTTTTTATGAAACTAAACCCCAGAGATTAATACAGTACGTAGCTCCACCTCCTATAAACTGAGAGTCTTGATACAATTCAACAATCTTTATCTCCTAGTTGCACTCTCTCCTTTCCTTTCACTCGCGCTTTTTCTTTCACCTCTAGTAGCACAACACACTTTATGTTCTGCCAATCTCATTATTCCTCTGCTTTGTGGAGGCCATCAAAAAGTCCACTCTGCCAATGTCCCTCAAGTAATGCAGCACGTTAAGCCTGTTTCTTGGTGGGTTCTGTTTTTGGGGATGTTATCACCTTGTTGTCAGTCATCAAGGATTGAATTTGCTTCTTCAGCCCCATGGCGATGTTCTCATGACCAATCTGGATACCCACTGCAGCAACATTGGTCAAGCCCTGTAGAGACACCAAAGACAGTAGTTAAAAAACTCAAACTGGGAGATCTCAACAATTCAGTATACATAATCATATTAATCTGTTCCTGTAATAAATGATTCTTCAAAGGGCTCTGACTGGGCAGAATTCAGAAGGTCACACTAGACACTATTTTGCTTGGTAAGTTAACTGCTACTGCTAGCCTTGCATTGTGCGGTTATACTGAGATCGAAAACTTTCTACAATAACTGCGATATAAATCCTACTACATGTATACAATTACTGCGATATAAATCCTACTACAATTACTGCGATACAATTACTGTGATATAAATCCTACTACAATTACTGCGATAGAAATCCTACTACAATTACTGCGATATAAATCCTACTACAATTACTGTGATATAAATTCTACCACAATTACTGCGATACAATTACTGCAATAGAAATCCTACTACAATTATTGCGATAAAAATCGTTGCCCATCTCACAAAGGGGCGTATTGTATAAACTACAAAGAGAATGATACGCCCCTTTGTGTGATGGGCGACGAAATCTAACTATAATAACTGCGATAGAAATCCTACTACAATAACTGTGATAGAAATCCTACAACAGTTGAAAACGTCTAACTTGGTCTAAAAATACTACAGCAAAACGGGGCATGAAATCCATAGCGGTGGAACTGAGAGAGGACAGAGTCGTCATAAGAGATTCTGGGGAGTGTAAAAGCCTTTGAGACACTCTCGGATTAGCAAAACATTATTTTCTCGCACATCTTTTACTGTAAGGTTCATGTGAAAACTCTTTGTATATCAATGGCAAACCAACCACTGTAAATAACTATTATAATTATGCTTTGGCTTGGCAAAGACAGACTGATGGATGGCTGGATTGATTGATTGATTGGATTGATAGAAGAATGGACAGACAGATGGACAAAGGGACAGATGGATGGATGGATGGATAAATGGATGGATGGATGGATGGATGGATAACAGATGGATAGTTTACCTGACATATGCTGATTAGGATGTCATTTATGTCCATGAGTGCCACTAAATATGTCTCAGTCATGTTCCACTCCTGACAAATAGAAAAAGAATACAAATATCGTTGACTCCACTCAACTGCAATCTGCTTAAAAACATCCTTCACTTCATCATAATATTTATGAAAAAGCAGATAATGTAAAGAAAAAGTGGTGCTTGATCACAGCATCTGCTTAATCACTATCTTTTCTATTTACTCTCAAGTAGTTGAGATCAAGATGCATAAACAGTAATGATACAGCACACTTGCTTTCTCCTTATGGATATGTTTATAATGTTCCACATCAACATGCATGTAGTCTTGCTTTTTATTTTGATACACAGCCACTTCATTTAAGAAAACATTAAAATTTTCAAAGCAATCCCTCCTTATATCAAAGACAGGCAAAATAGTACATCAATAATGCATCTGTTTTCTATAATATTCTTAAATACAGCTGATTTCACTTTATTACATATTTGTATTTTCTATCTAAAGATCATGGGATAATAGCAATTCTCTGTTCAAGCAGTCTTTTCCATCATCACAGGAGCTATGACTGGGTATTTGATGATGTAGTTTTGTATGTGCCCGGTAGATTTAATATTTAACCTGTATAAGTTATTTCCCAACAAAACTGTAGTAGGTGAGTTACTCACACAAGCCAAGTTCTCCGTGTGCAGGAAGAGGTCAGTGAGTGCCCTGACCACTGCAGGCTGCATGATGTTGGGATCCTTGTCGTCCTTAGTCATCGTCCTGTACAGTTCCCACAATGGCTTCAGAATACACAGATCTATGTCAGGGCTGGTCCGGGACTAGGGAGGGGAAGAAGACGGAAGGGTGAGAATAAACCAAGTCGATCAAAACCAACGTCTTTGTCAATGGATACTTTCCCAAGTACGTCACACTAACAGTCAAATGCCATAATCAATCACCTTTCCAAATCAGCCAGCCAGGACAAACAGTCCTCCATGTGCTATGGCCTGGGAGAGAGGCCTGATAACATGAATAACCGAGTAATGATTTTTGATATTTGTAAACAAGCATGATTAGAAAACAGATCTGGGAAGTTAACAAAGAGTGGGAATAGGCTGGCTTACTTTACACAGTAATACAGCAGTTTTTTGTTTTTTTTTGTGCTGTTCATAAAGGTTACTTAATAAGTGCAGAGGCCCTTGCGAGGCAAAAGAATCCAAGACTCCTATGCGGGGAAGGTTCTCATGTAATTTACAATAGATGCACCTGATTTTCTCTTGCTTTATTACTTCTTTGCTGTTGTCAACAACTAACACTAGATCTCTATCTGGTAAAGGTGAGAATGACTCATCCCATCAATTCTTGCCAAGTGATTTCTTAAGCATGTCAAATTTCTGATGGTGTTGTTTGAATTTCACTCTTCCAAGGGAAATTTCCCTTTCCTTCAGCTGTGTATTACTTGAAAGTTGGGCAATGGACCGAATCGTAAGACAGACTTCCACTTTTAGACTTGGTTCTTAGCTATGTTAACAGTAAAGAGCAGGTTCTGAAGCAGACTTAGTTATTTGGCAATGACTCCTGTACTAGCACAACAAACAAGAAAATGTTTCCATTTCAAGAGTCCATATTAGTGTTAGTTTTATTTGGGTTGACTAGCAAAATGCTACTCTCTTACAGGTCCACAGTGAGGCACGTTGAAAATATTCTAAACCTACATGTTCACTTGACAGTGGGATCCAATGACCAAAGTAACATCGTGCTTACCTCTCCACATCCTGCCTTGCCTTGCAGAGCCACAATCTTCAACATGAGGTGGATGGCCTTGAGCCGCTGGACACCAGGCTGTTTACAGGCCACATAGACTAGGCTTGACCACAGCTGGCCTAGAGGGAGGGACCTGAAACGAGCAAAACATTCTTAATACTCAGGAAGAGGATACAGAACTATATGGTAAACAAGACGAAAATGTGGTTTGCTAGCGCAAAAATGCTTTGAGTGTGTTTTTTTTTTCCTATCTCTACAAATACTGAATGATGTCTCAACTTGTTGGTTGTGTAATGTTTGAGAACCAAAATACCTGGCAGACATTTGGATTCCTTTATTGTACCATACAGCCATGCCTAACTGCGGAAATCTGGCCTTTATTTCAAAGCAGCTATGCCTAACAGACAGGCTGAATTTGGTTTATGACACGTCTTTGCTGTCTCACACTAACAATATAACGAGTCATATTTAACCCTAACAGTGGCAATTGCCGATTAAATCGGCGATAAACCATGTGAGCAAGTGGCAACGCCGATAAATCGGCTATATTGCCGTCCCGTTTTCTGAGTTATTTCCCCTGATCCCTTGACCTTTATTTGGACTCGAAGTGATGTTCTTAAATTGGAGAGCTCGTCTAAGCTTGTTTTCTTCGCTGGCGCAACATTTTGTGACATTTGAAACTGCTGAACCATTTTTAATGAATTTTTTACTACCACCCATCATTTTGAGCACAATATACCTTGCCACTTAGGAAAAAACTCCTGCCACTACTAGGGTTAAACTGAACAATTATACAGTTAGTGTTAGGAACAATTTGAGAAGCACACATTCACTGTTGTCACTTTTTCCCCTTTGATACCTGGCCACAGAGGAAGAAAGCACCGCCTCCAGAATGGTGTGCCCCGTCTCAAAGCTGTCCCTGGTCCCTGGAGTCACAGTGAACTTATAGCCCCAGTAGTTGCCCATACTGTCTGGATCGTAATCCTCCACCACAAACTTGTAGTGTAACATGTCACCTGGAAGCAAACAATGGTCAAATCAGTATATGGTGGCACCATACAAAAAAATCACAGAGTTCAGAAAGAGTTCAGAAAAACCTGAGAAAAAATTTTAAACTAACAGAAAGATAACACATATGGTTTTCCAAATTCCATTGTTGAAAGTATGTCTACTTCTGTCACAGTCAAAAAAACAAAAACATGTCAAAAAATGACATGCCGGGACCAACATATCTAACTCACACAAGGCATGGCTGCTGTTGAACAAGTTCTTATTTTTTTAGCTGTGGCTTAACCATAGCTTCCAGATAATTGAAATTTGCAGTATTTGCCAGCTATGTCCATCTGCTCATGTGTGTAAACTTCCAGCTGTATAAATTTTCAATTATTGAATTGATTGAACTCTGATATTAATTAATATTTTTTAAGGGGGCCACCTGTTAAAGGTCGAGATATTAGTCTTCTAACATTTTGTTGTTTAAATCAGCAATATACACTTCTTTACAACTCTGTTGCTCATCAAAGGTTATCCTTTGCATGGAATAGGAACTATTTATAAGAAGTCACAGAAGAAGTAAGTAATGTCTCATTCCTAAACAGTCTCACAGAACTGTGAAGAGATAAATTATCCAAAGACTGATCTAAGCAAAAAATCTATTATGCAAAGACTGTGATCCAAACTAGCAATAAAAACAATGACCGACATAGGTAAACTTGTCAGGAGCTCAGCACTTAATTGATCTTCTTCCTTGATCTCACCTGGAATGTGGAATGACGACCATCTGGCACGAGATGATCCTGAGAAGCTGTGGAAATCCTTGTCTGTTTGCCACTTTGTGGAGAACATCAGTGTGTCATCTTCAGCTGTGGCACACCTGGGGGTGGTATCAGTTACTTTTAATTCCTACTTTGATTCACTGTCATAAATTGTCAAGTGCTGCAAAATCTAATAGGAAGCTAGGATTAAGGACAGCAATATAACAAGTCAATAAGGCTGAAAATGGTGGACTAAGATGAGATAGAATGCCAGATTTTAAGAATAAACCTGCAAATATCTGAAAATATTCTGGCCTTTTAAATATGACTGATAAGCTTAAATCACGAAATGGCCAAAATATGTACAGAACATGGCTGACAATGTACATGAGGTTTAAAGGCTCCTAGCTCTTACCACTTGAAACTGAAATCATATATATAAAAATATAAAAATAAGGAAACAACATGTCTAATATATAAAGCAGGTGAACATTAACCTAACAAGACGGTATCTAACATGATGCACCATACCTAACTGATAATTAAATCATATTAATGTATATACAGTATCACAGTCAGGTCTGTCCATAACAAAATTCCAATATTTCTCTTTACACATTAGTCCATTCTAAATGATATCTAGAGGAAAAATACTTTATCAGTAAAACTTGAAAGCTGTCTCCTTACCTGCTGTCGAATGTGACTGTGAGGTAGGAGGCGCCAGGGAGCTGAATGTGACCTTTCTTCTTATCTCTCTCTGTGTAGTTGTGGTTTGACTCGCGTGTAACTGCGGCAAGTGTCACCTCTTCCATGAACTGTGCTGCAGTGAAGGCAATGGGCACCAAGCTGGCTCCGTCACACATGTGAATCACTTTGTCCACGACCTGGGCAAATACAAAGCAGGTGTAATAATACAAGGATGAAACGGAGCACTGACTTATAGAAATCAAGTAGGATAAAGTGGAAAGTGCTCAAGAAGACAAATGCAGAGAGAAAATGAAAGAAGGAAAGAAAGTGATGTGGTGGGAATCGAACCCGCGACCTCTGCGTCGGCACTCATCGCCTTGCCGTCAGTTCGGAATCAGGTAGACGTCTATACATGACCACGCTACCACTCCAAAAAAAGTGGCTTAGTGGCCGGGGTCTTTCCCGAAGCCAAACAGANTGAGGTAGGAGGCGCCAGGGAGCTGAATGTGACCTTTCTTCTTATCTCTCTCTGTGTAGTTGTGGTTTGACTCGCGTGTAACTGCGGCAAGTGTCACCTCTTCCATGAACTGTGCTGCAGTGAAGGCAATGGGCACCAAGCTGGCTCCATCGCACATGTGAATCACTTTGTCCACGACCTAGGCAAATGCAAAGTAGGTGTAATAATACAAGGATGAAACGGAGCACGGACTTATAGAAATCAAGTAGGATAAAGTGGAAAGTGCTCAAGAAGACAAAAGCAGAGAGAAAATGAAAGAAGGAAAGAAAGTGATGTGGTGGGAATCGAACCCGCGACCTCTGCGTCGGCACTCATCGCCTTGCTGTCAGTTCGGAATCAGGTAGACGTCTATACATGACCACGCCGCCACTCCAAAAAAAGTGGCCTAGTGGCCGGGGTCTTTCCCGAAGCCGAACAGAGGACTAGTAAAGACTACAAAGTATCAATCTTTATTGTGACTGTAACGAATTTGCACTCATAAGGACTCATTTTTTAGAAATGCAGATGACTATGCTCAAAAAGATTTACTTCCATTGACTATCTGCAGTTTGCAATATGTTAATCTCTCACATGTGAACAATAATATGAACAACTGTGCCCAATTCATCACCTTGAGCACCACAGTAACTTGAAATTCACTGATACAATTCTAACAGTTTATAGTCGGTTACTACTTTACAGCTGCCAGTATAGATGACATATTACCAACAGAATGGTTGCAATTAATTGCAATCAATAAATTGATAATCAATAATCTATCATAACTGTGGTCAGAGGCTGCATAATGAGAGTTTAAGCAGAGACTACACATTCTGATTTCGACAGTTCTGTCATTAGTTCACGAATTCATCAGGCATACTGACAACAGTAGACACAATTTTCATGCCCTAAATGTTTCTGTAATATGCAGAACAGTATCTATTTATATGTCCATCCACCCACAAATCCATCTCTTCACTTCATCACCCATCCCCTCATTTACGCTCTTATGCGTCTGCCCACTCTGCTGAAAAAGAAAAAACAATTACTAGAAGTAAAATCTTAAATGTGTATCACAGTAATGCAGCCCTGCATGCCATGTTACCTTGGAAAAGAAGTTCCTGGTGTCAATCTTGTAGAGCAGGTCCAAGACACATGGTATCTGTTTCACATCCTTACAGCCCAGCAAACTGGAGTTGATGGCTGGTCCTGTCTCAGGCCAGTAGGCCAGCAGTCCTGTCAAGGTGTGACGGGCATACAGCACGCACATGGCCATGTTCACCTGGCATAATAATAATAATAATAATGAGGTTTTTAGTCTCGTATCCAGGCTAATGCCCGCTCATGCGACTTCACACTATTATTACCCCAGCAGGCCTGATCACTCTAGGACTTTCTCGACTCCCTGGGGAGCGTACAGTGCCGCTGCCATTTATAGGCGCTGATCACTAGCATTCTGACAATATCTTCCACTGCCTATAGCCAGGTACCCATTTTACAGACGGGTGGACTGAGGAAAATGTGAATGAAATGCTTTCCCAAGGCACTTACAACATGACCGTGGTTGGGGATCAAACTCATGATCTTTAGATCCCGAGTCCAACACCGTAACCATTAAGCCACGCTGCTCCACATGGGATGATACTGTGAGTGTGACAAGACAAGCCGGGAAATGGATGTTGTTTGATGACAAAAAAAGGTTTCTGTCTATTGAAACACCTCTGTAATCAGATGGGATATTGGTGGAGTATGGTGGAACAGCGTGGCTAGAGGTTGCAGGAGCCTAATTGGTCAAAAAAAAAAAAGGACTATCAGAGTCGATAGTAGCAGAGTATAAACTATTGTGTAGAAATAATAGTATAACATGAATCCAGACCGCAAAAGTGGTGAAATTCAGTCTTGAATTTGTAAAAAAAAATAATTGATGCAGGCAGTGTTTCCAAATGGCTTCAGCGGATTTCATTTGTGCAGGTCTGTGATCTGCAAAAGAAGGCCAAATTTTTAACCCCTTTTCATCTAAATTAAAATTGTGAAAAATCTAATTAAAGGAGCCCCATTGTAAACAGTAAATAATTTGAGCACAGAGGTGGCACCAGACCTGCAGACTAGCCTTGGCTATCTCGGAACGTTCCTGTGGTTCGAAGAGAAATTTTTACTAAATGGATCAAAGTGGCTTTTACAATTTGGCTCCTGCATAGATGGTTACAGTGAATGCAAGATCTAATAGGTAACATATTTGGTTCCTGCCATGGACATGAGTGAATGCCTACGAAAAGTATTTCATCTGACTTCATTTACAATTTCCTCAGTCCACCTGTCTGTAAAATGGGTGCAGCGACACTATTTGCTCCCCAACAATCTGAGGAACTCCTCGAGTCATCTAACCTTCTGGGCTTATAACAGTATGAAAGTGTATAAATAGGCATTAGCCTGGATGTAAGATTTCTAAACCTCATTAATTGAAAACGTGCCCGTTAATGATGGGATCTCTTACCATCGTGAGAATTATGTTAACTCTACATGGGGAATGCTACAAAGAATGCATTCAGCACCAATATACCATAGTAATTCTTACAATGGTAACGGATTTCACTGTTATGGTGCAAGCTCTCTATCATAATATCTAATCTGGTGCTATTCAGTATGTAAGGGTGAGGCTGAGTGAAACAAGATTGATGTTTGGTGGAGCTTTGGTGCTGTTAGACAGAATACGGGTGTAATCAGTGGACTGTGCATGCAGCAAGGGGAACTTTTGAGCAACCTGAATAGAAAATGACACTGGAAATGGACCAAAGACTAGAATGGTCTGATGTCACCATCATCATAACAGTTTGAAAGCAAAGAAGTCACTGAGGAGGAAAATGAAGACTGCACAAAGTCAAATTAGTCTTGATCATGTAAACATTTGACATCATCTTCAACTTATGACCCCAACTGACCTTCAACAGACCCTCTCGTGACCCTGACCGCCCGTGTTTCTCAAGTTCCTTCTTAAGGAGTTGTGAACTCTTCCCTCTCATACGTTCACCAATCTCCCCAGCCAGGGCCTCCTGCTGCTTGAACAAATTCTGTGGATTGTCACCCGTCTCACTTTCTGCTGTTTCTGGTATCCTGAGAATCAAAGAAAACATACAATCTTTTTAATTTTTCCCGTATCATGGATAATGGCATCCTCTTTTGTAAACTCCAAAGCTGAGATTTCATCTCTGACAAAGACAGGCCAGCTACGTGATGGCTTCTAGAAATATCAGCATTCAGGCATGTTATGATCCCTGAGTGTGAGGTTATTTCCTTCTGACAATATTATCAGGCTGCCTTAAGAATCAATCCAACATGATGTGCCAGACCATATTCCAGTAAACAGAGAGTCATGTAATATGATCGAAATCCTCCTTCTCAATTGCCCAGTCTGCGGCAGAAACCACTATTCTCCGATGTTCTTATAAACCGTGTTACTCACTCTGTTGCTGTTTGTCCAAATGTTCAGAATGCCAAAAAAGTGTGGAGACTGCGGACGGGTGAAAATCAGTGTGTAAATAGTGAATCCAGATCCCATCATAGAAATCAATAAAAGACTTTAATCAAATATATACTAAAAATCTTATAATACAAGCCCCAAGCTTTCCACCAAAAGGTCTTCTTCTTTTGTCTCCGTAGTTGGGACTGCCCTCTTTCTCTCTCTATATATAGATCGTTTTCATCCTTTTTAACACCCCCTGAAGAAGACCTTTTGGTGGAAAGCTTGGGGCTTGTATTATAAGATTTTTAGTATATATTTGATTAAAGTCTTTTATTGATTTCTATGATGGGATCTGTTTTCACTATTTACACACAAATGTTCAGGTAGAAACTACTTATATGTTTTTCTTTGGCTCTCCCTTTGATGTGTTTTCAAACAGTTTCTCTTTTCCTCCACTTCTGTGGTTATGTCTCAAGAATTCTAGCTGTCTCTGATTGTTCTCAGGTGTGACATTTCTACCCCTACCATTTTGAGAACTTAATTTGTGTCTTTTTTTTCCTGGCATTTCGGATGTCTTCATCATTCCTCCTTCTAATCTCCCAAACCAGACCACAAAAATGGCCCAACTCATATATTCATAAGGATCATGTACACAGCCTTTTTTCACTCACTTGTGAGTGTTGCCCACGTTAGGATGGGCTGTGATTCCAGTGTCAATGGCTGCATCCTCTGTGGTTGATGTATCTTTTTTGTCCGGGCTGGATTCTGTTTTGGCAGCCCTAAGATCACAAAAGAACAAAGGGTAAAAAATGAACTGCAGATGAAATGAAGATCATAGTCATGATGCCAGAAATATGTTCTGGCAATTTACATGGGTAGTAAGGAGGGATGCGGCTCGGATGAGTGTGGCCTAAATTAAGCATAACAGATTTAGATATGAATTTGATAGTTCAACATCTCTCTTATTGGAGTCAGTGGATATTACAGGCTGAAAACACCTGTAAAGTGCATTTGACAGATTTTAAGTGCTTATTTTTACATGCTGTTCTGAATTTTATCCAGCTTTTTCTTAAAACTGCAATTTTGACAGCAGAGTCTATAACTACGTGCAATTTTACAATCATAAAATCTTTAAGACTACTTGCTCTACAATCAGAATTTTTTCACAGAGACTGGATCTCAAATTCTCTAATTATGTAACTTAGATACCAACATTCTCACAGATTCATCTCTGAGGGGATCATAACTTTAAGAATAAAGCATCTGAAATCAATGAAAACAAAAATATTCATTTTCCATCCCAATTCCTAAGTGTTCATATAGCTTTGCATCTATTCTGGCTAATCAATTACGGAAACCATTTACTGATCCTATAGGGAATAATATAGATTAGATAGGAAGGTTTCTATATCAGAAAGAATTTCTCAGAGCTTAACAGTCTTTGGGATTTTAAGATTATAAAATGTGACTATTTGATGTTTTGTAATATCCAACATGGCAGCCATTGTTAATGGTAGTTGTGGGTGCTGTAAATATGAGCATGAGAGTTGTACATGTTTTGGGTCAATACCAAACTGCCAAACCACTAGATATGTCAAAACATGTGGAGCTATCATTTTTCATTTCTGAGCCTTGACACCCCTCTCCCCACCTCCCCTTCACCTTTTCACTTTCTAGACAATATTATAAAACTATACATTTAGAAGATGTGCGAAGAATAAGGCAAGGGTAGGTGGGGCAATAGACAATATTCAATACTGACTAGACTTGGGGGGGACGAAATGTTATTTTTCTGCATGTTGCAGCCTGAGGTAGAAATAAAGCTGACAGATTTACAATGATTTAATTATTAATAATGATGTTTGTAAGTCTGTGTGTCTTCACATTATCACTGCCCTGACAGGCCAGGTCATGTAAGAACACTCTCAACTCCCTGGGGAGTATAAGTGCACTTGCCTTTATAGGTGCTAATCACCAGCTTCTTTATCTTTCACTACCTAAAGCCAGGTCCTCAGTTTATAGATGATGGATTGAGGAATAGAAGGATGACATGCTTTGCCTAAGGGTTATAACCTTAAAATTTCTTGATGTCAGTTGACAAATTTATGATCCACAATGTTTGTCATCTGCATTCTTACCATTCTTCCAGGAATTTGCTGACCGTTTCATTGTTTTCTCCAAAACTGAAAATATAAAAACTGTTAATTACAAAGGCAGGAAACAATCCCATGTTGTCAAGAACTTAACAAGCCCAGGAAACCAGACACCAACGGATGAAATGTTACATGTGAGAAATGTAATCACAACACAGTAACCAATCAATGCATAATTATGTTATCATCTTGTAAAATTTCAGAGTTAACTAATCTTCAAAATTCCAAGATGAAAAGCTCACACATAGGTTTTGCTCAGTACATTCATCTAAGTGGCTGGTTTCCAAACTCGTTTAACCAATTTCAAATTAAGAAAAGTGAGTTTTTAGCATTGCATAGATATGTAAATTATTAAAGAACCTATATGAGCCATTTGAAGCTTCCTGTACATAATAATGTTAATAACTGCCATTTTATGGAAGACTGTTATGCCATAATATATCAAAATCACTTTAAACATCTTTGTACAGAGCAAGATGTTCTTTAAACTCAATGTGGGTTATCCTACCGTAGCTTTTGTAATCTGTGAGATAGTCAGCCAGCTGCACACCCTATTAGGTAATAAATAGATAAAGTAAAGTAAAGCACAGCACAAAGGTGTGTTGTGTGTCTCCAGTAAAATTGTGATAGTGGCACATGTGGTATTTTTTTGTGAAATAGCAGAATTCTCTTTTGCTAGGTGCCTTGATACACAAATTGGTTACACTTTTACATAATACAGAAAACACAAACTCACTTCTCCACAATGGACTTGAGAATACCCTCGGCCTTGCCTTCATTCATGCTACAGAGAGCTTGCAATACTGTATTGGGGATGTCCAGGTCTGCATGCAATGCCTGAAAAAGAAACAAAGTACACTGTATTGCAATTGTGAGGAGTGAATTGCCAAAAAGGAAAAACATGGACATTGGGTATATGAGGTATACTCAATGTTTGATGATTACTGAAAGGTTTAGGCCTGATTTGGAAAGCAATTTTTGTCTTTTTTAGACACCCTTTCAGCTCTCTTTCCTATATCTATTCAGATAAGAAATAAGCGTCTGTCTTTACAGCTTTTCGATATGGGACTGCCCAGATAAAAACTGATCACTAAGTTATAAACAGGTACGTGTGACAACATTCAATACCTTGTAGAGATGCTTGAAAATGTTTCATGACCAGAGTTCACATAAAAAATTACAGTTGCAGCGACTTGCATGTAAAGAAATCCAAAGTCAATCCCAGGGCCTTTGAGGCCCTGGAATTGTCCAAAATATACAAGAAAAGGCAATCTACAGCCCTTCATGTCCAATCTTACCTCTCTGTGTGTTAAATTATGAAAGGTATATTCTATGTACTCACTTCCAACAACTCCTTGGTCTTGGCATCCACTTGCATGGAACCCCAAGCATTTCCAGGAGATTCATTCTTGTCTTCTTTGCCCTCCTTCTTCTCATCACTGTCCGAACTCAATGGCTTGTTCATCCAGTCTGAGGCACTGCTATCCGAATCCTTGTCATTGTCTGAGCAGGTATCCAAGTTACCCTCAGCATCATCGTCCTCATCATCTTCATCAAAATCATCGTCGTCATCATCATCATCTTCGTCGTCGCTATCCGTATCATCACTGTCCTCCTTGTTGAAATACTCCCTGAGGTCAAACTCGTCCTTTTCACCGCCAGATGTTTTCTTAGTCTTCTTAGTCTTGTCTTTCAAACTGTTCATTTTGGTTTTTTTCTGGGAGGATCCATCATGAGTATACCAGATCAGGGAGAGTACCTACATAAGAAAAGAAAAACAAATTCTTATAGTATATCCTAGCACCTACACAAGAAGCGAGAAAAACATCAGTTCTCATAGTAAATCCTACTGGCTAGATGTATCAGCGCTGCCTGAAAAAGAAGAGGGGGGTGAGATTGGG
>JAWQUT010000354.1:470228-506076 GCA_033807755.1 Ellobium chinense | reverse complement strand
GGAGAGGAAGAAGCCTGGGGAGGGGGCAACCAACCTCATGCTACATTAACAAACATTCATTCTGCCCATCTTACGGCAAAATTATTGTGATCAGACTTATCAAGGAATTTGGCCTCATAATGCCAACTAGGCAACTCTGGGTTATGCACTACTTGACTGTCAACCTGTCTCTTGCTGTCTCCCATTGTGCGATCACTTCCTCTCATTCCCTAGGATCAATGCACGTCAGGATCTCTCTAAATCCCCAAGTACCCAAGGGATTGGCCTGTGACTGGTCAATAGACCTAGGACATTTATATGACTTAAAACTTCTATATGTCTGGATTACTACTGAAATAAACAATACAATGCGGATGCGTTAATGTACAGCTGAGTTTGTCAGAAATATTGACAACACGAAACCCCATTTACAATGCTTCCCCAATTATAACAATCATTTTGGTCAGTCCCGAGGGAGTTTGTTATCAGGGGGTTGATGGTATACACAGTTTCAGAGTATGGTCGGGCAAAGGTTAACACGTACTGTAACTATCATACCTCTAGATCCTTGAGCAGCCAGTTCTGATTCAAGCCTGTGCCAGTGCAGGCCAAGAACACCAGAGACTGGATGAAACCACCAGAGAAGATCTTCTTGCTGACAGCTGTCACCTTGTCACTCTTGAAGCACCTGTTGAGGACCTTCAGGGCAAGGGAGAGAACCCACAGGGTCTCTACAGACAACTCCTCTCCTGGTGATTAGAAACCATATGAGGATCCATTCCAGCCGTTCAGTTCCCGGCTTCGCGAAGAATAGGAATGACGTGGTGCTAGCGTGTCGTACGAGGCGACTAAATGGCGAAAAAACAGGTAGTGACTCCCGACACAGAGTCACCTGGTCCTCCAGNAGGGGAAGGCCTAGGGAGGGGGCAACCAAACTCATGCTACATTAACAAACATTCATTCTGCCCATCTTATGGCAAAATTATTGTAATCAGACTTATCAAGGAATTCGGCCTCATAATGCCAACTTGGCAACTCTGGGTTATGCACTACTTGACTGTCAACCTGTCTTTTGCTGTCACCCACTGTGTGACTTATTCCTCTCATTCCCTAGGATCAATGCACAACAGGATCTCTCTAAATCCCCTAGTACCTAAGGGCTTGGCCTGTGACTGGTCAATAGACCTGGGACATTTATATGACTTAAAACTTCTATATGTCTGGATTGCTACTGAAATAAACAATACAATGCGGATGCATTAATGTACAGCTGAGTTTGTCAGAAATATTGACAACACGAAACCTCATTTACAATGCTTCCCCAATTATAACAATCATTTTGGTCAGTCCCGAGGGAGTTTGTTATCAGGGGGTTGATGGTATCCACATTTTCAGAGTATGGTCGGGCAAAGGTTAACGCATACTGTCACTATCATACCTCTAGATCCTTGAGCAGCCAGTTCTGATTCAAGCCTGTGCCAGTGCAGGCCAAGAACACCAGAGACTGGATGAAACCACCAGAGAAGATCTTCTTGCTGACAGCTGTCACCTTGTCACTCTTGAAGCACCTGTTGAGGACCTTCAGGGCAAGGGAGAGAACCCACAGTGTCTCTACAGACAACTCCTCTCCTGGTAATTAGAAACCATATGAGGATCCATTTGGGGGTTGCAGAGACAGTTTGCTGATGCACTAATAGTTATACACTCATGCACAAATTAATAAAAAATGCAAATGCATCAATTAGCAAAAAAGGCAGTCTGAGTTTCCTAGTGCCAAATGATCACTGATGACATAGTATCACTATGTCAGATTTCTGGAAATTCATTAAATTGACGTCTTCCCACAGGGAAGTCTTAAGAGAAGTCTTAAGACTAATTTTGACTGGCTGTGAGTTGAAAATCTGGCCCTTACCTGCTCTAATCCTTGCCACAGTGTCCATGACAAAAGTGACAAACTTGGTGACTACATCAGACTCCAGGATGTCAGTGACGTCTGAGTGACATGATACCAGCTGGTCTCTGACCTGCACAGCAGCAAAGTTATTTATAATAACAATTATGAAGTTTATAAATCTCTTCTTCTATTAACCCATTTAATCACAGGGTTGCAATATAATCTAAATTACTTATCCCATTTCACAAAATCATGAATATTTAGCGTTTCACTGGCTGGTATCATATTACTATTCCAGGTGTCAAAATTTTGTTCAAGATCTTTGGACAGCATGCCACTTATCTGTATTTATTGGGAAGCATACCCTCTGCTGCTTAGTATATGAGTGAGGTGTTTGAATGCTTGTTTGTGTAGTTAAAATTTTTATTCCCCGAAGAAGACCTTTTGGAAGAAAATTTGGCATTTAGCTCAGCTTTAATAACGTCTGATTTTTGATTGTATACTATTCTGTTTTATTATCTTGATTTTATATTTCTGTTATACAAGTGTTTACATATTGCATTTCTATCTTTTCCCATCCGTCATGCAGTCTCCATATTTTTATGTTGGTAACATACAGTTTTCCTCAAACATGCCACTAATATTATCATGAATACTAAGCACAATTTTACCGTTTGTCTTTTCCTGGTTTTGAGATCCACGATAAGTGACTGATACTTGTCGGCAAAATGTTTGAGCACCACACCTCTCTGGGTGTCCACAGTCGTGTAACCATTGTCTGCTGTGGTATCACTCTGGTGATGGAGTCTGGGGAAGTGGCCTGTACTGCTGTAATCTACCAATGTACCCGTAGTTAGCACCTGAAAGATAAGATGAAACAAGTTGAAAAGTCATAATTACACAATCACATAAATCAGAATACATATTATATTCTTTACTGAAAATACACATTTTAATTCTTGCATAGTAGCGAAACATCCCACTTTTCTTGTAGACTGATGTTCACCCCAAAACACTTAAATTCTCCACTGTCGTCTTTAGGTGTGGACCCTTTGTGTACGGAGCACAGTTACTCAATGCCATGATGGTGTAGACACAGAATTCTTATTTCCATAGGAGTTCTTTGACACTAAGTAAACAACAGCATGGATAATATAATAACTGTAAACATAATTTACAGATTCTGGTATGACAAAAAATGTACAACCAATGTACAACCAACCTGAGTTGAAATGACAAGATCAAAACAAATTACATGAGGTTTTTTTTCCCCTCTGTCATAATTTCGGTTAGTTCAGTCACAGATATAGACAGATCAGAAATGTTTCCCTTATGACAGTGATGAAACACAAGAAATATGGGCTACATTAAAGAAATGATCCATTGTTGAATATATCGCAAAAATGCCCATTTCCTGCTGTTAGCACACCACTGAGTTAAGATGCATTTCCGAAGAGAGAGAGAGAGGGATAGAAGGAAAACAAGAAAAGAAAGAAAGAAAAACTTAGAAGCCGAACCTCTGGAAATCCTGCTATCACAAACATAGGGAATATTGAAGAGATCTGGACATTCTGGAATGAAATGAACAATGAAAGCGTAAGAACAATAAAAGTGATGAGGGAATCACAGGTTATTTCTCATGCACTGAACTTGCCACTGATAATTATTGTGAGGTATGACTAGGACGTGCAATGACAGATGACATGATTCATTCTCATAACTACATGGCTGTGGACATCCTTGAAATTCATTAATTAAAGTCTGGAGTCTGATGGTTTGTATTTTTGTGAACATAGAAAAAATATCTTATCTCATTCTTTGTTTTGCTCAACTATCTGTCAGTGCCACGCTGTAGGTCTAGGGTGACCAAGGTACATTATGGAAAGAAGAAGCAACATTTTTCTATTTCACCATAAAATTTATATGCAACATATAGTTTATGGCATGTGTGTTTAGCACAGTGGCAATGTACTAGACTGTATGTAACTGTCACAAAAAGTTTCCCTTGGCACTGAACAATACACCTATTTATTTGGCTTGATCTTACCCCCAATTTAAGTTGAACAGTATGTTTTCCTTTCAGTTTTTAAAATTATAAAGCTTTTAACCTAAATTTCAAGCATTCTTGGCACTGGTGCAATAAGTTACTTACAGTTCAGAGGAAAAGGTCTCTGATGGCTAAGAATGCCTACTTACATGCTTAAGTGACTGTACACACTGAGATATATGTTGGTGAATGGCTGGTCTCCAGTGTTGTGTGCTGAATAATGACTCCAACATCCTGGCAACCGAGCAAGCCCACTCCAGTCCATTCCTGACAAATAAAATTTAACATTTTACATCACATAAAAATGTCTGAACTTCCACAGTTAGACAGGAACCTCTCTTACTCACAGAGAGTGGAAACAGGAGTTCCTCAGAGAATAACATTCAAATCACGCATGTGAGTCAGAGTCTTGATGGACAGCACACAAGATGACTGACTGGCCGTAGTGCAAGCCCACTTTAGTTGATTTCTTGGCTTTCAACAAAAAAAACAAAAGAGAAGTGAACTTTTCAACTCACCCAGTAATAATATAATCTGAGTTGTTTAAGTCGTGAAAATAGTCAGTTAGAGCTATGAAAACCATGATATGACGGAAGATCTAACTGGACTGGCCTGATACTACCATTCTGGATCAAGATGAAAGTACCAAAACATGTATCTTTTTTCAAAAAATATAAATGCATTCATTTACAAGTAAATTATGGTCGCCACAGAGCAAGAGTGGGCCATCCCACATATTTGCGATTTTGGCGGTAAAGGATTCAATAAATAGTTATTGATCAATCTTGCTATGAATATTGCTTAAATTGCTATTTTTGACCTAAGGGAACTTGTAACACTAACTTTTCTCTTTTACAAATCTTTATAACTCAATGGCAACACAACCTTCATCCCTCAATTTCTTAAAACACAGCAAATGTGGGATGGACCGCTCTTGCTCTCCAGTGACCAATTATTTGTACCCTTACCTGTGCTGGCCACTACAAAAAGCACCAATATTATCCATTTTTTTTCTCTTCTTAAAATTTATTGTGGATATTGATTGGGTCCAGTGATGTCATATGAGTAGTACAGCCTCGGATGATGGATTTGAAGATAACTAAAGAGTCCAATTATGGAAGTACATGTGTAAGGTCAGAAAAAGTGGTGCGGAGGGATGCAAAAGTTAAGGAGCATTGTACCTTTACGTAAATTAAATAGAGAGGTCATTACACAGAAGCAACTCCAACCCTCATAACCTAAAAAGTATTAGTCTCTTGCCATAAACTGAAAGAAATAATACATGATTTGCACATGACTTCCCAAACAAAATGATACATTATGGACAGGACAACTCTACTCACTTTTCAAATGCCTTTGCTCCAATGGAGAATAGATGAGCCATGGTTTGCTGCCCTGACACAGACACTTTACTGTCTATAGCCAGTATTTTGTGAGTGCAGCCATCTGCCATCTGAAGAAAAAAAAAACATGAAAAATGCACCAGTCCAAGTCATTTAAAACCATGATATGAGTAAGACACTGCATGGATGAATAATGTAATCTGTTTTGAAATGACACAGATGTATTCCAGCACATCATCTTTGGCGATACAAATCAGTAATATCAGATAACAGTTCAATAAGTGCCCTATGGACCTCGTAAAGTAAATTCAGTAGAATATCACAAAGCCCAAGTTCAGGACACTGGCAAAGAAATATGAATTTACAGTATACTCCAGCTCATGACGTAAAATCAATATTGAAGCATATCACAAGAGACTAGAGCCTTGCTACCAGTAAGTGACGAATTGAAATACATGAAGTTTGAGATAATGAGGTTCTACAGTATACGGTGACAATTTTGTGCAAAGGTTACCTTTGGATCGCTGTTGGCAAGAAGTCTTCCCATAAGACGCAGGGCCAAGTGTTGAGTGTTGAGCTCATGCCCTTGCTCCCCTCTGGAGATATCAAACATGTACAGAGCTCATTTGTCGGTATGGATTGTATCTATAGCTTGTTAACTGAAAGTATGCATTACTGTAACAATGCAGTGGAGACATATATCATCTTCATGTACCATGCTGATTGGTATAGGCAATGGTGGATCTTCACCTGTTTATAAGCTGTCAATCTCATTAGTCTTCAACTACTGTGTGCATCCAACCAGTGCGCTAGTCCATCCAAAAGTTTTGTATTCCTGTTTCTCTGCTTCCTTTATCAGTTAGTTCTCTAGTTGTTGCCAAATGCTCTATTGTCTTCTCATTACAAGCCTTATGAATTTTGCTTGCCTTCTTCTCACAACAGTAAGTTATTTCACTTCATTATTTGCTTCCTTTAAGACTGCATTTGTTTCCTTTTCTGTCTGTGGTATTCTGAGCATTCCCTTTAAGAACTATATTTTTATGGTTTCCAGACATTTATGTCTACATATCTACAAATCACCAAATACAGATATTAAGAATGTTAAAAATCAGCTCTCCAAAATCTGAAATATATTTCAGCCATGTTAAAACAAAATTAAATTCACCAAAATGGACTAATTGGAGGTAAATATCAGAGAAATCAGGATCATCATACATACTTTGAGACCTTGAGCAAACGACTGAGGAAATCTTCTGTACAAAAGTTAAACCCAGTACCAGCAATCTGTTCCTGCTGAAAATATAAACCACAAATGAACAGTCAGTAATTCTGATTCAAATGCAAACCATTAATACATGGTAAAGTAAAGAAAATAGAATTTCTCTGATAAATTAACAAGGAATGAAATATCTGTACAAGTGCAGGACTTTGGTCTATACAGGTTGACAGTTGTGTACTTTGATACTTATGTAAGAAAATTTATTTTCAAGGTAATGAAAGCCTAAACTTAAGAATCTGTAATTCATGCTTGGATGGCATACCCTAGAAGCCTTCGCTAGAAATTGTTCCCTCACTAGTATATGAAGGCTGTTCCAGGACACAGTATCTGGCCCTTACTTTACTTAACATGTCTATATTACATACACTTATTACCTTCTTCTCATCACAGGGCATGACGGCACCGAGAAGCCCCATAATCCTCTCCTGGGAATGCATAGCAAATCTCTGCTCTCTACGCTTCTCCAGTGGCATTTCTTTCTCTGCCTCCCCTGAAAACCAAGTTTCATGGTCGAACACTGGTTAGAAAGTGATGTATGTATTTTATCTGCTACAATGGAATATAAATGATGGCCAGATCATGAATTCCTGTAGCTCCTTCTGAATCTTTCAAGGGCTATATGCATTCATCATCCAGCCATTATTATATACTGTGTTGCTAAAATGGACATAATTATATTATAGTTCTAGTACAATAATGATAGCAATAATAATTATAACAAGTATGATGTGATAATAATAAAGTAATAATTCGGTTTAAGTCTTGTAGCCAGATCACTGCCCACTCAAAAGTCCATCATATTATTACCCCAGTAGGCTAAGTCACTCAAGGACATTCTCAACTCCTGGGGAGCATGCAGCAGCCTTGTCACGTACAGGCACTGATCATTCTAACCATGCCCTGAAAATTTTCTAGAAAAAGCAGACTGCCCAAAGTGCTTTACAACACTCGGAGGAGTCAGTTGCCAATGATGTCACTGCAAAAAAGCCAACATGAGCTCACCATCTATTTCTCCAGTAACATGATCCAGACAAGAAGTAGCCTGCATGATGCACTGTTGATGCAGCTGACCAGCTATCCTGATGTAGTCTGTGTCAATGTACGAGGAAGCGCTAGAGTCCCCGCCGTACACAATGTCACTCAAGGTGAGGGTCAGGGAGGTGTAAATCAGCCACACATGTTGATGGACGTACGCCTTGAGAGAGGAGTTGCTCAACTGGCTCGTCTTCACTGGAAACGAGAGATAATGCACAGCATGTCAAAGTTGAACTCATACAAGGTTGTGTAGATGAGCAAGTAGGTAGAAAGCTTTACAGAATCACGGCACAATACAAAGGACGTTTTGGCAAATTTGCCTTTTTCAGCAGACACAAAAGCAAGTAGAGTGGACAAAATAGGTGAACAAATAAACAAAACCTACTTGCTTATCTACACTCCTGTTTCTAGCTTTACGGCAATTTCTTTACTTTTGTAGTTAAGTCATACAAAGTGACCATCTTTAGCTCCTTGTGAAAGAGGTTGCTGATGAAGTGGCCTTTTCATATGTGATGAGTTCTCATTAAAAAGAAATTAAGGAACCCCATCCATTAAATTCCCAAGTCAATGTAACTTGGTAACTGGCTTAAGTTTTTTTTTCTGACTTTGTGACTCTATGTTTTTCTAACTCACATAAGTCTGATATATTTAGTTTGTAGAGCAACTTTTGTTAAATAGTTTGTCAAGTTTTCAAAGTGTTTTTCTTATGTTTTAATTAGATCTATGTCAGAGACAGGAGATAGGGACAGCTATCCATATATTATACTAGTGCTTATGAAATAGAAGTCCAAAATTCAAGAAAAATGAATGACCATGTCCTAAATCTTGTCAACTGAGCAGGTGATCGCTGTGTCGAGGTGGCAGCCATTTACATGCACCTCCTTATCATTTTGCTTGTCTAACCAAGTTCTTTGAGGATAAAACAAAAACATAACCGTTCAAGAAAACTCCACATTTTATATGGTTCACATGCATTTAATATTTTGTGAGAATTCATTATGAGCACTATCCCTCCTTGTTCAGCTGTTCCAAACTCTATACCAACTGGTTCCCTATAGACAGTAGAAAGAAACCATAAAAGACTTACACTTAACCATGGGAATCCTTGTAACGTCATGCTTCTCTGTGTGTCTGCAGGACAAGAGAAAAACACATGTGAAGGATGTAGGCTCCTACCAGCTCTGACTGATCGTAACAGGGAACCCTGATCGTAACAGGGAACCCTGATCGCAACAGGGAACCCTGATCGTAACAGGGAACCCTGATCGTAACAGGGAACCCTTGTTAACATTATTGGAGAAAGTGATGCTGTTTTTTAAAATCACATTTTAATTGCAGCCTTGGCCTCTTTCCAGACAAATAGACCTCCATACAGTTTCTATAAAACAGATAAGATTCCTCCTCAAGCTAGTTTGTGGTACCTTGAACTGGTCCAAATATATGATGTTGTCAACAATAATATCAGAATATGAATATAATATGTAAGGAATTTGTTGCAAGAGAGGATATGGAGTCCAACTTCATACAGTAGAACCGTTACATAATGTATGCCTTGGTGCACAGAAAAAGTCTACTAATTAATGAGGTATACTTAACATTGAGGTACAACTGCATAATGAAATGAAGAATAATAAGGACACCATGAATATGAGACTCATACTTAATAACGAGATATACTTATTAATTGGGATTTCAGTATCGAAGTTCTGCTGTAGTTAAATGTGGAACCTTATCAATCCACAACTGAGGTTGAATTGTGCAATTTGTGAGAAAGCCACGTCATGGATAGGTGTTTGTTAGCATACAAACTTGCATGTCCAACATAAAAGGCACTACTATGGTTTCCTATTGATATATAATTGAATGACATAGGTGTGTTTCTGAAGATTCTTACCCAGAAGGAAACTTTTGTTTGACATGACATCCCAGGCAGAGATCAAAGTCATCACACTGGTTGCAGTGGATTCTTGTTCCTACAATGAAAGCCTGGCAATGGTTACACTTGTACCTGAAAATGAAGACAGAATAATGTCATGATTGTGGTATCTCTGAATTTGTGCTTGACGGTGGGCTAAGCTGGGTAAGGAGAAAAAGCGGCATAAATGGAACCTTTCATAATGATATAAGCACAGAATACAACAAACTCTGGTTCCCTCTACATCATGGGAGAAAAGCTAATCAAGCTGGGAAGGTGCTGGGCTAACAGAGGTGAACTTATCAGACCTTAAAACCAAGGCCGAACTGTCAGAATGTGAGGTTATGAGTTGCTGGATTCAGCAAGAATCACTGTATTGAGTTATGACAGTTCACTGTAATAGCCCTCAAAAACTAAATAATTCAGTCTGTTGTATCCTTTGCAAAGCTGTTTCTCCTAAGAAACAAATGAGCAGAAAATGCACACACTTGCTATGAAGTGTGCAGTAAATGCTCTCTCTGAACAGGACAACCACTCTATGAGAACAACAAAGTTTAATTATTAACATCTCAACAACATGGTCAAAGCTAGTGTTTAAACAATGTAGGTCTTTCTTTGCACATCTCATGTCTCTAATCTCAGTACTTACACAAGATGAACTCAATCTCCGTACTTACACAAGATGAACTCAATCTCCGTACTTACACAAGATGAACTCAATCTCGTTACTTACACAAGATGAACTTTAATCTCAGTACTTACACAAGATGAACTTTAATCTCAGTACTTACACAAGATGAACAATCTCATGGCTGTCTCGATGATCCTCAGGCTCCACCCCTCCAGAGAAACAGGATGTACACAGATCCATGTCCATGCACTGCAGACATCGATACCGTCGTCCTGGTAATGTGACTCCGCAGCCATCACAGGTGATCTCAACATCTAGTACATCGGAGAATCGGGCCACAAACATCTTCAAAGACTGAAAATGAAAAAAATATCATGAACTTGTTGCTCCACAAGTATACAGTGGGACCTCATAACATTAAAGCTTGTTAACTTGAAAAACCTGCATTTATAATCTGATCATGAGTTCATTATTTTGTCCATCACAGTTTACTGCTAAACTAAGGCACTTCATGAAGCATCAAATTCTGAGCAAGTCCCCTGGACTTCAAATTAATGAGGTCTTGTTTCAATGCATAATCCAAAACACGTCTTAAGCCCTTTTCACATGACTCGGCTCCCATTTAAAAATTCTTCATGATACAGTCGACTTTGCTCAATCAAGTCAGGTGACTGCAATTTCTATTTAATTGCAACACTTTTTCCACACACACAACAAAATGTGATGTTTCTACGCAAAAATAACTTTATAATCACAACATTGCAACTTTTCTTTGCTTATGAAGACTTGTGATTAGGTAAACTGCAGCTTCAACACAATAATCTGTACAAGTGTACATGCTTCATGCTGTTTTCTCAGGGACAGACAGCAGTAAAATGCAGCAAGTTACATGTAGCTTTTCTGACCTTTTTATCCTCCTTAGAACTCTCCTTCTGTGAGAACCAGTCATTGATACTGTCAGCGATCTCTCCAAACCACTTCATGGACAGTTCATACTCCGCCAACTCTTCCTCTTCCTTCATGTCTGTCACAGTGAAATCTCTCATCTTCACTGTCTCTGTAGATATCAAAGATCAAATTCCTAATTTCCCAGCTGCACATTACAATTTTTCAAAGCTCAAAAAAAAAAAAAAATTTTTTTTAAAAAATTCCCCCAAAAATCAGACAAACTTATAAGAAAACTGTTGTCAATCATCATAGCCAAGCATATTTCAAAGTATAAAATGGTCAATCTGTGCCACTTCAAAACTTACTTTTCAAACCAATCTCTCACTTTTTAAGTTAACGTTGTAAAATATACAAATTGTTGACCATTTCATGAAGGGGCATATGCGACATTAGCTAGTTTTTCAGAAGATCATTTTAAAGTTTCAATGAAATTTTGAATTGATAACACATGCTCGATTATGAACTGTTTAATATCGTCTAAACTATTAGAGCTATCATTACACCACTTCCTGAGAACATAAATCTTGCTTTGAGATTTTGGAAGGTAGTCTCAGCTCAAAACATACAAAATGTTGCGTATGTCCCTTCATGAGATAAGTGATGAAATGAATGTAAGAGTCTACAATATTACAATAACTTAATTTAATACCATGAATACAGCACATGTTATGCTTAGGTTCAAGTTCAAGTTCAAAGCTTTATATAGGGTAGTAGCCAATATTCTCGATAATACATGTTATCCATACATCTTAGGATACAGACTTATTCCTTTCCAGTCAATAATCTGAAGAGGACAACTTTACCTTTGGCTATGTTCAGGAACAAGTTTGGAAGCTGCATCTCATTGATGAATGACAAGTCATAAGGCTGTGGAAGATTTTGAAAAAAATATTTTAGCTTAAGGTCATAATGAAGTGAAACACTTAAGAAGTTGAAGGAAGATATAATCAGGAAAGTATTAGGAGGACAAATGGGGCTCATTCACAGTTTATCATCCTCATCATCACCATTTTCATCATCACTATAAAATAAGCAAACAATTTTTAACTTCAGCAGGTTATATTTCAACTTTTAATAAAAAATGTAAATGAGCTAAAAATGTATGATCACAATCTAACTATTCTGGTAAAAGTCTTCTTCAGTTGAAAGTAAATGAATAAATAAAAACTTAGTAAACACAATCTCATAAGGGGAAGGTGAATTGTCGAAAAAAACAAAACTGCATAAATAGGTGAACTAAAAATCAGGTTTAACTTTAAAGTAAAGTAGAGGTCTAAAATACAGTGGGTATTGATACGTGTTAAGAAGTGATCACAAGACAGGACCAGCTGAAGAAAAAATGAACTAATTATTAAAAAGTATGCAGACTTACCAGAGGAAATAAAGAAAATAATTCATATCACACTGTATACTCCCTAAAGGACTGAAAAAGTTCTAGAGTAATCTAGTCTGATGGGATAACAATTGTGTTAAACTGTGTAGGCAGGCATTAGCCTGGATTCTAGACTTCCAAACTGCATCACCATCATCATCATCATCATTTAAAATGGAGAAAAATTAAAAGCTCAACCTTAATTCAAGGAATTTATTAAAATCTAGTAAAGAATTAAGACCGGAAATTACATCTAAATATTTTGGCTCTAAGGCCTTTATCAATATTATCATCATCATCATCATCATCAACCACCCCAGTAGTAGCCATCTCTGCCATTGGCAATGACAGTCCCTCTCATTCCTCCTCCCTGTACTGACAATGACGAGAAACATTTTGTAATGAGCAATACTTCAAGGCCATGCACGACATTGAATCCAACCACCTACCTGCCAGTCCACATCCAGCAAGTGCAGCAAGCAGCACTGGATGAGATCGTAGGCCGGCAACACTTTGCTGAAGAACAAAGGCAGAAAAAACATCCAACTTTAGTACTTAAACTGATTTGTATTGATTAAAAAACATACACATAAATGACTCTCTGATATGATAGGCAGTTAGTGACACCATATGAAACAAGCTTGACAGAGATAAAACTTAAAGTGGGACAGACTAAAGACAGTGTGTGTCAATAACATACACACTGATGGTCAGAGCTTATTCACAAATTCACAGAAACAAGTGTTACCAAAATATAGTTTAGTCATGTGAGGGATATTTGAAATGTACATATTTGTTAGCGCACAGGCCAGTTGTCACATGATGAGGACATGGTATTAGCCAATATTGCTGCCGGGGATTAATTCTATCAAAATCCAGAAATTACTTCAAGGACTTATGACAGTATTACTTCCAATCAGTCATATGAAGTACTACAGACACTGATGAACCTGCACACGTGACCTGTATCTAAGACTAATCTGAAAGTAGCATTTGACAGCAATATGATCTGTGTTTATCTTCATGTATCCTTATTGTCAGTTTATTATGTTATCAACGCACTGTTGCTTCAATTTGTGACTTTGTAGAATTTCTGAACTTTGAAACCAATACCTTTCCAGCTCCTTGCCCTGAGAGTGCTTGAAAGCATCCACAAATCTGCGCACCAATGTGTAGTATCCTCTCCGCACCTTTGACTCCTGTTCCAGACCGCACCCATCCAAGCCATCCGCATAGTGCTTGGCAAACTTGTCCTGGTAGCTGAACATCTCACGGAAGAACAGGACCACTGGAATCTGATGGTGAGAAAGGAAACAAGAAAAACATAAATGAAGGTGAAAGTCGGATTATTTACAGACATCGAAAACACACTCAGTTTAGGAAGTAACTGCTTTTCTATGGAGGAAAAGTACACTAAATTAGCTGGAGTGTCTTTTTTTATTTATTTTTTCTGGGTAAGGGTGGGAAAAATAATCTCAAACAAACCTGGAAGGGATCTTTATTTGCCATGATGCGCATCATCTCTGCAGCAAACATGTACACATCACTGATGGCTGCAGCAAACTTTGTGCGTTCTTGGAGCATCAGGTGAACTCTGGGGTGAAATAATAAAAAGGTGCTTAATATGTCACTACAAAGGGCAGAATTCAACTTGTGGTAGATTGTAGCCAACAAAAGAAGATGAGTCTCTCAACAGGCTTCATAAGCAATGCCAAATGATGAAACCAGCAACAAACTATGTACAATAATGTTTTTTGTTTTTTTGTAAAAGATCTGCAGGGAAACTGTTTTTCAGGCACAAGTACTGTGAAATACTCAATTTTTCTTGTGTGCAGTATAAAAATGAAAATGTCTCTGCTTAAGTTTGATCCATATTAGATCATTGGGTTTATAGAAAAAGAACTGACAAAATGTGGTAAATCTTACCTTGCAGTGTCCATGCTAAATGCTCAATTATTCTTGCATGCAATACGAAAAAGGAAATGTCTCTTCCTAAATCTGATAATTATATCAGATCATTAGATTTATAGAGAAAGAACACAAATATGGTGAATCTTACCTTGCAGCTGTCCATGCTGGGTCCTGAACAAATTCTAGGACAAGTCGGAATGATGGGAACTTGTCCATCACTTCATTCTGAACAGAGAGAGAAGACTCACAGCATTTCACAATGATAATTATAATACCTTCTGAAGGTTGATAATAACAGTTAGACACTTCATTTGTAACATTTAAACGCACTGACCTTTGCCTGTCATCACATTTTCCGCATTTTTTAACTTTTTGTACAGGGAAAAAAATAAACAGCAATAACTATACTCTTTTTTATACAGTATAAGCATTCCTAGATGCTAAACAGAGGGTGACATAGAGAGAAACATACCCGTGACCTAATTTTTAACAAAAAGCATGCTCTAGGTTAATGGATAAACTGATCGTCCTCTCCCGAATGAATGCTAATTAGAAACTATGAACACCAAGTTTGTTAAATAAGGTTGAATTCTGAACAGCTTTAGGTCAATTGGTCAAGTCTAGAAATTGCAACTCAGTTATTATGTCTTACCCGAACAACTGGCCTCTTGTTGCCAGCTTTCTTCAACATCATTTGTTTATACAACTTTGAGCGGAGCTGAAAGAGAAAAAAAAAATGCTCATTTAATCAGCTACAATTAAATGGGTTGTCAGTGTATGTCAAGGATCTAAAATTTAATACAATACCAACAACAGAACTTCATAGAATGCATCTGTCCTGCTATTCTGAACAATCAACTGTACTTCTGTCATGACCACCCATTAACAACAGGCACATCAATATATCAATATTCCATCTTTGCCCACACAACCATCTCATTACCATCCTCCTCCTCCTCATCATCATCATCATCACCACCACCACTGATGTTATTGTGGGCCTGTCTGAATGTCTGGATACTTTCCAAAGGCATTATGTTGACATAAAAAGGAATCGCAGCCCAGTGAAGCAGTTATGAAAATAGGCTTACCTACCTCATTTTTCAACTGCACCTTGGTCAAGCCTGCAAACTTTAGCAGATACAGTGCCTTTGATGAGAAGAGTTCCGCTGAAATAAACATCACGAGGTCAGAAAACATGGACAAAAAGATAACAGATAAACATTCCACTACTTTGTCTTCCTTTACGTTTGGTTTCTGATCTTCTCATAACCACCACCAAAACATTCTATCTATCATTGTTTCTGATCTTCTCATAACCACCACCAAAACATTCTATCTATCATTGTTAACATCTTTATTTCTAGTCTTATTCTTCACATTTCCTCATACCTGGATCTACATGATCTTCTTTGTCCTCTTGAGCATTCCACTTTTGTCTTTCACTGGCCTGAAAGATTGAGACAGATACTGTATAAACGCAAATGAATTTTTTACAAATTCACAGTGATGTTGGTACAAGGACTCTGTTACAGTAACTGTGCTACTGAGAAAAGATGGAAGACTATTTTCACATAGCAATCCCTTTCAGTTGCTCTATTTCTATTTCTATTTCTATTTCTGGCTCTCGGATATGTATTTACTTGCCTTTCTTTGTATGTCTTTAACTTGCATTGTCAGTCTTGAAAAAGTGTTTAACACGAAACGTTGACCATTTTGTTAATAAATTCATTATACATTTTTCAGAGAGTTTTGTGTCATTGGGCAGAATCATATTTAGGTTTAATTATTCACATAGCAATCAAAGGTTTTGTAGTAACAGGATTGATATAACCCCTTGTTAAGCTCATCACCTGGTTATTGTAGTTGATTATTCTAGTCCAACTACTGGCCTTCTCTTTTGCAAAATATCTGGTTAACACAATTCACGGATAACATGGCCTATTACACTCTTACCTGACTAAATTACAGTGTTCATAACCAGATCTGACTCTTAAGTTCTCATGGCAGCATAAAGACTGAAGTTTAAATCCCCATGCCTAATAGATCTATCGCAATGGAACCCACAAGGAACACTAGGCAGGGGTAGGCCACGGGAGACATGGAAACGATGCACAGAAAGGGCCATGCGAGAAATGAAGCTCACTTGGAACGAGCTTGGAAGGATGGCCCAAGACAGGGAAAGATGAAATTCGCTTGTACGTGGCCTATACCCTGCTAGGGGTGAAAGGCATTGATGATGATGATGATGAATAGATCTATGAATGATTCCGTAGTGGGTGAGGAGAAATGTTGATGACATATGATCAGCTGGGCATGATTCTGATTACTGCAAATGCTTCCATCTACTAATGGTGAGTCTGAGAAAAGGCAGTGGCATTTCTAAAAGGAGATATAGAGTTCAAGGGCTTGTAATGAAGCTGAAGCTATAAAAATGATTGATAATGATGCAACAGTTTTCAGTGACAAAATCCCATGAAATATTCTCATACCAGTTGAAGCCTGATTGATTCTGCTGTGGTGAATGCTTGGCTGATTCCCTCGGAAATCTCGCCATGCTCTCCATTATTCACTGAAATGAAGACATCATATTGTGTGAAATCTATGACCTGGCAAGTGGCAACTCACTGAGCCTAATCATGAAATCAGTGGTCACACGAAAGCAGTAGTTCTACTACAAAATTCCTGTCTTGCACAGTATCGTTTATTATGTTTTTAAAAGGAAGAATGTTCGGGCCATTGAGATCAGTAAAAGCAAGACACTACTTTGATGAAAAAATAATGATTTAACAATGACTTACACCATATATATTTTGGTCAGAGAAATAATTTGATTACACCAAATATAAAATTGATAATGCAAAAATTCACCAACACTGACCTACAGATTGGCAAACCGACCACATGCACAATAAAATATTACTGACCATATATGAGGAACAGTAAACCACAAATGAAAACAGAAATCACAAGATATCATTCGATTGAGTTAATAGCTTTTTGAGGTGGAATTTGCTTAAAACCTTCTACGCTATAGATATTTCTTCTTCTTCTTCTTCTTCGTTCTTCTTGCCGGTGTCTGTCAGATTAGCAGGCCACTGGCCTCTATGAAGGATGTGGTGAGTTCCAGGTCCTGCACTGACCCATAGAGTTTCTGTTTTAAGGTAGTGGGGGATGGCCAGATGTGTTGTCTAATGTGTGTGAGCTGTGGGCATGACTGTAATATATGTTCTGTGTTTTGAGGGGAGCGTCCACACGGGCAGACATCTGTGGTTCCAACTTTGAACTTTTTGTACATGTGCTATCTGAGTCTGTTGTGGCCAGATATTTCTGAAAATTAACACCTCCGTAATGTGCTGATCAAAAAATACTTATCCTACAGAAGTCCAACTTACTGAACTTGTCTGTGTCCTCCCGCAGTTGTTGGCAGTGCCAGACCAGAGCCACAAACAGTGAAGTAATGGCTGAATCCACTTTGCTGCCTCCCACCTGTATGGCTGATTTTGCTTTGTTGGATTCACGGCATCTGAAATATTCAACAAACATGCAATAGGTTTTATCTGGTGTGTCACCAAAAGTACCACATCATTTGAAGGGTTTCATGGCAAAACGCGTTATCCACCAATATGAATTTTTAGCTTATTCTACATACTTCATGTAGCAGTAGGAGTATTTAGTATACATGTATATTTCCATTCCATAAAATGACATTTGATCTATATTATTTAAGACTTAAATTTTGCCTTTCACATAAAAATATGCCTTGAATCTGGTCTGTTTTGTCACAACCCCCAAATGGTGTACAATGCGTTTTGCCACGAAGCCCTTCATTTTCCCCTCACACTACCATTATGCCACAAGTAATCTGAGATCATAAATTTCTTCGGAGATCTTCTTCTTCAATTATGACTGTGGTTTTTATTTAGTGCAGATCTTTAGACCAATGTAAGAATTGTATGTCATTGACTGGCAGCAGTTCCAAAATATGGTATGGTGAAAATTTTAGAGTCACGAAGTATAACTGAGCATTATATATCAAACTACTTTTAGATAATTTCAAGACTGTTGGTGAGATGCTAAGGCAAACACTGCTATATGTCATAAAGATAATTTAATGAAGTTGGACCTTACAAATTGAAATTCAGGGCGCAAGCCTATAAACTGGAGTTTGTGAATTACTGGTACTCATGAGCTGAGCCTGAGACCATAACATTAAAAGTATGCTAGGGTTTGGTTTACATGACATTTGATGTCATAAGAATGATCTATATCTGAGCGCTTGACTTACTTGGCAAAAAATCTTTTGGCTTGCTTTTTCAGCATGTCTTCAGCATCTCCTTCAACCTCTTCATCTTCAGATCCAGGTTTGTGACTGGCCACAGCAACAACCTCCAGCAGCAAGGAATGCACTCTGCTTTCTTCACCTGTGGCCTGGGGAGTTAAAAGGTAGTAACAATGAATATACAAAGCTTAAATAATAAATCTTTAACATACTCTTTACGTTATGCACTTATTTTCTATATGGCCAGTGCTTCTCTTAAACTATCAATAAACTTGCAGCTGAACAGGACAGCTACAAACTCCTGAAATGACTGACCAGGGTCTCTCAAAATATCAGGTGTCTAGAGGTTAAATATGACAAAGCTGATGTGCTGAAGAAACTGACATTCTAATTGAGGAAGGACGAGGAGAAGAAATAGAAAAACAGACAGCAACAGGGACGATTAACATGGAGAGTCTTCACTGGGTTTTGAGTAAAAAACAGAACACATGAGCCGATCCAGAATGCAGTGATGATGTTTCTATTTACAAACAATCATGGAAGGTAATTAATATTCCAGCGATTGCTTCTAAAGATCATTTTGTGCTCTTTCTTGGTATGGGAATTTATTTTTCCTTCTTTTACTGAAAAAACAAAAAAAAAAAAGAATGTGGGTGGGGGCTTGGGAAGAAAATGTGATACAACATCATATCATGCGGCTTGTTCTTCAAAAACCTCTTCAACTAAGACTTTAACTTACAAATTTTCCAGAGAGGGATCTCTGCAGCTTGCCAACCATGTAACCGCCTCGAAAGAGGGACGTCCACAAATCACTACGTAGAATGTCCTGTTCTGAGGAGTCATCCGAACCCACCACATGTTCATGGGGCATGACTGCAAAATGAAAAAAAAAAAATCACCATTTTAATGCCAGGTCTTAAGTAAATCTGATAGGAAATAAAAAATTTCACTGTTAAATATCTGCTGTTATTTCTGAATACTGCCGAGATACAAGAAAACTGATATCACTAATTTCAGCCTCTTCACAACAATTCCCTTCCTTCTGTCCTGCTTGGCCTTCATAGCATACTTGTGATTTTAATATGGCTAGTTGTTCTCCTACCTTATTCTTTCTCAAATGAATCTCTATTCTGCAAGATGCCTGTATCATCATGTTTCTTACTTGGGTTTGAGCTAAGGGTAGAACCAGCCAGCTGACCCAAAACTTTGACCAGGCCTAACTGCATATCAGACAGCCATGAATTCTGCACATCTGGAGTTCCTTTTGCAGTTACCTACATGGAAACAGACACAAGAACACATGAGCAATCCAATACATAGAACACCAACAATACCTCCTGCCCTGCAGGTTTCTACTTTGTAGCCCAACATCTCATCAAAGATATTATGCCATCTCCATAACTCACAGATCTATTTTGATATTTTCATTATTTTCTGTTTAGCATTTTCCACCAAAAATTTGGATTAGAACCAGATTTGTCTGTCTTTTTTTCACATGGACTCAGTGAATTTTTCAGGATAACGAAACAACCTGTATTAGATAGTGCAAGAAAATTTTGCTAACTTCTGGCTTTGGTGCTGTTTTTTAACCAAATGACTTAGTGAAATTTGATGGATGTACTGACTTGTAGCTAGCACAAAAATAGCCTAGTATACTGTCAATCTCTGAGATAGGCAATCTACCTATGACCAACGATTTAACGCTGTCCAGTAAATTATTCTGATCTTGCCTAGACACTGCAAGGTTGGATTAACCCTTACAGCGATCATCGCACGATATCATGTGCTCCAGTCCCGGGCCCCACTGATCATCGCATGACATTGTTTTTCATTCTTATGTCCCCTGCTGATATACACACGATGTCTATCACTGGTGGTCACATTGGCCTTAGTACCATCATCATGGTAAGGGTTAAATGATGCCCACGGCAAAAGACATTGCTCTTTACCGTGAACTTGTAGCCCCACTCTGTGTTGCTGCTGTCACTGTGGAAGAGGAAGCCGACATAAGGTCCGCTGAACGTGACTTTTCTTGGCCATTTTGGAGTGCCAACTTTCTGATCAAATCTCAGCTTCAGGCCTTTGGCATCTGTGAAGTCTAGGTAGTCATATCTGGAAAATAAGTGATAACACAACATACAACGTACAGAGATAAATTACACTATATGAGAAAATTGTTGTACAGTGTTGTATTGTGCTACATGCCTTACTGGTAACAAAAATATGACTACACATACCATAATATGTTGTTTGAAATCAGGAACAAGCAGAAAATCTTCAGGAAATTTTTAAAACGTAGAAATTAGATTATTTTCCTACTGGAACTTAGAGCTGTCACTACTTCCCTCCCTCCTTCACCCCACCACCAACCCACTGACAGCAACAGTGCTTATAATACTTGAGAATACCCTCATGAAACTTATCTTCATCTCTACACCTTATCTATTGTGGGGCTGTGGCTATAGGCTTACTAATTAGTAACAATACTCCAGTGCTTTTAAAATCTGTTAAATTACAGTACGGCATAGGCTCCCAACCACCTCATATATTTTGAAAGCCATACCTCCTTTCTGTTTCACAGCGGGGGTCAAACTCTACCACCAGTTTGGAGGCACCAGGACAGTGGAACATCTGCCGACAGAGAGAAATTTTCATGTACACAACAAACTGAGTAGAAGGACTTTATAGTAACAACTAAGGCTGGGCAGCTCGAGTCAAAAGATCGAGTCGAGTCGATCTTTACCAGCGGCTCGATTCATCGAGTCAGCGAGTTCGGCTCGAGTCAAAAAGATCGAGTTTTGCTCCGATCTTTTTGAGTCCCTTTAATCTGGCTCGACTCAACATTAATCGAGCCACACGCTCAGCGCGAAGTTACCGCAGCAGTGTCGCACCTCCTACAATCTAATTAGATTTAATTGAGATTGTTTATGTTAAGGAAGGGTTAGTAGTGACAGCAGGAATGAGCTGGGAGGAGAAGGATCGTGACTAAGCGTTAAAGTTTGGTTTGGTACCGTCGATGCTAATTGGGTAACAAAGGGCTCTGATTTGTGAGATACTATGTGCGCGTGAGTGTGTGTACGTTTGTGTATATGTTTATATGAATGTGAACATTTAGGGTGCCAGATGAGATTCAGTTACTGCACAACTGATAGGACCTATCCTAGACTGCACTTTCTATAATGAAATGAAACAATAACTGAATGACTGAAAAAAATAAACAACCCTGAAGTAAAAATGAAACAGCCCCCAGAAGTCAAAAGAAGTCCCGAAAAAAAAACCAATGCCACGCTACTTGTAAGCGTACTAACTTTTTTTTTTATTTGGAGGGAGATGGGGGTGAGGGGAAGGAGGGCAAAATAAGAACTGTGAAACTAAGGGAGGGAAGGCGGTAGTGTTAGTGGCGGAGAATAGGGAGCACGCGAGAATGTTGAGACTAGAAAGACCCATCCACGAGAAGGTAATTTATGATGACACTGTATAAACGGATCACTAGTGCAGCTGCAAGCCGCTATACTCGATCTTTAGTCGATCTTATGGCTGCATTACCAGCCTTTACCGCGGACTTTCTTTCCCTCCGGTACCGAAAAGGCTCGAGTTTTAAAGATCGAGCTTTAATCGATCCTTACGATCAGGGCCACCAAAAGATCGAGCCGAGTCGACTTTTCAAAATCAGGGATTGGCCCACCTCTAGTAACAACTCCGAAGTAGGAAGATTTTTAAGGCAATGTTGAGTTTGATTAATGTTTCAGCAATATTAAGGGCAGTTCAACTGAGATTTAGTATTTAACACACAATTCATTTGACTTTATCACAGCACTCCAGTAGAACAATGAAAGATTTCCAAATAAGTGATGGATGAAATTTGGCAGTTCTGTCTGTTTTCAATTTTTTCACCTGGTTTTCTTCATAAGGCCTAAAATGAAATTGGTGTGACTTGACAGAATTTGATTGAATGAAATTATCTATAATGTTGAAATAGTGATGAATCATGCATGAAGCCAGGATGGAACCTGATCATCATAAAAATGTACAGAACTTCTGTGCACAGCAAAGCGTCATTAGAAACGCTACCTATGTCATATTAAACTACACCTGACCAAGAAAATCTTACAATGTTGGACAATAGCAGAACCGCTCCCTGCGCTTGAATGCGGCAATAGAATATATACCATCTCCTTGTCAAGTGCTGGGTGCAATGATTGAATTTTGCAGTCCCACGTCAGCTGACCGGCTGATGGACAACATGTACAACATTCATTATCCATAACAATGATCACACAGCCAGCGGGAGGCTGGACCTTAGGTGTCTCACACTACATGAGTTAACCATAAAGGTATTCTTATCACCTTTACAATGTTGGAGTGGTTGAGGTAGTCATGTGGAGATTCAACCTCCCAAACTCGGAGCACCGTCTCTTCTGTCACGACTTCATCCCAGCACTCGGATGAGATCTGAAAAAGAAATTCAATCAGTCTGAATGTGAGCAGTCGGGAAGTGTGTTAGGGTCACAAGTGAACACTAGGCTCCCACGTGGAATTAGGGACCGATTCAGGCAGTAGGTATTTAAGGATTAAATTGCTGTGAAGTTAGCGTCCCTGTAGTGTAGTGGTAACACATTCAGACTTGCAAGCTGAGAGACCCTAGTTCGATCCCCGGCAGGGACAGAAATTTTCTAGTGTAGGTTTTTCAACCCTTCTTCTCAAAATTGATCATTCACAGTAATTTGGTAAAATCCCTGGTGATACACTTCCTTAAAAAAAATAATATATGTAACATTTGAAAAATTATCAGACTAAGCTCACCTTCCTCCCCCTTAAATATAAGAGAAAGAATACTATACTGTATATACCTTTCCACCCAGTTACATGAAAGCTCATTCACACTACAACAGTTGTGCTATGAGTGCCTAAAATTATAAGCTGTGTGTTATGGCTTTCCACAACTATGGCTGAAATGTTTTAAGCTCAGCTTGTGTCAGTGTGTTTAGATCTGTGTATACGATTTCATGTATGTGCATGTTATGACAAGGTGGAGGTTGTGTACCATTTTTGTACAGGAATTTGAATGTATGCAAGTGCAGTCCCAAGCTGTGTGTCACTAAATCAGCGAAAAGAATAAAATTCTTTTTCCTTTACACTGCCATACATTATCAGATGTGAAATATAAGATGAAACTAAATGAAGACATGCTCTTAGAGGAAGATGGAAAATGACTTGGGAAACTGACATATCTTAGTACAACATATCCCCAGTTCACTAACATAAGAAAGGTGATGCTATGAATTTTCAAAATGAGGACTTGAACATATACAGAAACAAAAAGTTAACTCAAGCAGAGGAAGAAAAGCAAAAGAAGAAGAGTCAACGCACATCTGAGAACAATTTAGGATTGGCTATCGCCACTTCACTCAGTGTGACTGCCAATTTTCTGAAGTTATGCAGCATTTTCACTTTGGTCTCTGTGTTCAGCTTGTCTACCAGCATAGTCAGAAGCAGCATCTGGAACAGCAATTGGTTGAGTTGGATGTCAACTTCAATGCTAAAGATTATAAACTCGATGTCAACTTCAATGCTAAAGATTATAAACTCTTAGTTAGATGAGCCCTGGCATTATTACATGCCTTAGGAAGACAGTACAAAATTTGTAACTCGGACAGACTATGCAGGTTGGGCCCTGGACTTGGAACCACACTGCAAATTAGTTTGCGTTCTTTCCCGATTCATACACTAAACCTGAAATTTGGGTCAGAGATTTCCGTTCTGGTACGGCCTTCTGTGCAGAACACTTGTCGTTCAGGAAACTAGTTAGCTTGTATATGACATTCAATGAACCATTTCATAGCTCAAAAACAAAATGAAAGACATATAATTCAAACAGCATTTTTAATAAACTCACTGAATGCTGCAAAACTATTAAACAATATTTAGAGATTGTGAGATTTCGTTAAAGTGACTGCGGAGAAAACAATTTATTGGCCACAGAGGCAAATTGGATTAAGCTCCGGTAACCTAAATCTCGCACTATTCAGCCGCTCATATATCAGTGTTAGTTTGGTATATAAAGGGACATTTTTAAGAGCACTCAATGTCTTAAATGGAATGAGTCTGTTAAAGGGGAAAATGAGTGAGTGATGACTCTTTATACCAACAATTTTGAAGTGCTTCAATGTATCCTTAAACTGAGCTCACATTTCTAAGCGATGTAAGAACTGATAAAATGCATTTCTTAAAGACATTATCTTATAGTCAAATAACCATAACATAAAACTAATAATTACAAGCATTCACTAAGTGTAGTATAGTTCAGAGCGCTTACCAGCTGTCTAAAAATGATGTTGAGGAAAGATGGCTGATCTGTATCCGCTCTCCGTTGCTGTTACAGAAAAAAAAAACAACTTAATTACTTGAGAAATACTCATAAAAAGTTCTGCAGAAAAGGCATACAAAGCCATAATTAATATCTCAAAATACAAGCTTCAAAACAGCAAGCAAATGGACTAAATAGCTGAAAATGATTTCTTTAATTTCATTTGTTTTCTTTTCTCTGATCTCCCATAAGTACATGGCAGAATTTTATTAAAATGGGGAAAAAAAGGGGACAAAGGAAGAATTTTGGGCAACTTATGGATCATATATCTTGTCAGCCAATACAAGTCTTAAATATCTGCAAGTTTTCTTCAACCGGTCCAGTGGCCTGTAAATGATGTTTTGGATAATTGGTTGCTTTGTAGCAGTCTCCCTTTCCTCAAGCGGGACTGGACATTCAAAAAGTCTGTGGCCAGTTGTTTCATAAGGAGACCACAAGTGTCTGCACTTAGATCCTTACTCTGGATTGGTGCCTAATAGAACTGAAGATGGTTACCTCTAATGAGTGCGTGAACTGTAACTAACTGCTGATGTAAAGCTGCTGTATGAAATATCACAATGCTGTCATATTAACATTTCCAGCACCAAATGAAGTACAGCAGAGCACAATTAATACGGACATGCTCAGTATATAAACACAGATACTGGATAGAGTATTTTTGGTCCCAACTCGTCTTCTCTAAGGAAAAGTGAATGGTGAATATGTATTTCTGTTAATAAGTTGGTCCCAAGATGTACGCATTATCTGTGCTTCACTGAACATGGTCATTACAACAACTGAAACACCCTAGAATGAAAGTATTCTCTGCAGCAACATTACAGGGATCAAACGAAATATTTACCAGTTCCTCTGGTGTCAGAGTTTTGCAGATGTCAAGGAACTGATCAGTTCTAGTGGCAACATCACAGGTATCTGGAGAAGCATATGGTCCATTAGTTGATACAATTTCTAATTAGATCAGGGGTTTTCATAGTTTCACAACAGTTGCACTCCTGTATCATTAAGACACAAGTTATACAGCTTACTTTTGCTGAACACGTGTTTCTTGTATGACATACTGATGTATATATCGTCACAGTCACTGGCAGGCAGACTGTCAACCTACCTCAGAGACAGGCAATTTGGAAACTGGAATATATTTTTAGTGCTTGTTACAACCTAGGACATCCATCAATATTGCACACAGAGTAAGTCACAAAATCACTGGTTAAAAAACAGCACTAAAGCTTGTGATTGGCATTATTTTCTTGTGCTCTCTAATACAGTTCTTTCCTTCTCCTGAAGAACTCACTAAAGTGAGAAAGATGAACTGCCTATGTCTGACAATATGATTCACTATCTGAATCAGCACTTTCCAAACACCTCAATGGTTTCATAGGACAATGCAACGAAATGAGTTTGGGTTTCTGATTTCCTGGATGCCCCACTTGGCCTATCAGTAAGTTTATAAGGCATTTGCCTTGAAATATGTACATCTGTTGTGAACATTGTGAAATATATGTATGTGTTGTGAACACACATGATGTTAAATATTAGATATGCAGATACTATCTGCTTAACAACTACTTCTTTACGGGTTAGATAGAGCTTATGATCTGTTGTCATACCTATGTCATAATTGGCATCGTAAGAGAGAATTGAAATCAGTGTAGCTGAATGGTTACACCTTTAGATTTAAAATCTAAAGGTAATATATTTGATTCCTGACAGACAAATTATGCCGTATATACTTTGGAAAAATATTGATGTTTTTCTCTGTAGAGCCATCTAGAAAAGGAAACCTTGTCACGGGCAGTGAAAGATATTGTCAGAATTCTATTAATCAGCATCTGTAAATAACAACAGCACTGCATATGTCTCAGGAAGCTGAAAAAGTCTTTGAGAGATCTGACCTGCTATGGTAATGTGAACTCACATGACGAACAGGCACTAATCTGGATACAAGATTTATAAACCTCATCACCATTATCATTATGATTTGTTGAGAGGAAAGAATGAAAGCTGCTATATTATGAGTGACAAGCTGTTCTCATTATTCACTCACAATCTCTGATTAGCTCGTTGACCATCATGGACAGTCTCTCATTCTCCTGAATGCTCTTGGTCTCCAGTTGCTGCCAGCACCACATGATCAAGGAGGTCTGCAAGGAAGCGGTCAGCTTGACCAGGTATGTCATCTGGGGACCGTTCTCGGCAGCCTCACTTTCCTTTCCGTCCTCAGCTGCTTCTTTGGTCTGGTCTGAGTCCGATGCCGCTGTCTCTGCTCCTGTCACAGCTTGTGCCTTTGTTTCTTCACTGGTACCTGTAGCCTCATCCTTTTCTGAAGCTTCTTTGATTTCACTGGCTGCCTTCTCTGGTGAAACAGCGCTAGTGCTTGCTTTGAAAAGTTCTACAGTCGCTTGTTTCACTTTCTGCGCTGCATTGCGAATGTTCTCCATTGCATCTGCAAGTTCTTTTGGTACCTCCTTCTGTTCCTTTGCCGAGTCACCACCGGCTTTCAGCAACGTATCCTGATCTCTTGCTGCCTTTGAGGTCCCTTCATCGCTAAACCTGACATGCACTTTCTCATCTGCCTTGGCTTTTGTGGGGCGTAGATGCTCCATTTCTTGACACGCCACCATGAAGAGAGATCGCATCATGTCTAGTGTGGCTGTAGAGGTGAAGTCCTAAGGAGATGAAAAATTTTGCGGAAAAAAAAATTAATTTTGATGCTTTTTATCAACATGCTACATACAGACAGAATTTTTATTGTTATCTGTACTGTGTGCTGTCCTATTGCCAATGCATACATTCTGTTATTTGCCCACATACCATACTTGTGATCTGGGTTTGAGATAAATAAACTTACTAAACTTGTCAATATCAGGTGTGTACTCTGGCAGCTAATGAATCGTGTTATCCGAGAACAGCATGTTCATCATTAATGCTCTCCCTTGTCCTTTGTCACAGGTGTTATAATGGGGGAAATATCTTCAAGAGTTTTGGCATCTTTAACTTGGCCGAACCCTATGTAAAACCTTAGAACTGGATTTGTGACTAGAAACACCCCAAATTCCTTTAATATTACTGAGACATATTAGATGCATGACATTATTATCTTGAAATAAAGTGGTGTTGTTCACATTCAACAGAACACAGTCACTGAAATTATTGGTTGATCATTGAATCTACGTAGAAGGTACCATGGTTCATCAGAAACTTACATCACTGGGCTGATTTGGCAGTTCCAGAAGTCCTTTGGGGTCCACAGAACTGAAGAACTGGCACAAGGACTGGAACACTAAAGACATACTAGGCATGCTCGACTGGTCCTGTGGGGGGGGGGAAACAATATAAAGAGGGGCTGAGTACATGTGGAGCAGCATGGCCGAATGGTTACCGCATTGGACTCAAGATCTAAAGGTCGTGGCTAAAGGTCGTGGCTAAAGGTCATGGCTAAAGGTCGTGGCTAAAGGTCGTGGCTAAAGGTCACGGCCAGGATTGTGTTGTAAGAGTCTTGGAAAAGCATTTCAATCATATTTTCCTCAGTCCACTCATTTGTAAAATGGGTACCTGGCTATAAGCAGTGGAAGATACTGTCAGACTGCTATGTTCAGCGCATGTCAGTGACACTGTATATCTCCAGAATAAACAACAATCATTTCACTCCAGTGATTTTCAAAAGTTAAACTGATGATATAAATATCTTTAGCATAACGAGATACAACTTAACTTGCCAATAACCCTAATAATTCAGTGAAAATTTCAAAACTTTATTCTGCAAGCGCCAGACAGATAAATGATTAGGACAGTTCACTGGTTTTAAATAATGGAGAGATGTCCCATCACAATGCAAGCACTAATCAATCATCAATTAAGGACTGAATTTGCCATGATAACTGTTTTTCATCAGCTTCATAACCTGATGCAATATCTAACAGTGTTCGGTAGAACAAAGACAACATCAGTAAACTTACTGAAACAGTCTGAAGCAGTTTGAATAGTTCCACTCGTTTCTTTGTTTTCTCAGGGAAGAACAAGGGAGCCCCTGAAACACAAAAAAAATTCTCCTAGCAAACAGCAGGGTACCAAATTTATTATCAGTGCTGATGTTTTAGCTCCACATACCCACAAACACTGGCTGACAAGGAGTGAACACCAAAAAAAAAATGAGTATGGTGCAGGGGTTATCCATGTCAAATGTTATCATTACCGAATTCTTTGAAACAGCAAACTATCTGAGTTGGATTTATATCTCAGGAACAGAGTGTCTTATTAGCATTTGTCTAGAAACCAGAACGGTCAAATTTGCTGTTTAGATACATGGAACCATGATATTAGTGCTCATTAAATAAGTATTCCTTGTTATTAAGTATGAATTTCACTTGCAAAGATTCATTATTATTCTCTCATTTTATCAATCTGGAGGAACTTGACATAAATTATACCTCAGTAATAAGCATTCTTCTTCCATAGACCAGGGGTGTATTTTATATCGAGGTTCTACTGTATTATCTGCACTTTGTTGAAAAGTTGAGAACTACTGGCTAATCACCACCTGATTATGGTCTGTCTGTTACTTTCCTGCATGTATAAACTTTGAAAAAAAAGCTGCTTATACTGCTGATGTGAAACAGCACGGCTGCATGGCTGTGGCATTGGACTCAAGGGTTAAAGGCCATGGGTTTGATTCTCATCTTGATCGAATTGCATATGCCCTGGGAAAGAATTTCACTCTCATTCTCCTCAGTCTACATATACACAAAATGGGTACCTGGCTACTGGCTGCAAAAACATTGTGAGAATGCTAGTGATCAGCGCCTATAATTGGCAGGAGCAATGTATACTCCATTGGAGGTTGAGAAGTCCTAGAGTGATCTGGGCTGCTGGGTAATAATGATGTGAAGACCCAGGAGCGGGCATTATCTTGGATACGAGACTTACAAACTTTATATTATCATACACTGTGGTCTGGCATTTCAAGCCTCCGTGTTCAAAGCTCACCATCAATAATAATCTGTTTCACCATCCTCAGTTTGTTTATTTGGTGGATGCTGGGTGGTTCTGTGCTTGCAGCCTCTGTGTTCACTATCTGGCACAGTTGTTGAAACAGACCATCTCGGCTGACCTGCAATGAAATGATACCAAGGAAACATGTGATATTACATATCTTCCATTCTTAACCTAAAACTGTTGTGAGGGCAAATAAATCCTTAATTACCTTCCTGTATATTGTTGGTTAAATTAAACTGATGGTATATTTAGTCAAAAAAATAATATATATACAGCATAACAAAGTTGAATGCTGTAACAGAAACCACATGTAAAAGTCACAAACTACACTCAGTTTCAAATTTCTGTATCATAAACTGTTCATAAGATCTTTTCTAATCAGTTTATCAACTTTAACAAGTTTGTTGGTCAAGCCCAGATTGTTCTGGATGGCATATAGGCTATGAAAATAACATTTAAGAATGATGGGAAAGGTAACAAATTAGACAGTGCATCATCATTGACAATAAACATATCAAAATATGAAGACATAGTTTAGTCCAGTTTCCAAAACATAAATATGTGAAGCTCAAGCATACCATGAGGTAAAAATTGTAAAAAGAGACTCGGCCAGCTTGTGTAAGTATTTCACATTTTTACTTGTAGGTTTCTGCAATAATAACAGTGAAGCTTACAATGGTTTGCACACACTGACTTATATCCTTGCTAAGCCACACTGTTTAATTAAAAATAAACAACAACAACAAAGGTTTTTCAGCGTATGCTACCTCATTTGTGCCCTTGCTAGCAGCCAACACAGGTATAAGACCATGTATCAACTGTAAGATGAGGATGGATGACCGTCTCCACTGATCCACTACTTTGCCTGTACTTCCCTCGACATTCATCCTGCAAAGTACGATGAAGACATACATATTAACAGTTAGTACAGACCATCTCCTGGCTCTATAGTTATCTTGATTTCATAATACACGTAACTGCCATTTGCATAATAAAAGCAGATAAAGTAAAAGACTTTGAACCTACCGTACTCAAAAATAAAAAACACCTTCATATCCCCCGCCGGTCCCTAGTTCCTTATATAAAATATCAACTTTACTTGTCAAACTCTACCACATCACAAACTGAGAATTATGGACTGGTCTTCTAGAATTCAAGCTGAGGGAGTTCCTGCTGTGATATATTTAATGCTCGTTCTGGTTATGGAGGAAGTTCCCAAGACTTGGATGCAATAACGAATCAAATTCTCATAACTTTTAAAGTCCAACAATATGTGCGACTGAAAAGTATTAGTTGACAGCTATTTGGAAGCGTCTACCAACAGCTTAAATTTACATCATAATAAACACCTCTACAACCCATCTCCGTTTTTCTGTGGTCAAATCTATACTCTTCTCATTTCCTTACTTTCATAATCCTATATCCCTGACTACTGCTGTGCAGCCTAGCCCTCCTTGGGTCCAACCACCCAATGGTTGTGTGAGTCAGTGTTATGGATAAATACTCTTCTGTTTGTTGTCTACTGGCCAATCAGCAGACACTGGGTTAAAAATTGCAACTATTGCCTCACATGACTGGTACACACATGCGAATTTATTTGATTGTCGCGCCCAGTGTACTGATCTTAGAGTGAGAACTGGTTGTACTGTCATGTTACAAAGGTTAACAACAAACAGAATGTAATCTCACGTGTTACAGGTAGTAATAACTAACCTCTTCTCACAAGCCAAATGCAAGTCCCACAGCAGGGTCACGTCCATGTCAGCAAGGTCAAGGAATTCAAACTGTGGCTTCAAGACCCGGCCTCGCCTCTTAACCTGCGAAGTCATGAATTTCAAAATTCCATCATGATTTGACTTAATTTTCTTCATGCACGACCAGGAAAAGATTCAGAAGCTATATCTTCTGGGAAATATTCTTCATCATGTTAAAAGAATGGCTCTTATTATTTTGCTGAAGTGTGGGCAACGGATGAATGAGAGCTAATTATTCTTCTATCCACACTGAGCAGAGCGACTTACAGTTTGAGTCTGAAAACTAAGAGTGTCTCTCAATATTATAAGTACTCATTTACTAAGTATAATTTGTTACTGAGTGTGAATTTAATGGGCATGGATTCATTATTCTATTATTATTATTATATCATTATGATTATTATTAATTATTATATTATTATTATATCCATTCTATCATTTCACTATTCTATCACTTCACTATTCTACTGTGCTTAAAAACACCTAAACATATGAGTAAATTCAACAATTAAAAGCACAGGTGTTTTTTTGAGCTAACTAACCTGTTCGACACCGATGTCAGTAATAAATGTCAAGATGATGCTGGTGATTTCAGGAAGTTCACACGTTGCTCTCTTTTTGGGATCAGGTACTGCCAAGGACTTCTGATGATCAGAATGAAATGTCAGCTTCAACATTCACATGATGGTTTCAATATTCACATGATGGTTTCAACATTCATATGATGGTTTCAACATTCACATGATGGTTTCAACATTTACATGTTGGTTTCAACATTCCCATGATGAATACTTATAGCATGTTTTGAATTCAGGACCAGAGATTAACTTGCCCACTTGCTAACTCACATCTTGCAGCTCATCTTTGAACTGATTGAGTCTCTGATATCCTCTGTTATGTCCAGCCACTGTGGTGCTGTGGCAAAATTCCAACTTTCCTCTACATAAAACTTCTGGGCAACATTCAACTGCTCATTCGGCATAGCCCACAACAAACTTCAGACATTCTGCTATGTACTTTTTGGGCCTGTAAGATTTTTCACCTGCTTAACCCAAGCTTTTGAATATGTTGTGTTCTTAGGATGGCAAACTGGACTGTAAAGTATAGCTCAATACATTCTAGTGACTTTCAGTCAACAAGAACCTGGTCAGAAGATTTACTTGAAGAAATATCCAATTCTGTTTGCAGACTGAATACATGAAAAAAAACCAACAACAACGCCAAAAAAAAACGGAAACATTTAAAAAATAAATACAAGCCAAAATATCCCACCTGATCTTTGCTCTCCAGCAAGATATGTTTGGTGATGCCAAAGAACTTGATGGACACAATACCCAATCTGGTGGCTGATTCATGTCTTGGCTCAAGGAACTTCACACAGATGTACTGAAGGGATGAGAAGTTACAGTCATACTCAAAGACACCTTGCTTATCACTGCCTGACTCAGAACAGGCAATTTGCTAAATGAGCTTCGTTTGTGCTTGCCACAACCCAATCCATCAAATGTCACAAACAAAGTAAGTCATAAAGTCACTGGTTAAAAAACAGCACCAAAGCTTAAAATTGGAAATATTTTCTTGCCCTGTCTAATACAGTATTTCCCCTTTCCTGAAAAACTCCCTTAAATGAGATAGCTGGACTATCTATGAATGTGAAGATAATTAAACTGTTCAGTAAGCAATGTAGCCTACAAATTTTTTGTCATGTCAATATGTTATATACCTAACACTTAGCAATTAATAGAGGTATTTTGTGTAATATGTGATAATTAGAAGCTTTCCATGAATTTCAAAATACCACATAAGAACTATATCATGCAAAATATTTCCTTTTGCATCAATTTATTTGTTACATATGACAAAATATGTTGAATTCCCAAGCATTCTTTGGCAACCTGTAGTAACTGCAATGGATCAGGTATGATGTTTAACAGGACTAAATGTCATAAAAACTCTTGTCTTACCTTCCCAACTGCATTCCAACTAGCTGGCACATCCACCTCATCACTGAAATGAATCAAATCAACAGTGAGCAATACTATAACTTCACTATAAGCATTTCACATCCACATCTATATACAAATAGATGAACCCGAGAGACTCCCCTATCTATATACATACAGATGAACCTGAGAGACTCTCCCCTATCTATATACATACAGATGAACTAGAGAGACTCTCCCCTATCTATATACATACAGTGGAACCTGAGAGACTCTCCCCTATCTGTATACATACAGTGGAACCTGAGAGACTCTCCCCTATCTATATACATACAGATGAACCTGAGAGACTCTCCCCTATCTATATACATACAGATGAACTGGAGAAATTCTCCCCTATCTATATACATACAGATGAACTAGAGAGACTCTCCCCTATCTATATACATACAGTTGAACCTGAGAGACTCTCCCCTATCTATATACATACAGATGAACCTGAGAGACTCCCCTATCTATATACATACAGATGAACCTGAGAGACTCTCCCCTATCTATATACATAAAGATGAACCTGAGAGACTCTCCCCTATCTATATACATACAGATGAACCTGAGAGACTCTCCCCTATCTATATATATACAGATGAACCTGAGAGACTCTCCCCTATCTATATACATACAGATGAACCTGAGATTTTCTATCTTTACTCTTCCACTAGTGTTTATTGTAGAAGAACTAGATATTCAAAACAAATTGAGGACTTTCTTGCCTGTATATTATTTCAGTAAAATTAGCAAATTACTACTTCTCTTATTTCGTCCAACCTCAAATTAATTTAGCTAAGTCATGGCAAGCTCATGTACATAGTATACAAGGCAGGTATAGATAATTTCGGCATTTCCATATGGTAAGCCAACTTTCTGAGCATGTTTTACCCTTCTAAAACATCAGTTACAATCATGTTGTGATACCGCAATTACTTCAGCCCCGTGACAATTTTGAATTTGCCACCTGACCATAACTAAGATTTTCCTCCTCACCAGTCTGGTTCCACTTGAAAGTAGGCAACTGGGTTGTCTGGCATTCCGCCAAGTCCAGCATGTCTGAAGGAAACACAATATAAATCATTTATAATTGAATAAGCAAACTTATTTTGCTGCATCAATCATTACATGTAATCAATGCTAATACCAAGCTCCAAGCTCAGTGCCAAAGATAAGGAAGGGGCAAAAAGAGGGAAAATGTTAATGATCGGCGATTCAATTGACTTCCTAAAATTAATGAGACAGAAACCTTTATAAGTAAAAAGTAATGACTCGTTATTTACCTTGATTCGAATTTGTTTTACGGTGCCATACAACATCATATATGTCATTCATAAACATGAGTAGTTTACACTGAACACACAAATGCACAATATTACGAATGAAATTCATTAAGTCAAAGCTTTTTGCCACAATGCAGCACCTTGATCTCACCCAACTGTAAAGCCAGGTACTCATTCATATCTAGATTTAATCTAGATTTAGTTGGGACAAGGGGGGAAGGTGGAGGTGGGGGAGGGGAGGGGAGTAAAGTGCCTTTCTGAAGGACATCACGGCAATAAACCACCTGGCCTGGGAGTCGAACCCACAAATCCAGTCTTCACAGTCATCAGTTTATGAGAACTACCCACAAAGCCACATGTGCCACTTTAAAAGAGAGAACTACATGGACATATCTAGGTCAGTCCCACTTTTAACCATCAATCGGTGAGTGGGAAGTATATGGGACGTACAATGAATATTCTAAATAATGGTTCTAGATTCATTCCCAAAAGTGGTTAACAAGGATTATTGAGTAACAAATCATATAAAATCAAACCACACCTGTAGCCAACACTGAACTCAAATTCCTTCTCCCTCCAGAAGTCATATTTGCTGAAATAGTTCATATGCTCCTCTCCGTTGAACTTAGAACTCAGCTCTGGAATTTTCCTGATGGACATCAAAATAAATGGGTCATATGAATCATCAAATATTTTGCAATATATTTTTGGATATGTGAACTAACATAAAAAACATTGATATTCAGGGAGTATCTGGATATGTGAACTAACATAAAAAACACTGATATTCAGGGAGTATCTGGATATGTGAACTAACATAAAAAA